>JADRCH010007307.1:1001761-1163659 GCA_019843965.1 Rhynchomys soricoides
ATATATATATATATATATATATATATATATATATATATATATATATAACACATATATAACAGAGTAACTGCAATAACAATAGCTGTATATGTTTGGTTGGAAATCTCTGAATTGAAATTCATAAAGCAAAATCTGCTTGCTCTATAAGAACTATTTCTGCCTCTAGTTTCCTAATGCTATAGCAATTTCAACATACTGAACAGAAATTTTCTTCAATTCCCTAAAGAGCAGTTTCCTGTGGTGTTTTCTCTATTTATTCATTTACTTTCTGCTTTCTCCATTTTTTTTTTTTGTTCAGACCTGAAAACATTCTAGATCTAGCTAAGAGAAAACTTTTCTCATGTAGGCTTATTCCATGAAGTTTTATCCATCAAAGTATATCACTGATCTCTACAGCATTTTATTTTAATTTGTCTCATGGTGTGTTTACACAGAAACACGTGTGTGTGTGTGTGTGTGTGTGTGTGTGTGTGTGTTTAAGCCTAAGCATGTACGTGTGTGGGGGCTCAGTAAATATGTCTGAATATGGGTGCCGATGCTCACAGAGGTCAAAATAAGGCATCAAGTTGAGTCTTTTCAGTGACTCAATGTGAGTGCTGGGAAATCAAACTTGGTCCTCTGGAAAAACCACCAAGTTCTCCTACCTGAGCTGTCTTACCAGTCATAAGTAGTATATATTCATGTGAAAATATTAGCAAACATGGAAGATACAAATGATAGTGCTTTATGACTTTTAAAGAGGGGCACATTTTCTGTTAGAATACTCAGACCAGATAGTATTGAAATGTAATATTTTCGAACTTTCAGAATGTTATTATTTGGAGGTTTAGCTAGTCAATTTTCTAATGTATAAATGCAGGACCTTAAAGGACAAATCACTGTCTCAAGTTCTCAAAGCAAGTTGGAAAGACTAAGGGGTACTGTACAAAGATGCTTGTATGAAACTGCTACTTTAAAGCCAACCTCATATTGATCTCATGAGAGACTTCCCCACAGGCTATATGAAATTCTATTGATGTATGATTCAATATGATTTATTTATATTCTGTTCTTTTACAAAAGTTGTTGCAGTAACAATCAGTAGCAAACTTGCAGTATTGATTTTTACTGTTTCAAAAAGATGCAGCTGAGAATACCTATTACCAGAGAACTATCTCAAAAGAGAATGAAAGTGTCATAAAAAGAGGATTGTGTCTCAGTGCATGAATTAATGCATGTTATGTTTCTATAGATGGTTTGAAAACTTATCAAAGCTATAAGATTCATTTTTATGTAGCTATTTCACACTGAAGTACGAGGGTGATTTAGGATCTGAAGTGTATCAGACAGATATATTGATCATTTAGTTATTTACTTTGATAAATATGTTCCATGGGATTAATTCAATGTCAAAGAATTTATTGCCCATTGGATAAGAGGAGTTTAAAGCTACCCATTCAATTTTGATTGTAGTAGATTGGTTAAAAAGGGCAGAAAAGTCCAGAAATCTCTAAACTATCCTTAGCCTAGTCCAGTGTGCCAGTTTTCTGATACTTCATCCACTCCAATGAAACCCAAATCCATTGTCACTATTTTTTTATTTTAATTTTTTTCTTATAAAGACAATGTTTAATTGGGGCTTTTATTTTAATTTTTATTGGCTATTTTCTTTATTTACATTTCAAATGTTATCCCCTTTTCCGGTTTCCTCCCTGGAAACCCTTATCCCATCCCTCCTCCCCTGCTTCTATGAGGGTGCTCCCCTACCCACTCACCTACTTCTGCCTCCCTGTTCTCACATTCCCCTAAACTGGGGCATCCAGCCTTCACAGGACAAAGGATCTCTCCTTTCTTGATGCCCGACAAGGCCATCATCTGCTACATGTGTGCCTGGAACCATGGGTCCCTCCATGTGTACTCTTTGGTTGGTGGCTTAGTCCCTGGGAGCTCTGGGGGTCTTTTAGGTTGATACTGTTGTTCTTCCTATGGGGTTAACTGCTCCCAGTGATAGAGGCTGAAACACCCTGGGCCTTACTTTTACTTTGGGTTGTACCTCCTGCATTGACTTTTGTCATTTGTTACATTTTTCAGTGGATGGCCTGAAACACTGAGTAGCAAGTTGATTGAAAAGACTATGAAGAAAAGTAACTAATTTAGTTATCAAAATTTTCCTCTTGGGACTTCTTAGTGGTAGCAAAAGGGGAAGCCCAAACTATCCTTTGGGAAGAGGGGTGTATACAATCTACTCTGACTTCTCTAGTTCACTCCAAGTTTCCACAATACCATGCAATTTTTAACCTAAGAGGCACCTGAATGTTGATTACTGTATCTTTTATCTGGAAAATAACATAGCTTATTTACATGAAGCTTTTCCTCTTCAAATCTTTTGCTAAGACTTTGCCACCTCAAAACTGACAAGGGCAGGGTTCTTTGAAAATCTAAGGTAACTGCAAGATATGATCATTACTGTTCTTTGATGCAAATTATTTCTACAAATTAACCTGTTTTTGTAGGTGCATCCCTACACCTATGTGCTCAGTGCATCCCAATATGTGAAGTTGAATTCTTTCCTGTAAAAAGGACTGACTTCAAGTGCAGGGATCATCCTGTTGCCTTTTTTCATATCAACTCTTTCTACTTTAGGTCAGGAAATATAGGCTTCATGTCATGAGAAAGGTTTTTAGCTAAATATACACATTTTGTTAAGATGAAATTATGTTTTTCTCTATAAGATTCAAAATGATGATGATGATGATGATGATGATGATGATGATGATGATGATGATTTAATAAAGTCTTTGAATGAAAAAATCTTGGCATTTTCACTACCAGAACCCTTTCATTGCCTCAATTCCTTGTGTTGTTAGTGCATTTATTTCCTTAGTATACCTAGTTTTATTAATCTCCGTCAGTATAATAGATTAGTTAGCATAGTTTTTTGACAGTTTGGTGCCCAGTCTTATAGTATCTTGTCAGAGTAGCTACTCCTTTTTATTTCTTGAAGAGAAGCAAAAACAAGTTCATCTGGAGAAGAGGGGAGGTAAGAGGAGGGACTAGATAGGCATAGGGGAGGAAGGAGAAAATGACGTAGGGATGTAATATATGACAGCAGAACAAAGGTTAAAAAAAAGAGGAAGATTTGAATGTTTCAGAGTATCTTGCGTTTGTGTCACTACATATCTCTGGCAACATGGAGATTGTGGTGACACTGTAGTCTTTTAGGAAAAGTTTTAGCGTAACTTATTTATACTGATAAAATATTTTGTCAGAGCATACAGGTATAGAGAACATGTCATATTTTTCACATGTGCATTATACACATCTATCATATTGACTTCTAAAACTCTTCCCTCCCCATTCACTTTTAATCCATCCATCCCTTTGCTTATTAATAGTGTTATAAATTTAATATGCGAGTATTATGAAGTTCATCTTTAAAACATCTGCTTTTTATTGATATTTATGCAAGGAGCTGGCTTGAAATTTACAAATTGAATATTTGGTAAGAATGAAGATTTGTGAGGTTAGAAAAACAAATTATGTAAACTTATAATTGCCATGATATTAACAGGAAACAGAGATGAAATTGCTCTTGATGAGCAATATTCTTTTTTAAAATGCAGTTTTGTTTCCTATGTACTTGATTTGTGTAAAGCAGTACTGATGAGCCAGAAAACCAAACCTTATCAATGTCTACTTTTAAAAACTTCTCAATTTTAGTAGTTAAGGATTTTCCTTCTGAAAATTTCATCTCTTTACAATGAAGTTTTAAACTACGAAATGAAGTAAGTTTATGTATATCAACCTCTTCAATTCCCAACCAAGTACTGCAACCTTTGTTAAGAGGTGATGATTTTTCTTTGTTCTGTTACATGTTTCTTCCTATCAAATTATTTGGAGGCTACCCTTTATTATTATTATTATTATTATTATTATTATTAATATTATTTATTCTATAGTAGATAGTGCAGATCAAACTCAGGGGCTTTTCTTATAATGCTGAGTATGTGCAACACTACTGAGGCATATCTCCAACCACTGGAAAGTATACCTTAAAAATCTATGAATATTTCAGTATGAATCTGTCAAAATCAAACATCTGAATAACAATTTTATGAATGACCAATACAGATAGCATGCAATATGCTAGTTTAAAATGTATCAACTGGTGTTTTTTATTTTATTCACTGGGTTCTGCAACTACCATTACATTAACCTGAATTGTTTTTCACGACACAAACTAACTAACTGTTCATAGTCATTCATTATGTCTCCCACTTATAATCAACAAATGATCACATATCTAAGTTTCTATAGAGAAACAACTTGTCTCTGTAGATCTAAATTGTTTATATTTTTTTCAATAATGTGTATATGGAGGACGGGTGTCTGCATCTGACTGTATGTACCCTTGGAGGCAGGAAGAGGCTGACTGTGAAAAGAAAGTGACAGATCAGGCAGCTGAAATGATAGACAGTAGGAACTGAGCTCTAGAAGAATATTATCTGTTATTATCTGGTGAACAATCTTTTCAAGCTCAGATACATGCAAATATCTAAAAATGAAAACTTTAATTTATTTTGAGGTAATAGATTTTCATGTGTTTGAAAAAATAACATGGAACAATCATATGCATTCTTTTTTCCAGTTCATCCACTAGTAACATCTTGTAAATTTGTAGCATAATATCACAACCATGATGTTAAAATGAATACCATTAATACTAACAAGCACAGGATAACTTTGGTATATTTTTATAGAAATGTCCATTTTCTCCCTACCCTACTTTCTACACTTCCGCTAGACCATGTTTAAAGAATGTTATTTCTTTGAATTTTATTTAATTTTTTATCTTACACTCCAGATTTTATCCCCCTTCTGATCCATCCTCTGACTAGTCTCCATCCCACACCTCCTCCCCAGCCCCTGTCTCCACAAGGATGTCCCTAGCCTACCCCAACATCCACCCTACCTGACCTCTAATTTTCCTGGGGACTCCAGTCTCTTGAAGGTTAGGTGCATCTTCTCTGACTGAACCCAGCAGTCCTCTGCAGTATATGTGTTGCGGGGCCACATATCAGCTGGTGTATGCTGTCTGGTTGGTGGTCCAGTGTCTGAGAGATCCCTGGGGTCCAGGTTAATTGAGACTGCTGGTCCTCCTACAGGGTCGCCCTCCTCCTCAGCTTCTTCCACCCTTTCCCTAATTCAACCACAGGATCAGCAGCTTCTGTCCATTGGTTGGGTGCAAATATCTGCATCTGACTCTTTCAGCTGCTTGTTGAGTCTTTCGGAGGGCAGTCATGCTAGGTCCCTTTTTGTGAGTGCTCCATAGCCTCAGTAATAGTGTCATGTCTTGGGGCTTCCCCTTGAGCTGGATCCCATGTTGGGCCTGTTGCTGGACCTCCTTTTCCTCAGGCTCCTCTCCATTTCTGCCCCTGCAGTTCTTTCAGAAAGGAACAAATATGGGTCAGAGTTTTGACTGTGGGATGGCAACCCCATCCCTCACATGATACCCTGTCTTTATGCTGGAGGTGGGCTCTACAAGTTCCTTCTCCTCACTGGAGGGTGTTTCTTCTAGGGTCCCCCCCTTTGAGTCCTGAGAGTCTCTCACCTCACAGGTCTCCAGCCAATTCTCAAGAGTCCCCGTCCCTCCTCCCTCCTGAAGTTGCCTGTTTCTATTCTTTCTGCTGGCCCTCGGGACTTCAGTCCTTTCCCCCTACCTAATACCAGATCATGTTCCCTGTTTCGGCCTCCACCCATCCCCTTTCCCACACAGGTTCCTCCCTCCCTACACCCTTGTGGTTGGTTTCTTCTCCCACCCAAGTAGGACTGAGGCATCCTCACTTGGGCCCTTCAGCTTGTTGACTTTTTTGAGCTTTGTGGACTGTATCTTGGGTATTCTGTACTTTTATATATTTTTTTATTTTTTGGCTAATATCCACTTATTAATGAGTACATACCTTGTACGTCCTTTGGGGTCTGAGTTACCTCACTCAGCATGATATTTTCTAGTTCCATCCATTTGCCTCCTAAACTTAAGGTGTCCTTGTTCTTAACAGCTATGTAGTATTACATTGTGTAAATGAACACATTTTTGGTATCCATTCTTCTGTTGTGAGACATCTGGGTTGTTTCCAGCTTGTGACTATCACAAACAAGGCCGCTATGAACATAATGAAACACCTGCCCCTGTGGCATGGTAGGCATCTTTTGGGTATATTCCTAAGAGTGGTATTGCTGGGTCTTCAGGTAGATCTATTTCCAATTTTCTGAGGAACCTCCAGATTGATTTCCAGAGTGTTCGTACCAGTTTGCAATCCCACCGTCAAAGGAGGAGTATTCTTTTTCCACATCCTCGCCAGCATCTGCTGTCACCTGAGATTTTGAACTTAGCCATTCTGAATGGTGTAAGGTAGACTATCAGGGTCATTTTGATTTGTCTTTCTCTATTCACTAAGGACTTCCAACATTTCTTTAGGTGCTTCTCAGCCATTCGAGATTCCTCTGTTGTGAATTCTCAGTTTAGTTCTATACCACATTTTTTGATTGGGTTGTTTGGTTTTTTGGCGTTTAGCTTCTTGAGTTCTTTGTATATTTTGGGTATTAGCCCTTTATAGGATGTGGAGTTAATGAAGTTTTTTTCCAATCTGCAGGTTGCTGATTTGTCCTATTGACTGTGTCCTTTGCCTTACAGAAGCTTTCCAGTTTCATGGGGTCCCATTTATTAATTCCTGATCTTAGAGCATGAGCCATTGGAGTTTTTGTTTAGGAAATTTCCCCCTGTGCCAATGAGTTCAAGGATCTTTCCCACTTTCTCTTTTATTAGATTAAATGTATCTGGTTTTATATAGAGGTGCTTGATCCATTTGGACTTGATCTATGTGAAAGGTGACAAATATGGGTCTATTTTCATTTTTCTACATATAGATAGCCAGTTAGACCAGCACCATTTGTTGAAGATGCTTTTATTTTTTCCACTGTATATGTTTGGCTTCTTTGTCAAAGATCAAGTGTGTGTAAATGTGTGGTTTTATTTCTGGGTCTTCATTTCCATTCCATTGAACAACCTGTCTGTCTCCGTACCAGTATCATGCTGTTTTTTATCACTATTGCTCTGTAGTATAGCTTGAGGTCAGGGACAGTAATTTCCCAGAAGTTCTATTATTGTTATAAATTGTTTTCACTATTCTGGATTGTTTGCCTTTCCAGATGAATTTGAGAATTGCTCTTTCCATGTCTTTGATGAACTAACTGTGTTGGGATTTTGGTGGGGATTGCTTTGAATCTGTAGATTGCTTTTGTTAGGATGACCATTCTTTCTATGTTAATTCTACCAATCCATGAGCATGGGAGATATCTCCATTTTCTGAGATCTTCTTTGATTTCTTTCTTGGGAGACGTGAAGTTATTGTCATACAGACCTTTCAGTTGTTTTGTTAGAGTTACCCCAATATTTTGTATTATTTGTGAAGGGAGTTGATTCCCTAATTTCCTTCTTAGCCTGTTTATCCTTTGTATGAAGAACAGCTACAGATTTATTTGAGTTAATTTAATATCCAACTACTTTGCTGAAGTTATTTATCATCTGTTGGAGTTCTCTGGTGGAATTTTGTGGGATGCTTATCCACACTATCATATCCTCTGCAAATATATATATATATATAATTATCCCTATTTGCAGATGATATGTTGGTCTATCAACATTGGTATTACTTTCAGGAAACTTTCATCATTCCAAAAGAAAATCCTGTACCTACTATCAGTCATTCATCTTTACTACTATTCCCTGTCAACCACTAATCTGTTTTAAGTTTCTATGTGGCTATTCTATGTGTTTTATACAAATAGATCCACACAATGTATAACCATTTTTGTCTGATTTGCTGCATTTACTGTACAGTTTTTAAGTCTGTTTCATTGTTATAAATGATTTTTTATTAATAATTTTTATGCTTTGTCTGGATATACTACATTTGCTTGCAAACTCATCAGCTGATGGAGTGTGCAATTGTTTTAACTCTTTAGGTGTCAACTTTTAGTGTGTTGGGGTCCCAAGAGCAGAGCCACAATAGCCAGGACACAGGAAGTACAAAGCCAAATCAGCTAATGCAATGTTTATTCAAAGTTTCAGCTTATTTTAAAGGCAAAGCAGAATGAAGATTTCCCACAGTTTCTACTTCCCACCAGGTGCTGTTCTCCTAGCAATAGCTATCTTGGTTGAAAGTGACCCAAGCATCCTTGCAGACTAAGAAATCTGTCTGCAGTCCAACTCTTCGATGTATTGCTTCTTATAATCAAAAACAAAGTTACTTTCTCATGAGAAAAGGATCATGAAGGCCGCTTCCTCAGGTCTGCAGCTTACTTGGCAGAACACCAGGATTCTCAGCTTGAGAATTTATTCCTCCTCGTTATCTCAGTATGCTAAGATTGACAGGAATCCTCAGTTGCCTAGCAGCTAGCAAGCTAGGAGCAGTCACCTCATGCCATTTCTCTACATTTAGTGACATCATTAACATGGCAATGGACATTATTGTACATGATTTAATATAATAAAATGATAAATGTAATGATAGATACCACATTAAAAGTGAAAATAATGGTGTTTATTAATTACAAAAATGATTTGGATCTTTTTTCTTTTGGGTTGTTAATTAAAGGTTTTGTCAGTCTTGGAAATTTTTCAGAGAATGAATGCTGTTTCACTGATCCTTTGTACTTTTGGCTTCCTTTGAATTAACTTCAGCTTTGATAATTATTGTTTCTTCTAGAGACTTTAGTACTAACTTTTTCTTGCTCTCATGGACAATATGGAATGCACTGTTTGTTTATTGGTTTGGATCTCTTTGATTTTTTTTAAATGTAGGGTATACATTTAGCTCATACATATCTACCTTTGGTTTATTTCATAGATCCTAATATGCAGGTTTTTTTTCATTTTCCTTTTAGTGTAGAAGGTTTCCAATTTCCCACATGTTTTTTTTTTCTGTGACTTACTGATCCTATAAAGGTAGATTGTTAGATTTCTATGTGTTTATGCATTTTTGGAAGCATCTGTGGGTTTTCCCTCAGTTACAAAAATATACAAAAATATTTTAATTTTTAAATGTACACTGTCTTGTTTAATGGAACATAAAGAATATGACTATTGCAGCTCTTAGATGAAACATTGTATAAAGCTTAATAAATTTTATTTGATCTATGATACAATATTACTGAAGTTTCTTTGTGGACTTTCTATCTAGATGCTTTATCTATTGTGTTGGGCAAACAGTTTATTAATTCACCACCTTACTTTTAATTGGTGTGTGTAATGTTCTGCTTTATGTGTTTTGAATAATTTAAACATTTATTTTAGATTATACAAATTGTTAATAAGACTCCTTTATGTTGATTTTAAAAAGTGATCATGCAAAATAATTGATTTAATTTTTTTAGTTTTGCTGAATATATTATAAATGAATATCAACTATGTATAATATGAACTAAAAGGATGTATCACATAAAGTTATAATGAATCAAAGGTTAAATACTTAAAAACATAGTTTTCTTATGTATGTTTAAAATTAAGCACAGTGGCACATGCCTCAATTTCCAGCCTGAAGGAAGAAAAGGTAAGCATATACAAGTTGGTGACAAGCCTAAGTTATTATTATGAGACTATTTATCAAGAAAAAAGAATAGTAACAGATACAACCTATACCCAAGAAAGAATATTGGAGAAGTTTGTGGAAGCCCTGGAAATTAAATTTAATTAATCCTATAAATACAGTGCCATAATACCTCTGTGAAGTACATAAATGAAAAATTCCTCTTAGTATATGAAGAATAAGTCCATCCCTCCCTCCTGCAGTGGGCTACAATCCTTGATCTGGAAAAATGTATCACAGTTAGCTACACCACTCTTATAATTATATATTTGTGAACTCTGTGTAATAAAACTGTTCATCTATTAGGTACAGAGACAAAATATCTACTTTGTTTCAAGGTTCAATGTGTTAGTGGCAAATATAAGTTTTATGTGTTCGAGGTACCTGATATGTTTTAAAACATATATAGATACATAGTATAGTGATAACCAAATCAGACTAATTACCTCATCAATTGCTAAAGAGTGACATGTGTGTATGTGTGTGTTTCTTTAGGACACTTAGCAAATTTCAAGTAAATAATATAAAATGTTTTTCTATCTACATGAATAGTTACTAAACCTGAAAGGTTTTTGTACCACTCATATCAATATCAACTACGTACAAAACCTGTGACATAGAACAATGACCTGTCTTCAAGAAAAAGTGGTACAATGGAGGCACCTATCTTCTGGTGCTAACCAACAACTGCTCTTGTGAAGTCGATACTTCTGGTTTCTTTGGAAAGTCAGTTATGTCAAATGATGCTTTGCTGGGGAACATAGGTGAAAGGATGTTTTGCTAAAGCAGACGTGTGAAAGTATGTTTTCTTGAAGTAGATACAGGAGAAAGGATATTTTGCTATAGCAGACACATGAAAGGACACATGATGGAAGAGTGTAAATATGATCCCACAGACAGTAGGAACAAGAGCTTTGATTTGATTTGCTCTGCCTTACTACTCTTAGCTAACAATATGTATGTATTGGATTTCCTTACATTGCATTGCTGAGCTCCACTTGTGGTTGCCCCACAGAGAGAAACTTGCAAAAGAACTTCTTGTGAGGTTCCTGTGGTTTCTTGCCACTTCCTCAGTGGCCTCCAGCTGGTTGACAAACCTTGTGGTTACTTTAGGAGTGAACTGTTCTTGCTGGTTTATGTGCGGTGACTGCCAAGTGGACTGGATTGCAGCTACAGGTTTATGTATGGTGTCAGTGTTTTGTCTACAGTTTTTTCTTTTTGTTGTTGTTGGATTTTTTCTTAAGACAGAAAAAGATTAGGAAGTATGGAGGTTGAGGGATTGAGAGAGTATTGGAAGAAGTGAAAGAATATGATCAGAATACCATAAGAAAAACACATTTAAAATACAACTATTTTAGAAGAAAAAAAAGGCCTATCATTTCAAGAAAAGAATAATGTTGTAGTTCTTCTAATACCTCTAACAAATATACCTAAAAATATATGAGAGGATGCATGTCATAAAAATATCTATTAAATGTCAGGATGTCATCTATCCTCCTTTGGAAATACAGCAATTGTTATTATTATATATCTACCAGAAAGTAGTTGTTGATGTTATTTTCCACATAATATGATCAAATTTAATCAAAACACTACAAAAATTCATCTATAGAATTTCATCTATACCATTTCAACTATATAATTATGAGTATGTAAGTCACAGAAAACAGTGTTTTTATTTATTTTTGATATTTTATTTACATTTCAAATGTTTTCCCCTTTCCAGGTCTCTGCTTTGGAAACCCCATATCCTATCCCCCCTTCCCTGCCACTATGAGGGTATTCCCTCACCCACCCACCCACTCCCATCTTCCCTCCATGGCATTCATCTATACTGAGGCATCTAACACTCTCAGGCCCAAGGACCTCTCCTACCTCTGATGGCTAACAAGACCCTCCTCTGCCACATATGTGGCCAGCACCATGAGTACCTCCATGTGTATTCTTTGGTTGGTGGTCCAGTCTCTGGAAGCAGCAGGGGGCTTGACCAGTTGACACCATTGCTCCCTCCATGGGGCTGCACACTCCCTCAGCTCCTTCAGTTCCTTCTCCAACTCCTCCATATGGGACCTCATGCTCAGTCCAACAGTTGCTGTAAATTGAATCATGGGTATTTCTTCCTTTCCAGTTTGTATCTATTTAAACTCCTTTTGTTGACTAATTGCTCTAGCTAGAACTTCAAGTACTATATTGAATAGATAAGTAGAGAGAGGGCAGCCTTGTCTAGACCCTGATTTTAGTGGGATTGCTTCGAGTTTCTCTCCATTTAGTTTGATGTTGACCACTGGTTTGCTCTATATTGCTTTTACTATGTTTAAGTATGGTCCTTGAATTCCTGATCTTTCCAAGACTTTTATTATGAATGGATATTGAATTTTGTAAAATGCTTTTTCAGCTTCTAACGAAATGACCATGTGGTTTTTTTCTTTGAGTTTGTTTACGTAGCCTATTCCATTGATGGATTTCCAGGTATTGAACCATCCCTGTATCCCTGGGACGAAGCCTACTTGTTCATGGTGAATGATCATTTTGATGTGTTCTTGGATTCGGTTTGCAAGAATTTTATTGAGTATTTTTGCATCGATATTCATAAGGGAAATTGGTATGAAGTTTTCTTTTATTGTTGGGTCTTTGTGAGATTTTTATATCAGTGTAACTGTGGCCTCATAGAATGAATTGGGTAGTGTTCCTTCTGTTTCTATTTTGTGGAATAGACTGAAGAGTATTGGTATTAGGTCTTCTTTGAAGGTCTGATAGAATTCTGCACTGAACCCATCTGATCCAGGCTTTTTTTGGTTGGGAGACTTTTAATGACTGATTCTATTTCTTTAGGGGTTATTGAACTGTTTAGATGGTTTATCTGATCCTGATTTAACTTTGGTATTTGGTATCTGTCTAGAACCTTGTCCATTTCATCCAGATTTTCCAATTTTGTTGTGTATAGGCTTTTGTAGTAGGATCTGATGATTTTATAATTTCCTCAGAATCTGCTGTTATATCTCCCTTTTCATTTCCAATTTTGTTAATTTGGATACTGTCTCTGTACCCTCTGGTTAGTCTGGCTAAGTGTTTGTTTATCTTGTTGATTTTCTCAAAGAACCAGCTCCCAGTTTTGTTGATTCTTTGTATAGTTCTTTTAGTTTCTACTTGATTGATTTAAGCCCTTAATTTGATTATTTCCTGCCTTCTACTCCTCTGGGATGTATTAGCTTCTTTTTGTTCTAGAGCTTTCAGGCATGCTGTTAAGCTGCTAATATATGCTTTCTCCAGTTTCTTTTTGGAGGCTTTAAGAGCTATGAGTTTTTCTCTTACCACTGCTTTAATTGTGTCCCATATGTTTGGGTATGTTGTACTTTCATTTTCATTAAGTTCTAGGAAGTCTTTAATTTCTTTATTTCTTCCTTGACCAAGTTATCATCGTGTAGTCCTTGTTCAGCTTCCGTGTGTATGTGGGCTTTCTGTTGTTGTTGTCATTGAAGACCAGCCTTAATCCGTAGTGATCTAATAGGAGGCATGGAATTATTTCAATCTTCTTATGTCTGTTGATGTTTGTTTTGTGACTGATTATATGGTCAGTTTTGGAGAAGGTACCATGAGTTGCTGAGAAGAAGGTATATTCTTTTGATTTAAAATGAAATGTTCTATAGATAGCTGTTAAATCCATTTGGTCCATAACTTCTGTTAGTTTCACCGTGTCTCTGTTTTGTTTGTGTTTCCAAGACCTGTCCACTGATGAGAGTGGGGTGTTGAAGTCTCCCACTACTATTGTGTGAGGTACAATGTGTCCTTTGAGCTTTAGTAAAGTTTCTTTTATGAATGTGGGTGCCCTTGCATTTGGAGCATAGATGTTCAGAATTGAGCGTTCTCCTTGGTAGTATTTTCCTTTGATGAGTATGAAGTGTCCTTCCCTATCATTTTTGATGACCTTTGGGTGAAAGTTGATTTTATCTGATATTAGAATGGCTACTCCAGCCTGTTTCTTGGGGCCATTTTCCTGGAAAATTGTTTTCCAGCCTTTTATTCTGGGGTAGTGTTTGTCTTTAACATGGACGCGCTTATCCTAGATGCAGCAAAATGCTGGGAACTGTTTATAGATCCAGTCTGTCAGACTATGCCTTTTTATTGGGGAATTAAGTCTATTGATGTTAAGAGTTATTAAGGAATAGTAATTGTTGCTTCCTGTTATTTTCAGTGTTATTTTTATGTTTGTGTGGCTACCTTCTTTTGAGATTGTTGAAAGATAACTTTCTTGCTTTTTCTCGGGTGTAGTTTTCCTCCTTGAGTTGGCATTTTCCATCTATTATTCTTTGTAGGGCTGGGTTTGTGTAAACATACTATGCAAATTTGGATTTGTCATAGAAAATTTCAGTTTCACCATATATGCTTATTGAGAATTTTGCTGGGTATAGCAGCCTGGGCTGGCATTTGTGTTCTCTTAGCGTCTGTATGAGATCTGCCCAGGATCTTCTAGCTTTCATAGTCTCTCTAGAGAAGTCTGGTGTAATTCTGATAGGTCTGCCTTTATATGTTACTTGCCCTTTTCCCCTTACTGCTTTTAACATTCTTTCCTTATTTTGTGTATTTGGTGTTTTGACTATAATGTGACAGGAGGAATTTCTTTTCTGGTCCAGTCTATTTGGAGTTCTGTAGGCTTCTTGTATATTTATGTTCATCCCTTTCTTTAGGTTAGGGAAGTTTTCTATAATTTTTTTGAAGATATTTACTGCTCCTTTAAGTTGGGAATCTTCACTCTCTTGTATACCTATTATCCTCAGGTTCTGTCTTCTCATTTTATTTTGGATATCCTGAATGTTTTGTGTTAGGAGTTTTTGCATTTTGCATTTTCTTTGACTGTTGTTTCAATGTTTTCAATGGTATCTTCTGAACCTGAGATTCTCTCTTATATCTCTTGTATTCTGTCGGTGATGCTTGCATCTATGACTCCTGATCTCTTTCCTAGGTTTTCTAACTCCAGGATTATCTCCCTTTGTGATTTCTTTATTGTTTCTATTTTGAATTTTAGTTCCTGGATAGTTTTATTCATTTCCTTAGTCTGTTTGATTGTGTTTTCCTGTAATTCCACCCATTTGATTGTGCTTTCCTGTAATTCTTTAAGGGATTTTTGTGTTTCCTCTTTAAAGGTTTCCCGTTGTTTACCTGTGTTCTCTTGTATTTCTTTAAGGGTGTTATTTATTTCCTTCTTAAAGTCTTCTATCATCATCCTGAGATGTGATTTTAAATCTGAATCTTCCTTTTCTGGTGTGTTGGGTATCCAGGGCTGGCTGTGGTAGGAGAGCTGGGTGCTGTTGATGCCAAGTAGCCTTGGTTTCTGTTCCTTGTGTTCTTGCCCCTGCTTTTTGCCATCTTGGTATCTCTGGTGTTAGCTGGTCTTACTCTCTCTGACTGTGGCTTGTCTTTCCTGCAAGCCTAGGTGTCAATACTCCTTGAAGACCTGTTCTCTCTGAGAGGAATTTGGGTTTGGAGAGCTGTGGTACATAGTCAGCTCTGAGGTGTAGACAGAAACAGAAGTATCTAGTCCCCAGCTGTCCTTTGTTTCCTGTGTCCTGATGGCTCTGCAAGGGTGCCTCTTGGTCCAGTGAATTTGAAAAGAAGTGATGGTCTTGCCCTTGTTTGAAGGTGTGTCCGTACTCCTGTGATAGCACCTCTCTCCTGGCACTATTTAAGTATGGAGCCCTGTGTCACAGGATCTGCTCCCTGGGCACGGAAAGAAACTAGAAGCCCTCTGCTTAGTCCCTGTTTTCTGGGTATTCCAGGTCGGTCCTTCTGAGCAGACAGGCTTGCCCACACTCCTGGGAGGCTAGCTTTCTCCCAGTGCTATTTGGCTATGGAGATATTGTGGCCCAGGCAGAGGTTTCCCACCACAGATGGAAACCGCAAGAATTCTTATCATAATATGAAAGGATTTCCGCAACCACCCTTGCTATCATCTTTGTCTTTTTAATGTTAACTTGTTCAACTTAAGTTTTGGAATTTAGAATTTTCTTCGTTTACCATGTTCTTTAAAGCACATTTAATCTGTGATAATTCTCCTCCATCATATTTTTGGTACTGTTTATTTGTTGAAGTTATCTCATACTTAACTGAATTTTCATGATGCCATTTAACATGTCTCTCTATTCCAGTATCTCTGTTAAATTACTCAGTTAGATTTTTCTCAGCTTCAACATCTAGTAGAAGGGAAGGAGAAACCTTCACAAATGGTTGAGTGTTCTTCCCAGTAAATCATATTAGAAAACCACACAAAATCAACAAGCCCAAATTATAGTTGTCCAATGAAATTATATAAATTCTTTTGGATAATTTAGCAAAAAGCTTTAACCCAGGTGGTCATATCCAATTGACACAATCTGTGATTCCAGGAGTATTAATTGCTGCCAAGATAGCATTGTTTTTTAGTTCTGTACAGAATGAAAGATTAGGAAGCCTCAGTTTTTAGAAAATAAAAGGCAAATCATGAGATTCTGCTATTTCCAATTCAAATATCACATTGCAAAGCTTTTAAAGTACCATTTTATACATTTTTCAGGATGAAATTTCATGCTTTTACCAATCACAGAATTGTCTGTTTTCTCCTCCAACATTAGGAGTTAAAACAATAATACCAATTTAATTTTCCTCAACAATATAACATCAAAGCAATTTAAGATTTCAGAGGTCTTTCCTTCAACTAAATAATCTCTATTCAAAATATTGTTCTGCAATAATCACTTAGAACTCTTTTCTTTGCTAAGCCTATAGGTATCCATTTTTTAAATAATAATTTATTGCTTCCATTTGGCTTTAATTTAAATACAGCTGAAAAAGTCAGATGCAGATACTTACACCCAACCAGTGGACATAAGCTGGTGACCCCTGTAGTTGAATTAGGGAAAAGCTGGAAGATGCTGAGGAGGAAGGCAACCCTATAGGAAGACTAGCAGTCCCAATTAACCTGGACCCCTGGGATCTAAGACACTGAGCCACCAACCAGGCAGCATACACCAGCTGATATGAGGTCCCAAACACATATACAGCAGAGGAATGTCTGATCTGGCCTCAGCCAGAGAAGGTGCACCTAAACCTAGAGAGACTTGAGGCTCCAGGTAGTGGGGAGGTCTGGTGGGGGTGGGGTGTGTTGTGGGGACATCTTCTTGGAGACTGGTTGAATGGAGGAGGTATGGGGTATGGAACAGTCAGAGGCTGGACCTGGAGGGAGATAAAGTCTGGAGTGTGAAAAAAAGTTAAAGAATAAATAAATAAATAAATAAATAAATAAATAAATAAATAAATGGATAAACTAAGAAAAAATGACATTCTGTGTTTGTGCACAAATTCTAAAATTACTCTATGTTTTTAAACTTAGAATTTCCTTTTTAAAATTTAATTTTGTGGTTTTTGTTTGCTTATGAGAAATATTACCATGTAGCCCTGGCTGTCTTGAAACTGACTTTATAGACCAGTCTAGTGTCAAAAGCAAGTAGATTTATGTGCCTCCACTTTACTAGAATTAAAGTTATTCTATTTTCTCTTACTACGTTTATGGTGTTGGAATTAGAAAATGGGGTGTTGTGGTTTACCACTGAGTCTTCTCCTTAGCTTTCCTATTTTTCTTACTGATAAAACCTTCACATGAATTACATCAAAACTCTAAGAATGTACATTGGTAGATGTTTAAGTTCTATACAATATCACTAATGTTGCAATCTCTTCCTATTATAATTATTATCTATTTCCCATTTTGCAAAAACATAATGGTTTATCAGGTATATCATACCAACACTTCCTCCATTCTGTCCTTGTCTCAGTCTCAATTCTTTCTTCATTTTACTTGTGGTCTTAGTGTTTATGTGTGATATTATTTAATCAATTTCTTATTAAAGGGACATGTGTTATATTTACTTGTAAATATTAGAAATATAGGAAAGAAGTATATGAATGAATGCTACCTATGTTTAACATCATATTTTGTGTCTTACTCTTCTTCAATAGATTTTTATAAATGAAAATATGTAATGTTAGTTTTGATGGCAATGTCTGATTATTTTGGATAATCTGAAAGTTGAAACAAGCTATCTATGGGCATTTTTGCAGTGTATTTCTTTTATCAAATGCAAGAGTGATTATATGATCATTGTTTAGGGCTTTTTAAAATATTTTTCCCTGTGGTTTTGTCCATTTTTTATAAATTAACCTTATTTCTCAGTTTTCAAAGGCTTGTTTTTAAAATAAACCTGGCTTTCAACATTGGAGGCATTGTCAGACATTTTGTTAAAAAGTTAATGCTTACTTTTTTTCTTTATTCTCTCCAAATTTTAAATGTGTTGAACAAATTTTGTTTTTCTCAATATATCTTTCCATATATTTTTGCTTTGGAATTTTGTAAATAGTATAAAAAATTCCAATCATTTTCTATATGGCTAGTCAGTGACCATACTAGCACTTATTAAAAATTACTTGCCCCTCTGATTTGAGATATTAGCCTTTGAATTCATTATATATCCCAATATTTACTTTTTATGAAGGATTTACACACATAACATGTTTAGTATACAGAAAGTGAGGTGAGTAATTGAATTGAGAACATATTAATCTGTAAATTAACTTGGAGAGAATTACTATCTTCATAATGTGAAGGCATTCATTCAAATTTGCTTGTATGTTTGCAGGAATCTTTAATAGATTTGCTAATAAATGAATCAAGAATATATGTTATATATATATCTGTCAGATTCATGATAAAGAATTTTTTGGATCATAAATATGGCTGTTTCCCACCATATATCCTTGACTGGTTAATGCAAATATCTTAGTCTGTTTAGTATATTTATATTACTACATAGTGTTAGTTCATGATTTTTTTTAATATTTGTGTTTTCTATCGTTTTTGGAGATTTTTAGCAATAAAATTATATTGTCGTCAAGCAGAGATAGATGCTTTCAATTGCTTCTTATACAAGTACTATATATCTAATGGAGAAACAGTGAGAATACTTCACTAAATCTGTCTCAGATGTTTACCAGTTGAGAAATATGCTGGCTCAGGGCAGATGATTATATTTATGAAAG
This sequence comes from Rhynchomys soricoides, assembly GCA_019843965.1. Lineage (NCBI taxonomy): Eukaryota > Metazoa > Chordata > Mammalia > Rodentia > Muridae > Rhynchomys > Rhynchomys soricoides. The sequence goes on from JADRCH010007307.1 coordinate 1,020,454, forward strand.
TTCCCAACAAGTCCCACTTAATTTAATATATTTTAAAAAATTAATACTTCCTGAATTTACTGAGTTTTTAGGTATCTTATAAACATGGTAATGTATATTTTTCTTTTAAAGCTCCATTAATATGATAATTCTGTTCTTTGTCTCCTTGTCTTAAATGACCATTGCATTGTCAAACTACAATTAGTTATGAAGTCCCAAACAATGTATTATTTTTTAATGTGCTATTGGATCTTGTTCGCTAATGTTTTATTTAGGGAATTTTTGCATGAAATATTCATAAGTTATACCAGACTGTAGCTTTTACTTAGATATCAATGATACACTTACCATTTAAAATGAATCAGGAAATGTTCTTTCTTTGTGCCCTATAATAGTTTTTAAAACAGTGGAAGTAGCAGGTTTCTAAAGATTTTGTGACATTATTCTGGAAAGTCACATGGGTCTCATGCCATTTTGTAGGTCAATTCTTTACAACCATTTTCATTTTCCTGTTTGAATTGGACTATGTAGCATTTTTATAAGGACAACATTTAACATTTTTAAATGACATTAGTTAGGAAATATACTTGCTCAATTTTAAAAAAAAATCTTTAAAAGCTTTGTGCAAAATAGTCTCCTTTAAAATAAATAGTGGTTATTCTCCATTTGTCATTTCCACTTCAGTGTGCTGTGTCTCTTGCTATCTGTTTATATTATTTCTTAACGTTATACTTTTAAACCCATTTTCCTAAATTTTTGAGGCATTTTATTTAGTTATTTGTTATATATTCAATGGTAGTAATTTCCTTTGTTACTGGGTTTGGTGTTTTCTAGTTATTACTAAGAGGAAATCCATGGCTTCACATATCTACATTTATTTAAAACATATTAGTAGAAGCAGAGAGATGGGTAAAGATGCTTTACGTGAGTCAAGTTGCTTGTTACCATGGCGGATGACCTGGGGTCCATCCCTGGGATCTACTTGGTAGAAGGAAAGAATGGACTCACTGGAGTTGTTCTCTGAACACCACATATAGAAACTGTGTGCTCTGGCCCAGTCTTTCATACAGAATAAACAGATAAATCTTATTTATTTATTTTTTTTAAAGAACTAGCATGTTTCCAGCCTTAAGGGTGTATGTGCAGGGGAGGATACAGTCCCAGTCTTCATTTGCAGTGGAGTGGTATGGTAGGGGAGAGATGCCCTCCCCATTCGCTTCCTGTAGTGGGCAGGAGAGCTGGCCCTGCCCCTTAACAGCTGTAACACTAGGTCGAGCAGATCCTACTATGCTTTGCCTGAGCAGCACAGTAGAGCTGGCCCCGGTGGCAAAGGTGTGGGTGAGCACACATGGAGAACATGAGAGCTGATACAACTCCTTATCGGGTGCAGTATTGGGTTAACTAGCTGGGGCAGCACTGGAGAGATTGCCCTGGTGGTACAGGAGAGCTAGTGGGCTCACTAACACAGCTACCTCACAGTACCTGATCTGAGGCTTTGAGCTGGAGCACCCTAACATCTATCCCATCTATAATATGTTGGAGCACATGAAAGGGCCAGGCTTGGAGATCCAAAGTGCAAGGATCTCCATGACACAGGGCAATAACAGGATATCAAAGAGTAACCCCAGGGAGGATCCAATATTGATAGTATAGCAGAAGTCAAAGGCCTGGAAACAGAACAATGACTCACTGCAGTGAACATTTATAAGTAAAGAAATGTGGACTAAGGGGTAGACTGTGTGACACACACTACAGCTTCCAGGAAGGTTTCTACATTTATTCATTCATTCATTCATTCATTCATTTCTTTATTCTATCTTATTTTATTTTATTGGGGTGAGGTTGCAAGGGCAGAGGGAGAATAAGAAAAGACTGGGGAATAAATGGGATTTGGGTGCATGATGTAAAATTCACAAAGAATTAATACAACGCTTAAAAAGTAGCAGGTTCCCATTTTTCAGGTAGCAGAACATTTAAAGTTATTTTGTTACTCAACTGTAATTTTATTACAAATCATATTTTTTCTACTTTTGAAGTTACTGAGATTTTCTTTTATTTTTTGATACTTTATTTACATTTCAAATGTTTCTCCCTTCCCAGATCTCCCCTTTGGAAACTCTCTATTCCTTCCCCACTCCTCCTGATACTATGGGGGTATTCCTCCACCCACCCACCCACCCACTCTCATCTTCCCTCCTTGGCATTCCCTTATACTGGGACATCTAACACCCTCAGGCCCAAGGGCCTCTCCTCCCCCTGATGGCAAACAAGACCCTCCTCTGCCACATATGTGACCAGTACCATGAGTCCCTCCATGTGTACCCTTTGGTTGGTGATTCAGTCTCCGGGAGGATAAAGGGGTCAGGTCAGTTGCCACTGTTGCTCCTTCCATGGGGCTGCAAACTCCCTCAGCTCCTTCAGTCCCTTCTCCAAGTCCTCCATCTGGGACCTTACACTCAGCCCTATGGTTGCTGTGAAGTGACTCTTGGATATTCGGAAATTTTGGGCTAACAACCACTTATCAGTGAGTACATACCATGTTCATTCTTTTGTGACTGTGTTACCTCACTCAGGATGATATTTTCAAGTTCCATCCATGTGCCTGTGAATTTCATGAAGTCATTGTTTTTAATAGCTGAGTAGTATTCCATTGTGTAAATGTATACATTTTCTGTATCCATTCCTCTGTGGAGGGACATCTGGGTTGATTCCAGCTTCTGGCTATTATAAATATTGCTGCTATGAACATAGTGGAACATGTGTCTTTATTACATGATGGAGCATCTTCTGGGTATATGCCCAGGAGTGGAATAGCTGGGTCCTTAGGTAGTACTATGTACAATTTACTGAGGGTCCACCAAACTGATTTCAAGAGAGGTTGTATCAAATTGCATTCCCACCAGCAACGGAGGAGTGTTCCTCTTTCTCTATATCCTCACTAACATCTGCTGTCACCTGAGTTTTTGATCTTAGACATTCTGACTGGTATGAGGTGGAATCTCAGGGTTCTTTTGATTTGCATTTCCCTGATGACTAAGGATATTGAACTTTTCTCTAGGTGCTTCTCGGCCATTTGTGGTTCCTCAGTTGAGAATTCTCTGTTCAACTCTGTTCCCCATTTTTGGATAGGGTTATTTGGATCTTTGGAGTCTAACTTCTTGAGTTCTTTGTATACATTATATTAGCCCTCTATTGGATGTAAGATTGGTAAAGATCTTTTCCTCATCGGTAGGTTGCTATTTTGTCCTATTTACATTGCCCTTTGCCTTACAGAAGCTTTGTAATTTCATGAGGTCCTAATTGTCGATTCTCGATCTTAGAGCACAAGCCATTGGTGTTCTGTTCAGGAATTTTTCCCCTGTGACCATGTATTCGAGACTTTTCCCCACTTTCTCTTCTATTAGATTAATTGTATCTGGTGTTATGTGGAGGTCCTTGATCCATTTGGACTTGAGCTTTGTACAGAGAGATAAGAATGAATCAATTTGCATTCTTCTACATGTAGACAGCCAGTTGAACCAGCACCATTTGTTGAAGATGCTATCTTTTTTCCACTGGATGGTTTTAGCTCCTTTGTCAAATATCAAGTAACTGTAAGTGTATAGGTTCATTTCTGGGTCTTCAATTCTATTCCATTGATCTACCTGCCTGTCACTGTACCAATACCATGCAGTTTTTTACCTCTAGTGCTCTGTAGTACAGCTTGAGGTCAGGGAGGCTGTTTCCCCCCATTTCCCCTTCCCAAAGTCCTTTTATTGTTGAGAATAGTTTTTGCTATCCTGGGTTTTTTGTTATTCCATATGAATTTGAAAATTGCTCTAAGTCTATAAAGAATTGAGTTGGGATTTTGATGGGGATTGCATTGAGTCTGTAGATTGCTTTCGGGAGGATGGCCATTTTAACTATATTAATCTTGCCAATCCATGAGCATGGGAGTTCTTTCCCTCTTCTGAGGTCTTCTTCGATTTCCTTCTTCAGAGACTTGAAGTTCTTGTCATACAGATCTTTCACTTGTTTGGTTAGAGTTACACCAAGATACTTTATATTATTTGTGACAATTGTGAAGGGTGTCATTTCCCTAATTTCTTTCTCAGCCTGTTTATCCTTTGAGTATAGGAAGGCTACTGATTTGCTTTAGTTAATTTTGTATCTGACCACTTTGCTGAAGGTGTTTATCAGCTGTAGCAGATCTCTGGTGGAGTTTTTCATGTCACTTAAGTATACCATCATATCATCTGCGTATCATGATAATTTGATGTCTTCCTTTCCAATTTGTATCCCTTTGACCTTCTTTTGTTGTCTGAATGCTTTAGCTAGAACTTCAAGTGCTATATTGAATAGATAGGGAGAGAGAGGGCAGTTTTGCCTAGTCCCTGATTTTAGTGGGATTTCTTCGAGTTTCCATTCAGTTTGATTTTGGCCACTGGTTTGCTGTATATTGCTTTTACTATGTTTAGGTATGGTCCTTGAATTCCTGAACTTTCCAAGACATTTATCATGAAGGGATGTTGAATTTTGTCAAATGCTTTTTCAGCATCTAACGAAATGACCATGTGGTTTTTTTCTTTGAGTATTTTATGTAGTGGATTACATTGATGGATTTCCAGGTATTGAATCATCCCTGCATCCCTGGGATGAAGCCTACTTGTTCATGGTGAATGCTTGTTTTGATGTGTTCTTGGATTTGGTTATCAAAAATTTTATTGAGTATTTTTGCATCAGAGTATTCATAAGGGAAATTGGTCTGAAGTTTTCTTTTATTGTGGGTTTTTTTTTAAATAAAAAATCCTTATTCTATTTCCTGTTTATTTCTTATTTTATTTCTTTGTGCTGAAGATACAATGTAGAGCTTTATACAAGTTGTAAATATGTTCTATCTGTGAGGTATGTTTTGACTCTTTTTTTTTTTAATTTATTTTTTCTACTTTATTTACATTTCAAATGTTTTCCCCTTTCCAAATCTCCCCTTTGGAACCTCCCTATTCCCTCCCCCTCCCCGGCCTCTATGGGGGCATTCCCCCATCAATGTAACTGTGGCCTCATCGAATGAATTGCGTAGTATTCCTTCTGTTTCTATTTTGTGGAATAGATTGAAGAGTATTGGTATTAGGTCTTCTTTAAAAGTCTCATCGAATTCTGCACTGAACCCATCTGGTTCTGGGCTTTTTATGGTTGGGAGACTTTTAATGACTGCTTCTATTTCTATAGGGGTAATGGGACTATTTAGATGGTTTATCTGATCCTGACTTAACTTTGGTATTTGGTATCTGTCTAGAAACTTGTCCATTCCATCCAGATTTTCCAATTTTGTTGAGTATATGCTTTTGTAATGGGATCTGATGATTTTTTGAATTTCCTCAGAATCTGGTGTTATAGCTCCCTTTTCATTTCTAATTTTGTTAATTTGGATACTGTCTCTGTGCCCTCTGGTTAGTATGGCTAAGGGTTTATCTATTTTGTTGATTTTCTCAAATAACCCAGTATGCCCTTAGTTCAGTTTTCTCAAACTCTTCAAACGCTTTTGCAAAGAATATTTTTTTATTGCTGAGATTTGTGACAAAATATCTCCTTTGCTTGTATTTACTGTACCATTCTTTACATCAGCAGAGACAGAATTAACTTCAATGGATAACTGGTTAATCCAACGTATATATATAAATGGAACATACATTTCATATTTTTTAGCAAAATTGCTAGAAGTGTAAAACTTTATATTTGGATTAATAAGCCAGACAAAGACAAGTACTAAATGTTTTCTTTTTTATTATTATTAAACATTTCATTTGTTTATATCTTAAATGGTATCTCTGTTCCTAATTATCCCTCCACAAAGTCTCCATCCCACAACCTCCATCTCCCCTGCCCCCTTTGCCTCTATGAAGGTGCTCCCTAACCCACCCAACCTCTCCTGCTCCACTGCTCCAGCACTCCCCTGCACTGAGGCATCAAACCTACACATGACCAAGTGTCTCTCCTGCCATTGATGTCTGACAAGTCCATCCTCTGCTATATAAGTATCTGGAGCCATGGATCCCTTAGTGTACACTCCTTGGTTGGTGATCTAGCACCTGGGAGGGCTGAGTGGTCTAGCCAGCCAACATTGTTCTTCCTGTGGGGTAGCAATCCCCCCTGCTCCTCCAGTCCTTCCTCCAGCTCCCTCACTGGTGTCCCTGAGCTCAGTCTGATGGTTGGCTCTAGTCATTCACATCTGCATTGGTCAGTTGCTGGCAGAACCTCCCAAGGAACATTCACTTGAGGTTCCTGCCAGTAAACTCCTCTTAGCAACAATTTCATAAGGAGCTCCCGGGGACTGGACCACCAATCAAAGAGGAGTACACATGGAGGGACCAATGGCTCCAGCCGCATATGTAACAGAGGATGGCCTTGTTTGATATCACAGGGAGGATCGCCCTTGGTCCTATGAGGGTCTGAGGTCCCATGGTAGGGGATTGCCTGTGTGGGAATGAGGCAGTGGGTGGGTGGATGAGCACCTGCAGTGAGGCAGGGGGAAGGGAGATGTGGTAGGGGGGTTCCAGATGGTAGACCTGGAAAGGGGATGACATTTGAAATGTAAATAAAAAATAAAAAAATACAATAAAAAACATACAAACCAAACTATTGATCTGTTACCTGCTTTTGAATTCCTCTCCCGTAACTGAACTGCCTTACCTAGCCACAGTAAGAGAAGATACACCTTTTTTTACTGATATGAAAAGGTGGGTTGATATCCTCCATTTTTCTCAGCCTTTTCTGAAGAGAATTGGAGGATGGCAGGAAGGTAAGGTGAGAGGGAGGGACTAGGAAGTAAGGAGGGGAAGCTCTGATCAGTACATATAGTAAATTAATTAATAAAATTTGTAAAGGGTTAATATGAATGGAGAATAGTAATAACCAAAATTTAGAAAAGGAGTGAAGAGTTAAACGATGTACAGAAGAGGATATGTTGGATTGGATCCATGGTAGGTGTATGCATGTGTTGAAATAGCATACTGAGCCTCATTCATTTTTACAATTAATATGTGTTAATCAGTAACAAAACATTAAAAACTCTAGTTAACCATATCACTACAGAGGGACGCCATGATTCAAAATAATTTATAGTATCATTGTTCTTGCCTAAGTAATTATGAGAGATTTGCTCTCCCTATTCTGTCTAATCTTAATTTACCTTGCAATTTTGGAAATTCATTCATAAGTTTTATGAATACTAAAATTATCATATCTTTGTAGAAATTAAGCTGTTGACTACTGGCAGTGGATGATTTAATCTCATATTCAAAATTCTGTTTGATCAAATGCATCCTTTACTTCTAGTCTCCATATTCTTTGTGTTCTTCCCAACCTTGCCAAATTTAATGGTTTGCAGACCTATCCTAATGTAATTTTTCTCTGAGTGATTGCTTAAATGCTTGTTGCTGAGTCCCTCTGAGAGTGTTAGTACAATGCAGTCTATCAGTAAAATTGAAGAGAAACAGACAAGTGTTCATTTTTCATCTCTGGTACTTTCACAGGTTGTTTCTTCAAGTTTAACTTTATTTGTGTGATAAGGCAAACATTTCTCCACCTATGTTATAATATTCTTTCTATTAACCAAAATTGCTGTGAAATGATAATGTTATTCTTATTTTTAATTTTAAATGGGGTTTTATGCTCACACTGTTAGTTGAGACATGTCTTTCTGCAGGCTAGACCAGTGTATTACCACTGAGATACACCTTTAGCCTTTAAAATGATTTTAAAAGTAGAATATGTGATTAAATTTTCCTCATGGTCCTCTGCTTCAGCAGATGTGATACAGTACCTCACTCAGTAAGTATTTCAAGTCTTAAATGGCAAATACCAGAAAATTGAAGATTGTACTCTCAAATTCATCTACAGCCAAGGTTCCAGGATTTTACCAACTGGAAACATTTACTCAACATTAGTATTGACAAATGCCTTTAAGACTAGACAGGATTCTAGCAGAAGAGCTATCTACCTAGTTGATACAGATCTAGTGAGTTCAGTCTGATTCTATATCTAATAGATCTGACATTGGCCCCCTGATTTCCAGATCATAGTCCAGATGAGTTGATACTTTTTCATATTATGTTTTATAATGGCTTCTGTATTTCCTTGGCTGTTGATTGCGCTGTAGACAGCAGCTGACGAAAAAGAATAGTCTAGAGTTGTTCACAGAATGTTTTCCTGGTTCTCAGTCTAAATCTTGTGTGTCTAATGGATTTATAAATTCAATGTCTTGTACTACAACTATAATTTTGTTTAAAATGCTAGAGCAAATGGTCTTAAGCATGGATTCTTTCCATGCCCATTTTTGAATGTTACTACATCATTAAATAAACTCTATATATTTTAAAACATCAAATATTTCTATTATTACTAAATTAAGGTCTGAGAATTTGTCTTATTTTCAGTTACATGAACCAATACTTAGGATGGGATTAAATAATGAGTGTGAAAAATATGCTTTACATAGCTTTTGTTACCTTCCTTAATATTGACTAGTTTAAAATGATTATATTTATAAAAGCATCCTAGATTACTTCTTTATACATGTGTAAAATCAACTGTAGTATCTATCTGCCATTTTAAAATAGTTTATTGTATTTCTTTATCTTTTATTTATTTGTTTACATTCCAGATTTTATTCCCCTCCCACTCCAACCTCTGACTGTTCCACATCCTATACCTCTGTGACCCTGTCTCTACAAAGATGTCCTCACCACCCACCACCCAACCCATCAGACCTCTAAACTCCCTAGGACCTCCAGTCTCTTGAGGGTTAGGTGCATCTTCTCCGACTAAATCCAGACTCTGAAGTCCTCTGCTGTATATGAGTTGAGGGCTTCATATCAGCTGATGTATGCTGCCTGGTTGGTGGTCCAGTATCTGAGAGACCTCGGGGGTCCAGGTTAATTGAGACTTCTGGTCCTCCTACAGGATCGCCCTCCCCCTATGCTTCTTCCAGCTTTTCCCTAATTCAACCACAGGGGTCAGAAGCTTCTGTCCATTGGTTGGGTGCAAATATCTGCACCTGACTCTTTCAGCTGCGTGTTGGGTCTTTCGGAGGACAGTCATGATAGGTCCCCTATTGTGAGTATTCCATAGCCTCAGTAATAGTGTCAGGCCTCAGGTCTTCCCATTGAGCTGGATCCCACTTTGGGCCTGTTGCTGGACCTCCTTTTTCTCAGGCTCCTCACCATTTCTGTTCCTGCAGTTCTTTCAGATAGGAACAAATATGGGTCAGAGTTTTGACTGTGGGATGACAACCCCATCCCTCATTTGATGCCCTGTCTTCCTGCTGGAGGTGGGCTGTACAAGTTCCCTCTCCCCACTGTAGGTCATTTCATCTAGGGTCCCTCCCTTTGAGTCCTGAGAGTCTCTTACTTCTCAGGTCTCTGGTACATTCTGGAGGGTCCCCCAACCTCCTACCTCTTGAGGTTGCCTGTTTCTATTCTTTCTGCTAGCCCTCAGGGCTTCAGTCCTTTTCCCGCACCCAATACTAGATCATGTTCCCCTCCCCCCTGTTCACTTTTCCTCTCAGGTCCTTCCCTCCCCTTTTGATTGCATGTGTTTGGATATGTTGGCGGGTATGTGCATGTGAGTGCAGTTGGTGAAGAAGGCCAGAAGAGGATGTGCGACTCTTTGCAGTGGTTCTCAACCTTTCTAATGCTGGAACCCAATCATAAAATTATTGTCATTGCTACTTCATAACTGTAATTTTACTACTGTTATGAATAGTAATGCAGATACTTATTGTTTCCTATGGTCTTTTGGCGATTGCTACTCACAAATTGAGAACTGCTAGGTGAGAGCGAGTTTCTTGTCATTGTAAGCTACATAACACTGGTGCTGGGAACTGACCTTGATTCTGCAGAAGAACAGCAAGCACTGTTAAATTGCGCCTTATCTCCAGTCTGAAGAGTATCAAATTTTCCCTATTTAAAAAAAATTGGTTTAACCTAGATAGGATCAGAATCAGTAGACAACTATTATCAACGGGTCTACTTCTTTAAGATATGGGTCACTCTAAGAGAACCCATTCATCTCACAACATGAAGAAATCAGCCCACACCCTCTTGCAACACTGGTACAGCCAGCTAAGAAACTATTCAGTGCTATGCTTTTTATAGCCCCATAACTAGACACCTGGTTGTTCCATGCATTTTGTCAAGGCTATGTTAAACTAAAGCATTATGTTTGCTAAAGTAAAATCTCTGCCAGCTGCTCAAATCTTATGAAAGTTAGACATTCCCTTTACTTGGGCATTTTCATTGAAGGGTATCTTCTCCATTATGTGGTTGAATGATTCTTATCTCATTGTAAGCTTACTTTAAGCTGTTGCTTTTAAAAGAATGCTTCTCTTGCTTATTTCTGGAGAAGCAGTGGACCTGGCAGAGAGAAGATGTTGGGAGCAGGACTGGGAAGAGAAGAGGGAGAAAATACTGCAGTCAGAATGTAACATATGAGAAAATATATAAGGCCTTGTTGTGCGCCTTTAAATATATATTGCACTGTTCCTATGTAATCTTATCCTAGTTCAAGACGGTCTTGAGGGTTTTTCTTGTAATAAATGTCATTTCTTGAAGGGTAATTATGTGTCACTTTCTTTTATGCACAAATAAATGCATAGTCTCTCTTTCTCTGTTTTTTAAAACCATATCACAGAAATATTAGCAATAACCAGTACTCAATATAGGTTATGAACATATGAAATAAAACAATAAACATTGGAAAGTGATTACTAGTTGGTTGTGACAATTTTTCAAAGCAATAATATTTAAGAAATGATTAATGCTCCCCACCCAAATTCCAACTCAATTCTTTATAGACATAGAAAGAGAAATTCTCAAATTCATATGGAATAACAAAAAACTCCGGATAGCAAAAACTATTCTCAACAACAAAAGGACTTCTGAGGGAATCAGTATCCCTGACCTCAAGCTGTACTATAGAGCAGTAGTGATAAAAACTGCATGGTATTGGTACAGTGACAGGCAAGTAAATCAATGGAATAGAACTGAAGACCCAGAAATGAACCCACACACTTATGGTCACTTGATATTTGACAAAGGAGCTAAAACCATCCAGTGGAAAAAATACAGTATTTTCAACAAATGGTGCTGATTCAACTGGCGGTCTACATGTAGAAGATTGCTAATTGATCCATTCCTATATCCCTGTACAAAGCTCAAGTCCAAGTGGATCAAGGACCTCCACATAACACCAGATACAATTAATCTAATAGAAGAGAAAGTGGGGAAAAGTCTCAAATATATGGGCACAGGGGGAAAGTTCCTGAACAGAACACCAATGGCTTATGCTCTAAGATCAAGAATCGACAAATGGGAACTCCTGAAATTCCAAAGCTTCTGTAAGGCAAAGAGGACATTTTGTCCTATTTCTAAATAGGACAAAATGGCAACCAACAGATTGGGAAAAGATCTTTACTAATCCTACATCCCATAGAGGGCTAATATCCAAGGTGTACAAAGAACTCAAGAAGCTAGACTCCAGAGATCCAAATAACCCTATCAAAAAATGGGGAACAGAGCTAAACAGAGAATTCTCAACTGAGGAAACTCGAATGGCTGAGAAGCACCTAAAGAAATGTTCAGCATCCTTAGTCATCGGGTAAATGCAAATCAAAACAACCATGAGATTTCACCTCATACCAGTCAGAATGGCTAAGATCAAAAACTCAGGAGACAGCAGATGTTGGCGAGGATGTGGAGAAAGAGGAACACTCCTCCATTGATGGTGGGAATGCAAGATGATAAAACCTCTCTGGAAATCAGTTTGGTGGACCCTCAGAAAAATGAACATAATACTATCTGAGGACCCAGCTATTCTACTTCTGGGCATATACCCAGATTATGTTCCAGCATGTAATAAAGACACATGCTCTAATATGTTCTTAGCAGTCATATTTATAATAGCCAGAAGCTGGAAACAACCCAGATGCCCCTCAACAGAGGAATGGATACAGAAAATGTGGTACATTTACACAATGGAATACTACTCAGCTATTAAGTACAATGACTTCATGAAATTCACAGGCAAATGGATGGAACTTGAAAATATCATCCTGAGTGAGGTAACTCAGTCACAAAAGAATGAACACGGTATGTACTCACTGATAAGTGGATATTAGCTCAAAAGTTCGGAATACCCAAAAGTCACTTCACCTCAACCATTGGGCTGACTGTGAGGTCCCAGAGTGAGGAGTTGGAAAAGGGACTGAAGGAGTGGAAGGAGTTGGCAGCCCCATGGAGGGAGCAACAGTGTTCACTGGCTTGACCCCTTGATGCTCCCGGAGACTAGATCACCAACCCAAGAATACACATGAAGGGACCCATGGTGCTGGCCATATATGTGGCAGAGGAGGGTCTTGTTATCCATCAGAGGGAGGAGAGGCCCTTGGGCCTGAGGGTGTTAGATGCCCCAGTATAGGGAATGCCAAGGAGGGAAGATGAGAGTGGGTGGGTGGGCGGGTAAAGGAATACACTCATAAAGGCAGAGGGAGGAGGGAGGGCATAGAGGAGTTTTAAAGGGGAGACCTGGAAAGATGGAAACATTTGAAATGTAAATAAAATATACAAAAGTAAATAAATAAATTAATTAATTAAAAAAAAAAAAGAATCCAGCTCTGCTGTCTTGTGTGGGACACCCATGTCCCTACAAACAAACAAACAAATAGACAAAGAAGAAGGAAACAATTCAATTTGTGTTATCTATATTCTCACTGAAGCACAGTCAGACTCCTGGTAGCGTGAGGGTGCTCAGGGTTCTTGTACGAGGGTTTCATTGTGTTAAATTCCCACATAATAAAGTTATGAAAGAAGGAATTCAGCTCTACATCCTTTAGTGTTTTAGGGAGATGTTCATTTATGCTCCAAGAACTTCAGTTTCCTTCGTTGTAAAATGGGAATGTTATAAACATCTGTATCAACAAGTTGTTTGTTTGTGAACTCCAGAAAGAATTACAAGTTTAGAGCATCTGGCACACTGATTGACATTATTGTAAAAGGAAATGAAAGCTAAATGGTATGCACCTCCCAGTCCTCTTTTTCTGGACACGATCTCTGTCTGTAATATGTGACCTGATACAAGTTTTCAGCAAGTAATATTGCATCTGTTTTGTCATTTGAGGTCCAGTTATATGATAAAAGTATCTTTAATCAAAATCATGTGACTCACTAAGAGCAAGGAAAGCTTATTACCAGAATAAAATAAGGCTACCTTCAAAACTGAGTGCAATAACTACAGTCTTATAAGAACATGACCAGTGTTTTAGCTTATTTTTAAATAAAGCCATAGAATCTCTATGAGTGTAAATTTATGAACTTCTAGGATACCAAGTGAGTCTCCAACCTAAAACTCATTTAAGGAGCATAAATTCTAATAAGACAGTCACAGAAGGATATGCAGGGAACACTTGCTTTGAAATTACTCCACCCCAGTTTCTCTTCCAATATTTCCAGCTTTAGCACTAAAAAGTATTTATTAAAGACAGTCCAAACTTTAAAATAACCACAGTAAGCATAGAAAATTACACCTTTGACTGTAATAAAGGAGAGATTTTGGTCACATATCACATCTCTGAAACGGAATTTTATGGATTCTAAACTAATTAAATCAAGGAGTCTCATTATCTCCAGAAATCCATAGAAGAGGAAAAAATACTTTTTCGTAGACAAAAGAAGTTCTTAAAACTAAGTTTTAAGAAACTTAACTTACCATATTTGATTCAGTGGATGTAGTCATTTCATTATGTAAATATAGTCAAGTAGAAGAGACCTAGTACTGAGGCAGTGAGTATCCAGGGCTGAGTCTAGGAGTCCATAAACCACATGTCTATAGGGGCCAAGAGAATCGTGCCAGTGCTTGAACCGTGCCAAATTAGGATCATAAGCAAATGGTTGCTACTTAGGTCTAATGTATCCTTGACTTTGGGAATTAAGTCCGATATGTTCCAATATTTAAGAAAATCTAAATATTCACATATTTATGGGAATAACCCAATGTTCATATGTTGTCAAAGTAATTGAATCTTCCTGTAATTTTGTGGGGGAAAATAAAGTGCACTCTGACTTTTTGTGTCTTTATTGCTTTGACACAGGTTCTTATTACATAAACAAAGTTGGCCTGGAATCCATGATTTATCCCAAGCCTCAAAATTATAGTATAATTCAAAACCATTATATTTATTTAGTATGTGTGAATATACCTGCATACATCCCATGACACTAAAGTGGAGAACAGAGGACAATTTACTAAAGTCTGTTTTCTCCTTCCATCACCATGTAGGTCATAGGGATTGAGCTTAGCATCATCAGAATTGGCGGTAAGCGCCTTGACTCCCCTGAGTCATCTTAACCTGACCCCATAGTACAACTCTTATTCAGAGTCCGACATAATCTTATTCAGCCTGTGATCTTGAGCAAGTCATCTGTGGTGCACCAAAAAATGCAACCATTCTTTGTCCACAAATTTTGTTATTTTATACATGGCATGGATTACTATAAATAAGAGTCAAGTAGATTATATATGACCTTCATTGAAACATGACCACAATCATTTATTTATATATGATCTATACTTCCTTCTATGCTACGACAATAAACTTATATTGTTATAGAGGTGACAAGGCTAATAAAGCCTAAACTAGTTAATAGTCAAAAGGATGATATTATTATTTAAACTTTTTTATTTTTATTATCACAACGAAAACATATCAAAGCTAGGCTTTCAGAGCAAGAATTGTTGAAAAAATTCTTTCAAAAAGCCAAGAAACATTCTAGGCTTTGTGTAATATATGATCTCTGTTGTACCTACTATGATTTGCTGTTGTACCTAAGCAGTCTTAGTCAACATAGAAACCAACTGGCAGATCTGTGTTCAAATGCAGCTTCAGTTTAGGAATCAAGTGGTGGGACTCAACATACATTAGCCAGAGTAGGGTGCAAAGTTAGAATGTGTGAGGTTCCAGTTTCAATACCCAGTGTCTCAGTAATCTTCAAATATTTGGAATGTGATGGATTTAACCTACAGACTGCTATACAACAGTTAAACAGACATTAAGTGGAGTCGAGTTGTGGACAATATTATGCTTAGTACTGCTTACAGTTCAGACATTGAAGTTGTTTGCTACACAGCAATAGGTAACTGTTTAAGTGCTATGGAATTGATTAATCATTTAAAATAGAAGACACTCCTATGTAAAGTGATGAGCAAAGCTATCTTACATAGGAACTAAATAAAGATTTGTAGGCACCTTCTCTTTGTGGTAAATTTATAATTTCCAGATTTCTTACTATGGAGGAAGCATAAAGATAAGCTCCATAATATAATTACCAACACTCAAGATTGTCATGATATTTAGATTCTTTTTTTAAACATGTTTCTTAGATAAAGAATATAAGTGTTGGGGAGATGAACATCTTCAGTGAAGTTTGTAAAAATGTGAAATATCATGTCTGAGCTATTTTTTCAAATGACCAGACTCATTGCAGATACCCGAAAATCCAGCTGTTATTCAGTTCAAAATTATTATTTGACTTCTTCTTTGTATAATTTTATCCTCTTTTTAAGTAAATGCAGTGTTTATAAGCATGTTGATAGAAAGGAAATTCTCATTAAAATAGAACTAATCAGTGATGAGTTATACACCATGTAAAGGTGCTTGCCAGATAAACCTGGTGAGGTGAATTCTATCTCCAGAAACTACCTGAAAGTTAGGAGCAGAAACAACTCTATAACACAGGCAGATAGATGGCTTTCCATATGTTTATAGTGACATGCCATTTCACTCCAACAGTAATGAATTAAAGAATTAAAGAAGTAAATCAAATATAACTGAGACATTTATCACCTTCTAGGTTAAATATTTGGCATAATTAGAAGCTGAACAATATGTATGCTGAAAACCATCAACAGAAGAATCCTACTATCAATAGAAGACATCTTACTATCTGGACCATCATCAATTGTAAGTAAAATGATGGGTTTACTCCATTTTCTTCATCATAACAAGTATCATTTCTCTGTTATACTTAAAGATATGTAGTACTGATACAGTTTATATATCTGGACTTTTGTGCTGTATATTTTACAGTTAGATCAGAGAATATATCCTGGGTTCATTACTTTTATCATGGTTGTAATAGAATACTTGAAAGAGCAGTTTTGAGTTGGTGGGGGATGTGTGGCAGTGAAAGCATGTGCTGGTTGGTCACAAGGTTCATATTTGTTAAAGTAAGATGACTGTTGGCATTCTACTTTATTTCAGTCCCTACTCCTAGTTGTTTAGTTGGTATGTGTCTTCCTGCACCAAAGTTTTTAATTTCACAAAGTCTCATTTGTTGATTGTTGGCCTTATTTCTTGAGTGATTAGGGTCCTATTGAGATTCTTGAGTGATTAGATTCCTATTGAGAAAGTCTTTGCGTATGTCTTTTGTACATTTTCTTCTAGTGTTGTTCAGTTTTTCAGGTCTTAGTTTAAGGTCTTTTATCTAACTGTAGTTGAATTTTGACCAGTATGAGAAATGGGTATCTAAATTCATCCTCCAACGTGTAGGTATGCAATTTTCTCAGCACTATTTATTGAAGAGAATGTTTTTCCAAAGTGTTCTTTGGCATCTTGGCAAAATAAACCATGTGGCTATTTCTATTTGTGTCTATATCTGGATCTTCTGTTCTGTTCCATTGATCTATAAACCTGTGTTTGTGCCTGCAATATACTGCTTTTGTTACTATTTCCATATTGTATTGCTTGGAATCTATTATGGTGATAATTCCAGCATTTGGTCATGCACTTGGCAGTTTTGGCTTGAGTATAGTACAAGGAGAAAATCAATCATGTTTCTATGAAGACTGGATCACAGATTCCAGTTGTAGACTCATAAAGTTATTTTCATATCTATAAAGAGACAAGTGCAATCTTACAGTATAACCATTTGGACTTGATTCAGAAACAAATTATTTTGTATTATATCTTATCTCATTATGGGGATAAATCATAAATAAGTATTAATAATATTCTTAAAAGGATTTCAAAATTTAAAAATTTCATAAGGTGCTTTCAATGGAATAGACTGAACACAGCTAAGGCAACAAATTGGTTTTTTATTAACAATTAATGATAATTGTTTCTTGGTCATGGTTAATGATCATATAAGGATACAATATAGTGACGATTTTGTGAAACAAAACGGAATATTTTGAGCATTAAAATGTGATTCTACCAAAAACTTGATATGCCATATATTGAAAACACGAACTTCTTAATTGTTATGACTTTTTTAAATGGAATCACTGAACATTTGATAACAAATTTCTATCACTATCACATTTTATTTTGGTTTAACGCTATGTTCTTTCTATCTATATCATTCTGTAAATACTGAGCTTACGATTGGGGTACTTTGAAAAAAATGTTTCTATTTTCGAACATGGATTATTTATAAATTCATGCTTCATATTTGATTAACACAGCCATATATGCCCCATAATTATTATCTGTAGTATCTTTCTGTCATCTATCTGTACATGAGTATCTATCCATTTGTCTATTATGTATCATTATCTAATAGGTTATAAATTTAATTCAACATTTGGTTAATTGACATCCTAACAAAAGTATGAGTGCTAACAAGTTATGAGTTGTAAGAGAAAGAGGGATGAAAGGAGACAGCATCATGTGAAGAGGCATTGTCTGGCTTTTGTGATGAATTAAAAAGTTAATATCACCAAGACATGAGATTGAGAGAGGCAAGCACTGGTTGCTCTTCACAGCCTTAAATATCACCTGGATGATTTTAGGTTGGAATGATAGAATG
The DNA here is from genome assembly GCA_019843965.1 of Rhynchomys soricoides. NCBI lineage: Eukaryota > Metazoa > Chordata > Mammalia > Rodentia > Muridae > Rhynchomys > Rhynchomys soricoides. The sequence goes on from JADRCH010007307.1 coordinate 1,038,273, forward strand.
TAACTTCAATATCCCATCTTCCATTTTCCTGTCAGAGCAGCTGCTGTGTGACTGACTGTTCCATAGGAGACAGGAATATATATTCATTCCGTATAGGTTACAGATGACAAACAAAAGAAACAATTCACCTAACATCTAGGTTACTGAATTAATAAGTTGGTTTGAAGTTATTTGCAGAAGGACAGGTAGTTGGATTATTACTGGAACACAGGTCACTCAACTATAGCCACATCATTGTGAAGCCTGCCCCAACATGAGTGATGACTTTTGAAAGCTTCATTGCTGGAGGTCACTGCACAGCTTACAGGCACCTCTTGTAAAAAATTTCCTCTTTCTTATATGTAATGCTGGCAATGGTACTTGTGACCTTTCTAACTTCTTGAACCTTGTAAGTTTGTTTGCTTTCTGAGTATTGTCAGACTCCCCCCCCCCATTTCTTCCAATGGGAATTGTTTCCATTTAGAGAAAACATCCGCAAAATGTTACTTTAATCTTTAAATATGTTGAATACCTTGTGAAACTGTTATTTGTCCATAGCTATTAGTATTGCTTCTCTCTCTCTCTCTCTCTCTCTCTCTCTCTCTCTCTCTCTGTCTCTCTCTCTGTCTCTCTCTCTGTCTCTGTCTCTCTCTCTCTCTCTCTCTCTCTCTCTCTCTCTCTCTCTCTCTCTGTTTTCCTCTGTATATGTGGTTCTGAATCCTAGCAGAAACAAATTCCTGATAAATCTCACTAGTTATTGGATTTTGTAGTTATTGATAAAAAGTAGTTTTCTTCACTATAAAAACACATTAATCATTTTATTCTTTCCCCAAGCACTAGGGTATTAAAAGATGTATGAAAGATACAAGACTTTTCAAGGAAAGTGTTCTCTTTCAGAATTAAGAGAGCATAAGCATCTCTATATACAGTTTATGAGTATGCAGTATCTTTTCTTACATTGCCTTTTAAACTAAACTATTTTATGCACTTCTATTTCCAAAGAAATAAAATAGAATAATTTTGTTCTAGCCTCCTCTTTCAAGCTATTGTTCCTCAATTTTAATTGATAAAAAGCAACCAAACAAATAAAAACAGAGAAACAAATAAACAAAACAATAAGAAAATTCTCATTCTTTCCCCCACATTCATTTTCTTCCTTAATTTCTGTCTATCTTGATAAAGCCTTTATAGTGACAGGAACCTTCTCACCCGTGGAAAAAGTCCCAAATAGTTTCATTCATTCTTTGCTGAGAATATTTTACTCTAAGGTGCTACAGTGGTAGGTCAGCAGTTAAGAGTAGGTATGACTTCTTCAAAGTCCCCACGTTTGCTTCCCAGCAACCACATCAGGCAGTATTTGGCTGCCTATGTCCCCAGATACTGGGCAGTATGTTGCCTTTGATTTCCACAGGTACCCATGCATAGACCACTCATACATACACAGGTACAGAATTAAAAATAAAAGAGTATGTAGAAAACATTCACTATGTAGCTCTCCTAATAAGGTTTTATTTTGCATTGTCTTAATTTTAAGGATTATCTCTGTTCAGTGCCTTAGATTTACGCACATTGTATTTTTCTTCTTTCTAAGGTGAATGAGTGTGACACATTGATATAATATAAAGCACCAAGAGAAAGAGGTAGTCACTGACATTCAGCTACTCAGTATTTTAATGCTTTAATGGCATGAATACTAAGCTTAACTCTGTCTTGTTGTTGTTTTGTTTATTTTAAATTAATTATTTTATTTATTTACATTCCAAATGTTGTCCACTCCATGTCCTCCCTCCAAGAGTTGTTCACCCTCTCTTCCCTTCCCTTTACCTCTGAGAGGTGTTCCCCACTTCCCCTGCTTAATTCTTCAAGTAGTATTAGATGAGTGAAGAGAAATTTCTTCATAACCATCCCATTGCATAACATTCCCTTGAAATGTTTCCATCCACAATACTCACTCTCCTTCCCTTTATCTTCTTGTTTTCAATTCCCACTTTATTACTGAACTAGAACACTCTTGGAATGAAGGTAATATTGCCCAGTAATAGGTATTTGTTTGATAACATGTCTATTTTTAGAAATTTCTTCAATGTCTTAGCTTACAAGAGATGAATAAGAGACAGAATTAATCTAAGCTGCAAACATGGGTGAGTGATATTTACTGCCTAAAGAGTCTTACAGGTAATTTAATAGTTTATAGCATCTGTCCTGACAGGCACAAATAGAAGGTTAAGTTTTGCATACTCTTTGCTCTCATAAAAAAGTGAGAAAGGGATGGTTGGATCTTTGCTTTTGTACATCAAATAAGATGATGCAAAATGGAATTCTTCTCTACAAAGGAAGAAAACATAAACACTTTAAAAATATACAAACAGCACAGTAAAAGTGACTAGCAGAAAGAATTGAATCAATAGAATAGTTATGACTTTTTTAAAAATGTCTTCCAAAAATCTATATGCTAAAGATTTGGTGTCTACTTTTAATACCACTAAAAGTGGTGGAACCTTTATGAGGAGGGGTCATATTGAAGAGAAGTTAGATCTTTAGAGATGTGTACTTTAAGGAGGCGATGGGGACCCTAACCCATTCCTCCTTTCTGTTTTACAAGTATGCAAACTCCTTGCTGCTGTGATAAGGTGAGCAACCTCCTCCTCCACATTCTATCACCATGATATACTGTGTACTCATAGGCCAAAGAAAGAGAACCAATGGTCATATACTGAAACCTGAAAGCACAAGCCCAAATAAGTATTTCCTTCTGTATGTTGCTTATGTTTGACATTTTGTCACCATGATAAAAAAGTGACTAGCAAGCTTCATATGGTTACAAGATTCGAATTTTATCCAAGAAGCCGAGCAACAAAGATTATACTAGGAAAACTTTCTTTCCATTGAGTAACTGTTCCATCTGATTTCAGTCTACACACTAATCATTTCCTGGTAAATATTTTAATTTTTGTAAATCTTTTCTACATTTACATTGAATATACATTTCAAGTGAGCACAGTTACATACATTTTTTTTTCTATTTTTATCTACTGAATATAGTAGAGCTCTAGAAAATGAAATGAAATAAAGACCTGTGTCACAGAAAGAGTTTGTCCTCAAAGTATAGTTTTCAACTTGGACTTTGTAATTAGAAAATCAAATGCTGTCCTTAAATTTTAAATTCATATATAATAATGAAAATCATTGATTTAAAGAATTACCATCTACAACAAATTAAAAATACCAAATCATGTTTTATCATTTCAGTAAGTGAACTTTAGGATTATTGGGAAAACTTGTATAATGTACAGATTGATACTGAAATCAATAAAGTATGTTCTTATAACATGGTGTTCTAAATTCACTTTGGCATTATAGGTCAAACATTCTAAAATTTAGTTTCTAGTGATTTTCTATAAAAATGTGAGGAAAACAAGGCACCTGAGAGCTAAACAGAATTAATGATGAAGTTCATTTGACACACAGCTATGGCCCAGCTGTAAGAAGAGCTAAGTGAAGGCATCAAAGGAAACAGCACAATAGGAACAACAAGAAGAAAAGGGAAGTGAGAATGTGAGACAATGCGAAGAACATGAATAAGATATCACACTATTATCATCAGAGTGACTTCTCAGGTCTTCCATATGTAACCTTGATGTTGATTCTGTTCTGTCCTCTTCCTGAGGCAAACAACAACATTATCTCCTCTAGTGTTTTTCTAAAGAATAACTGTCTAGATATCAGGTTTTCTCTACTAGTATCTTCACCTCTGGACACATGTTTACAGGCTCACAATTGCTCCTGGATATTCATGGTATTGTTTTGTTACTGCTACATATCTTTTTAAAAAGAATATTGTTTTTGCTTAGAATATATTAATTATACAAAATAGTAACCTAATTTTATAAAATACAGATATTCATGATCATATGCATACCATTCACTATCTTCTCTTGTTCTTTTCCTCTCTCTTCATGCTTGGTCTCTTTCACTCCTAATACTGTCTCTTGATCTCTCATGTGTTTAATATAGAATCAAAATATGAGAAAAACCAGACAATATTATCTTTCTGAGTTTGCCTATTTGAGATAAACTTGAGATCCAACTTTTTATTGGAAATTACTTTATTCTTTATGGCTATGTAACACTACTCTGTGTGTGTGTGTGTGTGTGTGTGTGTGTGTGTGTGGTGTGTGTAAGGGAGACAAAGAGATAGATTTTCTTAGTTCATTCATTAATTTTCATATAGGGTAACCATAATTTAGCTATTGTGAATATGGGTGTGCAAATATGTAATGTGTTAATTTAGGTACATGCTACTTAGGAAAATGCAGTATCTTACTATAAAATGAGAATCAGTGTTCCAATAAGCAATGATTAATAGAATAACTATGATAAATAATGACACACTGGACCTTTATGGTGATGAACATGTAAGTTGCAATCTCTATTCTCTCATTACCTTTAGACTCTTGCCAAGCCATCAACATTTCAAGAGAAAAAATATCAAATTAACCATGAATTGTTTGGAAAGAAAAGAACCATTGCTTATCTAAGGATACAGAGAAGGGCATACTTCAAGTGTCTTAGATTAATATTTGGAACATTTGCAATATTAAAGAATTATTTAAAGAAGTCTCTGACAGTGTAGAACTGTGAGCAGGATTTGAACAGCTTAAGAAGGACTAATAGAGTCATATTAAGCTCTTTAAGTAGGATTTCTTTGGGGTTTGAAAATCGGCTTAATTGCCATAGAAAAGAAGGGAAAAAGCCACAAATGGAGGCATTTACTTCACATGGTCACAGGAGGATACCTTTTGTGTAATTAGACTGCCCTCTAGGAAACTAGAATATTTTCATCCAAATTTACCATGAGTTCAATAAACATTGGAGTGGTGACAAGTTTGGAATTTTCGTTCTTTAAAACACAGAAAAATAATATAAGAATTTGCTTTTTGTTTTCATCTCAGGTGTGGGATATGGGGATGCTTCAGATTGTCCACAGTAGCTGACTATGATATGCCTCATGCTCTGACAGGGGCATGATTTTGCCACTGCAGATAGTTTCTGTGGTTTTGTGACATTTGCAATTTTGGGGATTTTTCAGAGGGTATCATGGCACTGTGAGGTTGTGTGGATTGTTGGTGGTTAGTGCGTTGTTTATTGTTAGTAGTCATTCTTGGTCATGATTTGTTAAGCACTAACGTACAAAGAAGAGACAACAAGAAGAAATTAGATATCCTGATAATGAGGATCAAATTTGAACCAATGAACTAGATGCCTCCACTCAGCAAGAGTAGTCTGCAGATAAAGTAATCCCCTTTTTAAAAATTGAACTAGTGTTAGGGGATTGAAAGGGTGGGAAAAAGGGGTTAGAAAGGGTGGAAGAAAGAAGAAACCATAAAATAGAAAAAGACAGGCTACACAATCAGGGCAGTTGTTTTTTTGTTTTGTTTTGTTTTTTTCTGTGTAAATTTTTGTCTTGTAAAAAGAATGACAAACAAATATCTGAAAAAATAGTGCTTATAAAATGCAGCTCATTTTAACTTGTAAATGCAGATTCTTCTATTGCTAATCTGTGATAATGAAATCAAGTCTACATATTCTTGTGTGCAGCTGTTTTAAGAAAGCACAAATGGTTTTAATCATTTACCTATTAATGCCCTTGGAATAGGTTTATGCTTACTCTTTCTGTCAAATGGAAATGCAGTCCAATGAATGAAATTGTAGATTCAGGATAAACAAGGATATTTTACTGTATGTCACAGGCATTGAATGAGATGTACTTACTAAAATTTTCATTTAATCTGAAATTCAAATTTTATTGAGCAAAATTTATTTAGAAAGTCTAAGTAGAATCTTTTTAAGGAGAAAACATTTACTTTTTGCTGCCCCATTTCCAATAATAAATCTTTAATTTTTTATTGTGAGAACCTTTGTTTTAATTTTTGTGTATTTTTCAAGAAAGAGAAAAGGGATTCAGTTTTTTGAAATAATTCTTTAAACTAATGATTGAAATTGTGGCTATGTCAGAATATCCATGTAGGGAAATTACATTGCTTATACACCAATTTGAAAAAATCCACTAACTGAGAAGAAGATAAAAATATTTAAGCTTACTAGTTTAAATTATTGACTTTAATTTATTATCCCAACTCTATATAAATATGCATATCTCTATTTGCACTGTATGTGAGAATATATATATAATACAGTTTGAAAAATGCGTATATCAAATATATGTCTGTCAATTTTAATATGAAGGAATATTCTATTAATTTTCTATGTATATATATCTCCTCTCTTGTCTCTCTCTCTTTCTCTCTATATCATTTTTTTCTCTCTCTCTGTTTGTGTATATGTATGTAGACATATATTTATATAGATATACATATATGTGTATATATAATTTTTATTAATATAAGGTGGTACATCTTATATTTACATTTACTTAGTGAGTACATCTTATATTTATATTTACCTTAGAGTTAAGATGATTTCAAGCACAGCAATTATTTATTTAAACATTATAAAATGTTTCTTTATTTCCTTATTTAATGATTATTCTGTAATGAAAGCTCTAACTGTTAACATGATTTTAATATTAGATTGTAAAAAAGTTTCTACATTGATTCTTAAATGAATAGGAACATGTTGAAATATTTAGGAAGAAATAGAAACCCAATTCTCTTAATTCTCTTAAGATATGACTTTTATGTCTTTCTGAAGTAATGAAAAGTGTAGTGGAATTTTAATCCGGCAACATGACTGCTCTGGCAAGTGATCACATCCAAAGACATAGTCCATCTGGAATGCACACAGGCCCTGGATTATAGTATGATCTGGCTCAGATACAGTCATGCCTTTAGTATACACCTTTTATCCTTAACAATCAAGGTAAGGTTAGTTTGTAGAAGGAACCAGCCATGTTTGAATGTATCATTTAATTGAGGGGCACACAAAGTGATGAATTAGAGAAAAATTTGACAGAATAAGTCAAAGATAGGATACACCCAACTCACACATGAACATCAGAGGAAGAGGGGCTATTTAAGAGCAGCAGGGGAAAGAAAAGTAGGTGGTGTGGTGTGATGTGGTGTGATGGATGGTTAGTTTTAATGGGACAATTTTATACAGACAAGTTACAGAGAGAGCAAGCTAGACACAGGTGAAGATAGAGCTATCCAGAGAATGAGAAGGAGCCAGAATATTAGAACATATAGCCAAAGACATTATGAGGCCAGGTAGAGCAATTCACTCAGAAGCGGATAAAAGCTGGGTTGAATCAGTCAGCTTAGAAGAGTAGATTGTACAAAGGCTAGAATCTTCCAGTTAAAACAGAAGAAAACACTCTGGGCTCAGCCCAAGCCATGTATTCACACCGCTGGTATGTGGTTCTCATCTCATGGCTTAAAATGAGAGAATAAAACCAGTATTTGCAGAAAGATGGATAGGAAGATGTGAAGTAATAGTTTGGAAAATGTTCTCATGATATTTGTTATTGAATACATAAATATATCTTTATGCATCATAAAGTTATTTGTTCCATAATATGATTTTATTATTTAAAAATTTCTTTCTATACAGCTTTTCAATATCTTAATATTAGCTTAAAGAAAAATTGCCAAAAGTTTTCGGATGCTTATGGTATGCTACAAAGTTTTAATCAAATACCTCCCTCTTCAAATAAAAATATTGGACAATGAATAAAATTAATTAGGAATTTTAGTTAAGGACAACTTTTATGTTTATTATTTAATAGAGCAAAACTAACATAACCAAACCAAACAAACACTCAAAACAAACAAACAAAAATAACAACAATAACAAAAACAAAACAGAAGTTCAATTCTAATAAGAAAGATATCCAATTTTGGTAGTACATAGAAATTAAAATCATAATAATAGGTCTTTCATATCCACTGTATTCCCAACATTTAGTCTGAGATTTTTGTCATGTTGATGATATGTAAACAAAGAAAACAAAAACAAATTTTAATCTTGGCTGATATCAAGATGTACTAATAAGAATTACATTGAAGAACATTTGGAAAATAGCAAATAATTTATATGCTCATATCCTGTGCATTTATATACATGAATGTATATATTTTAAAAATTATAGATGATCCCAACAAGACATAGAATATCATACTTATGAGAGAATGCTGGTGGGCTTTTTGTTGTTGTTAACCCTAAGTATGTTATTCAAGGACTCATGTATGGACTCTACCTTCGAATTATGCCCCTACGTCTTACTATAATGCTTTGTAATATCAAAAAGTGTGAACAAACTACAAGATTTTCAAACAGAAATGTGGATAAACTGCCAAGGTTACATTATAAACTAAAAGATATGTGTATACTAAAGGAAGTTATTTTAATAATTCAGTGATTTAGCCTTGATTTTTTGGAACTGATTTATAACATAGGTTTTAAAATTGCTAGACAAAAAAGCTGCTCTTATTATGTCTTGGTGGTTAATATAGAGAGCAATTATCATGCTCTATGGAAAACCACAAGTACTTTGATTCTTATTATTGCAGTCACTAAGTTGGCTATTATGATGTAAGCCTGTGAACCCTGAACTTTGAGACTAATTCAGGATGTTCTTGAGTTCAGAGCTAGCAAGGGATACATACACTGTCAGGGAGACATACACAGAATGGGATAGGGAGAGAATAAAGGAAACTGAGTCAGATAGTCACTGGTTATAGAAGGTTGCTTTTAAAGATTGTATAGTCTAGTCAATCATTTACTTTGTAGAAGAGGAAAACAGAGCACTGATAATGAGAACTTAGTGTCCTCATTTCAGATTCAAATTACATTTCCTGTTCAATTTGCTATTCTTTTTGAGGGTGAGCTGTTTTCCTTAAATAAATACTCCTCCAGGAGTTGCAAGGCTTTAGTTAATCTCAAAGTCTTGAAAAATTGTTGATGACAGATTTTGCCTTCTTTTTTTCAAGAAAGAATACAAACAAGTCCTACTTAGCTCTCACATTTTTAGTAATGTAACTCTGAACTCCTCTTAACTGCAACAGTGGCATGAAAGCACTAATTAAAGGAGACGAAGTCTTTGCTGCTGTGCCTAGGAAGCATATGGAGGAAAACTTTTTGCCTGGTACAGAAAATGGTTCTATGACAGCACCTTGTAGTATTAATTTGAGTTTTCAAGACAAACAGATCTTATAGATGAAATTTATATATATTTAAAGGTGAATTATTGGAGTGATTTATAGGCTGTGTTCTGGCTAACGTAAGAATGGCTGACTCCTTAAAGAAAGATCAAGAACTGTATAGCTGTTCAGTTCACAAGGATGGAGGTCTCAGTTGGTCTTCAGTCTATATAAGGATCTGGAAGAAGTAGGTTTTATTTTTTTTTATTGGATATTTTATGTATATACATTTCAAATGTTATCCCTTTACCCAGTTTCCCATCTGGAAAGCCCCTATCCCATATCTCCTCCACCTGCTTTTATGAGGGTGATCCTCCACCCACCCACCCACTCCTGCCTTCCCCCCTGGCATTCCTTTATACAGGGGCATTGACCCTTGACAGAACCAAGGGCCTCCCCTCCTATTGATGCCAGAAAATGCCATCTTCTGCTACATATGCAGCTGGAGCCATGGGTCCCTCCATGTGTACTCTTTGATTGGTGGTTTAGTCCCTGGGAGCTCTGGGGGGTCTGGTTGGTTGATATTGTTGTTCTTCCTATGGGGTTGCAAACTATGTCAGCTCCTTCAATTCTTTCTCTGTCTCCTCTATTGTGGTCCCCATGCTCAGTCCAATCGTTGGCTATGAACATCCACCTCTGTATTTGTTAGGCTCTGGCAGAGCCTCTCAGGAGACAGCTATAACAGGCTTTGGTCAGCAAGCACTTCTTGGGATCCTCAGTGGTGTCTAGGTTTGGGGTCTGTATATGGGATGGATTCCCTAGGTTGAGAAGTCTCTGTATGGTCTTTCCTTTAGTCTCTGCTCCACACATTGTTACCCTATTTCCTTTATACAAGAGCCACTCTGGGTTAAAAATTTGGAGATGAGTGGGTGGCTCCATCCCCCAAACAGGGGACTTGCCTAACCTCTGGATATGGTCTCTACAGATTTGCCCTCCCCTTCGTTGGACATTTCAGCTAATCTCATCCCTATTGGGCCTTGGGAGCCTCTTGCTTTCCTGGCATCTGGGACTTTCTGGTGGCTACCTTCAGATCCCTATCCCCTACTGCTACACACCTCTGTTTAAATTCCTGACCCTCTGTATATCATCAACATCTCCTCATATACCTGATCCTGCCCCCTTTTCCCTCTCCCTATCCTCTCTTTCTCTCAAGTCCCTACCACCCTCTACTTCCTATGAGTATTCTGTTCCCCCTTATAAGAAGGAATGAAACATCCATATTTTGGTCTTCCTTCTTCTTGAGCATCATTTGGTCTGTGAATTATATCTTGGGTATTCTGAGCTTTTGGGCTAAGATCCACTTATCAGTGAGTACATACCATGTGTGTTACGTTGTGACTGGGTTAGCTCACTCAGGATAATATTTTCAAGTTCCATTCATTTGCCTAAGAATTTCATTATGTCATTGTTTTTAATAGCTGAATAGTACTCTATTGTGTAAATGTACCACATTTTCTGTATCCATTCCTCTGTTGAAGGACATCTGGGTTATTTCCAGCTTCTGGCTATTATAAATAAGGCTGTTATGAACATAGTGGAGCATGTGTCCTTCTTATATATTGGAGCATCTTTTGGCTATATGCCCATGAATGGTATAGCCCAGTCCACAGGTAGTATTATGTCCAATTTTCTGTGGAAACTCCAGACTGATTTCCAAACTTGTACAAACTTGCAATCAGACCAACAATGGAGGAATGTTCCTCATTCTCTACATCCTCACCAGCATCTGCTATCACATGAGTTTTTGACCATTCTGACTGGTGTGAGGTAGAATCTCAGGGTTGTTTTGGTTTGCATTTCCCTGATGACTAAGGATGTTGAACATTCCTTTATGTGCTTCTTGGCCATTCAATATTCCTCAGTTGAGAATTTTTTCTTCAGCTATGTACCCCAATATTAATGGGGTTATTTGGTTCTCTAGAGTTTAACTTCCAAAATTCTTTGTATATATTGGATATTAGACCTCTATCAATTGTAGGATTAGTAAAGATCTTTTCCCAATCTGTTGGATGTGGTTTTGTCCTACTGACAGTGTCCTTTACTTATAGAAGCTTTGTAATTTTAAGAGGTCCCATTTGTCTACAATTGATCTTAGAGCATAAGCCATTGGTGTTCTGTTCAGGAAGTTTTCCCCTGTGCTGATATGTTCGAGGCTCTTCCTCACTTTCTCTTCTATTAGTTTCAGTGTATCTGGTTTTATGTGGAGGTCCTTGATACAGTTGGACTTGAGCTTTGTGCAAGGAGATAAGAATGGATTCATTTGAATTCTTCTACATGCTGACCACCAGTTGAACCAGCACCATTTGTTGAAAATTCCTTCTTTTATCCACCAGATGTTTTTGAAATTTTGTCAAATAACAAGTGACCATAGGTGTGTAGATTTATTTCTGGGTCTTCAATTCTAGTCCCTTGATATACCTGCCTCTTTCTGTACCAATACCATGCAGTTTTTATCACTATAGCTCTGTAATACAGCTTGGTGTCAGGTATGGTGATTCCCCCAGAAGTTCTTTTATTGTTGAAAATATTTTGCACTCTTTTGGTTATTCCAAGTGAATTTGCAAATTGCTCTTTCTATCTCTATGAAGAATTGAGTGGAAATTTTGATGGTGATTTATTTGAATCTGTATATTGCTTGTGGCAAGCCAGCCATTTTTACTATATTAATCCTGCCAATCCATGAACATGGGAGATATTTCCATCTTCTGAGGTATTTTTTGATGTCTTTTCAGGGACTTGAAGTTCTTGTCATATAGATCTTTCACTTGCTTGGTTAGAGTCACACCAATGTATTTTATATTGTTTGTGACTATTGTGAAGGGTGTCATTTCCCTAATTTTTTTTTCAGCCTGTTTATCCTTTGAATAGAGGAAGGCTATAGCTTTGTTCGAGTTAATTTTATATCCTTACACTTTGCTGAAGTTGTTTATCAGGTTTAGGAGTTATCTGGTGGAATTTTTGTGGTCACTTAACTATACTTTCATATCATCTGAAAATAGTGACATTTTGACTTCTTCCTTTCCAATTTGTATCCCTTTGATCTTCTTTTGTTCTCTAATTTTTCTGGCTAGGTCTTCAAGTACTATATTGAATAGTTAGGGAGAGAGTAGGTAGCCTTTTCTAGTACCTAACTATAGTGAGATTGCTTCAAGTTTCTCTCCATTTAGTTTGATGTTGGCTACTGGTTTGCTACATATTGCTCTTACTATGTTTAGATATGGGCCTTGAATTCCTGATCTTTCCAAAACTTTTACCATGAAGGAGTGTTGAATTTTGTCAAATGCTTTTTCAGCATCTAATGAAATGATCATGTGGTGTTTTTTCTTTGAGTTTGTTTATATAATGGATTATGCTGATGGATTTCCATATATTGAACCATCCCTGCATCCCTGGGATGAAGCATACCTGATCATGGTAAATGATCATTTTGATGTGTTCTTGGATTCAGTTTGTGAAAATTTTATTGAGAAATTTTTCATCGATATTCATAAAGGAAATTGGTCTGAATTTCCCTGTCTTTGTTGGGTCTCTGTGTGGTTTAGGTATAAGCATAATTGTGGCTTCATAGAACAAATAGGTAGTGTTCCTTCTATTCCTATTTTGTGGAATAGTTTGAAGAGTATTGGTATTAGGTCCTCTTTGAAGATCTGATAGAATTCTGTACTAAGTCTACATAACTCCAAATAATTTGAACCAGAAAAGAAATTCATCCTGTCACATAAAAATCAAAACATCAAATTCAAACAAATAAAGAAAGAATATCAAAAGCAGTAAGGGAAAAAGATCAAGTAACATATAAAGGCAGACCTATCAGATTTACACCAGACTTCTCAACAGAGTATATGAAAGCCTGAAAATCCTGGGCAGATGTCATATAGATGCTAAGAGAACACAAATGCCAGCCCAGTTTACTATACCCGGCAAAGCTTTCAATCACCATAGATGGTAAAACCAAGATATTCCAAGAAAAAACCAAATTTACACAATATCTTTCCACCAACCCATACCTACAAAACATAAAAGATGGAAAACTCCACAAGAAGGAGGGAAACAATATCCTAAAAAAGCAAGAAACTAATCTTCTCACAATAAACCCAAAAGAATATAGCCACACAAATGTTATTCCACCTCTAACAACAAAAATAAGAGGAAGTAACAATCACTTTTCCTTAATGTCTCTTACCATCAATTTATTCAATTCCCCAATAAAAAGACATAGACTTAGAGACTGGATATGTAAACAGGACCCAGCATTTTGCTGCATACAAGAAAAGTACCTCAGTGACAAAGACAGATACTACATCCAAGTAAAATGCTGGAAAACAATTTTCCAAGCAAATCTTCCCAATAAACAAGTTGGAGTAGCCATTCTAATATCAGATAAAATCAAATTTCAACCAAAAGTTATTTTAAAAAGATAAGGAGGGACACTTCATACTCATCGAAGGAAAAATCTACCAAGATGAACTGTCAGTTCTGAACATCTATGCTCCTAATGCAAGGTCACCCATATTCATAAAAGAAACTCTACTAAAACTCAAAGCACACATTGCACCTCACACAATAATAGTGGGAGACTTTAACACCCAACTCTCATCAATGGATAGATCTTGGAAACACAAACTAAACAGAGACAAGGTGAAACTAACAGATGTGATGGACCAAATGGATTTAACAGATATCTATAGAACATTTCATCCTAAATCAAAAGAATATACCTTCTTCTCAGAACCTCATGGTACCTTCTCCAAAACTGACCATATAATTAGTCACTAAACAAACCTCAACAGATATAAGAAGATTGAGATAATCCCATGCCTCCTATCAGATCACTACGGATTAAGGCTGGTCTTCAATAGCAACAAAAACAACAAAAAACCCACATACACATGGAAGCTGAACAATGCTCTACTCAATGATAACTTCGTCAAGGAAGAAATAAAGAAAGAAATTAAAGACTTCCTAGAATTTAATGAAAATGAAAGTAGAACATACCCAAACTTATGGGACACAATGAAAGTAGTGCTAAGAGGAAAACTCATATCTCTGAGTGCCTACAAAAAGAAATTTAAGAGAGCATATACTAGCAACTTAACAGCACATCTGAAAGTTCTAGAACAAGAAGAAGCTAATACACCCAAGAGGATTAGAAGGCAGGAAATAATCAAATTAAGGGCTGAAATCAACCAAGTAGAAACTAAAAGACCTATACGAAGAATCAACAAAACCAGGAGCTGGTCCATTGAGAAAATCAGCAAAATAGATAAACCCTTAGCCAGACTAACCAGAGGGCACAGAGACAGTATCCAAATTAACAAAATCAGAAATGAAAAGGGAGACATAACAATAGAACCCAAGGAAAATCAAAAAAATCATCAGATCCTACTACAAAAACCTATTCTCAACAGAACTGGAAAATCTGGATGAAATGGACAAATTTTTTAGACAAATACCAGTTACCAAAGTTAAATCAGGATCAGATAAACCATCCAAACAGTCCTATAACCCCTAATGAAATAGAAGCAATCATTAATAGTCTCCCAAAAGTAAGTTTTAAAACCAGCAAAGCACTGCCTGGGTAGCAAGAGGAATGGATTTGCCAATGAGAGTGAGGGCTAACAGGCACATAGCAAAAGCTTACTTCTTCCACATTATCTTATGTGGACTGCCACTATTATGTCTGTTTGAGATTTAGGGTTGGTTTCCTGACCATATTTTTTCCAGATTTAAGCTAGGTCTTCCCAAGTTAAATGATCCAATTTAGAAAAATCCCATGTATGTGTGCCCAGCTGCTTGATTTTTAATTAGTTCTAGATGTGGTCTAGCTGACAACTAATATTAGACATCAAAGCTGTGATTGAAACTTCCTCTAGGTGAGGAGCAATAGAGGTTCTTCTACATAGAACTACATTAGCTAGAAAGCTGAGATTCATATTGTTTTAAGACTGAATGTTGAGACACACTTCCTAAGGAATGCCTTCTTACTAATAGTACGGGGCTGGAAAAATAACCATGCATCCCTTGACACCCACTATGGATTCACTATGAATCAGCATTGGAATAAATGGAAACATGGTCTCTCTGTTGGATCTAAAATCAGATTAGCAGAATTCAATCACTGAATTGTTTTATATGTAGAAGACTCTCTTCCAAACAAAACCATACATAACAAGTTAGGGATATAGCTTAGTGGTAAGAGTGCACAAAACTCTGTATTTAAACTCTAGTGTTACAAGAAAAAGAAATAAAACCACAAAGACTAATGTTCAGGTGACTTTACTGAAAACATTGTACATATATTGTTTCACGTTGTTACTAAAATAATTAAGTATAATTTACTACTAGATATATGAAAGTTAGATTCTCAGTTTTTCTGGACTTCAGTACTTGGATTCTTTCTCATTTCTATATTCTTTTACAATAACAAACTGTAAGTATCTGTTTAAAAGTTCTTAATGACTCTCAGCATCCATCAGGAGTGGGTGTAGGAACACCTTGTACTCAATAGATCTATGGTTGACTGATTTTTCTTAAGAATAATCATTTAAGCAAATGGTAATATAATATAATAAGATGAGCCAGAAAAAATTTTTCAATCAAAACCAGCCCTGTGAAAATACTATCCTAAAGAAGTTTACTTAGTATTGCATGTGTTAATTGTAAGATTTGCATATTCATGTTTTAAGAAGGAGTGAAATTAAGTATTTTTCTTGATCTATTTGATAAGTTACAAGCATTTTATTATACCAGAAAAAATTATTCCTTTCTGCACTGCCAATGTCAATTGTGTTCCCCACAGAGGTGAATGATATAATGTTAAATGCTTCTTTTATAGCTGCTAAGTATAGAAAGACAGTGTCTTAATTAAACCTAAGTCTAACCAGTGATATTATAAAGTATCTCTACAGGAAGTAAGTGTTTTTATTTTAAAGAAAACACTATCAATCAAGTGCAAAAGTAAACACCTTCTACATTTCCATAAATGATACCAAAAATGTACATAAGAAAATCACCAAAATTGTCTTTCAAATGAAGAACTTTTCGAAATGTTGTTAATTTTGTTTCTGTCCAAATCAGTGGAAAGAAAAGATTGATTGGGCTTGTAGCTCAGAGGTAGAGTGCCGGTTTAGCGTGTAGGAGGCTCTGTGTTTAAACAGCAGAACAAATATACATAAAGAGACTAAAAGGTAAGAAAGAAAATTTAAAAGGGGGAAAGGACAAATAAAGTGTGTTAGTGTTTAAAAGAAATAAATCAGTTTTAGATGTAACACAGATGGTATTCGAGCTGTGTTCTTTCTTCCCTGCAAGAGAAAAGGATTCCAACAGTTAGGAGGTTGATACTTATTATGCACTCTGAGCTATTTAATTTTTATTGATAACTCACCTCTTTCTATAAAAAGGTTAACTGCCAGATGGGGAGAAAGATTCTGACATCAACATACATAGCTACTTACTGTTAATTTTTTACCAGTTTGGCAAGAGAGATAGACTGCGCACTTATGAAATAAAAGAAATTCAAACTGAAAAGGGAAAATTCACTGCTTTGTGCTTGGTATATGAATATTTGAGGGACAGAATATGATATTCACAATGGATATACATGATCCTACATATTTTATAAATGCATTATGGAAAATGATTCCCAATGCAGACTGTAGAGTTAGAATCCTGTATGCCACTGAAGCAAGAAGTCCTGAAACAGATATGACGGCCACTTATGGAGCATACAATGTCTCTCATTAGATGAGATTTGATGATAATATGATTTCTAAGATTGTAGCATTTAAAATGAAGTACCAGTAATATGACAGAAAACAGAAGAGCAGCATTTCTCATGGAAGTGAAATGGTTGCACTCATTTCTTTACATCCATTCTCTCATTTCAAAATAATCCACAACAGGCTAGGAACAAGTTCTTTTACTTGTGAATATAGTCATAATATTTTATCTTTGAAAATACCCTCTTGTTTTAAAATATTTAGGTTTTGCTGCTAGTGTACATTTCCATATACTCTGTGGTCACAGTGAGTGAATGTTCCCTTATGTCTCTCAGTTGATTGGATTATACTCTCTTGTGGAGACTATTTTGTTTTTCTGCCTAGTGATAAAAACACTGATTCAGTAACATGATAGTACTGAAGTCTTTTCTCCCCTACTTGAATTTCTTATTTTGACCCTGATACTTTCAATTTACCTCTAAAATTTAATTCAACATTTTAAGTGCTATATATTTATTGTATAAAGCTTGATAATTTAGCATATATACATAAAAATAAGTACTGAAATGATTGTTTCAGTGAAGGAACTTAAAATATCTGTCTCCAAAGCTACATTTATTTTCTGGTATCAAAATATAAAATCAAGTCTCTTAGCATATTTTCATAATACAATCCAATATTGACAGTGATACTCACCCTCTGTGCTACATCCATGACATATTAATCCTATGTAACTGTAGTTTTATATTTATTGGCAATCCTCTGTCTGTCTATTCACCTACTCCTAACAATCACTGCATATTCAGTTTATATGTTTTTGAGTTTTTTAAAGCATTGCATCAAGATGTTCTGCTTGTTTGAATGATAGGGTTCATGATCATTTTCCACCTGTGGTTGTCACTGAAGATAGAACCTATGAAATGAAAGACATTATTCGTTCATATTAACTTCATCATCATCCTATACATATACCATCAGACTGCATATGATTTTTAAACACACTCAAAATGCTAATGACAGTTTTTAACAGCACTTTGACTACATTAAGTAGCTTAGAGTTTGCATCCCACCAAGAAAAATAGTAATGCCATGCATTGAAAATGATCTTTTCCAGTTCCTTTATTGATAACATCACTTATTTCTAAACTATACAAGTATTGCTGAAACCAGGAAGAGGCAGGTTTTGGGGCCTTTTGAAAAGCTTCCATTTAAGATAAAATTTTTATTTTCAAAAAGCAAAGTTGAAATGATTTCAAATGACATGCACTGCACATTCCAATTTCTGAGTCTCTCAGTCCTGTATAGCAAAAATATATCACTGTAATATCTTAAAGCAATAGAGACAGAGACTATTTTTTGAAACAAAAATGTATAAATTCTTAGTTATTTTATCCTGCGAAATTCAAGTGCCTTATCCTAAAGTCTATTTGAAATGCTTTGCCTAACCAATCATACTTAGGAACAATTTTTGGATACAGAAACCTCTACATATCCTCATGAATTAAAATCATTTGCTTTTTATTTGAGAAGGGTGAACATGTAAAACTTATGGCTAACATTTCGGTCCTGTGAGATCCTTTAATTAAGTCAATATAATTTCTCTTGGAGAAAGTACAAGTATACATTCACTTTTCATTCCATTTTTTTAAAGTGAAAAGTAAAACAAAAAAATTTCTTCTTGTACTTAGGTATCCTCACTTGTCATTATTTAGGAGTTTCTCCCCTCTAAGATGGCAGCATACAAAATTTGTTCTCTCTCTCTCTCTCTCTCTCTCTCTCTCTCTCTCTCTCGCTGTGTGTGTATGTGTGTAAATTTCATTAAACTTCTCAAATTATGTCACATTTTAAAATCAATATAAAATTTAAAAATTTATATCATGTTTCTTTGAATTTTCTGGGTTATGAGACTTAGCAGAACATTTTGCATGCCACCTTCTGTTTGTCTCCATGAATTAAATGGGCCAAATAAAATGTTCCAGTGTCTTTCATATTATGATGATTATGTGACAAAATGTCCAAAAAGTATTCATGTAAAGTTCCTAGACACTGAGACAGCTTGGAAGAACACAACTACCCAGCAGGATAATTGAGAAGCGCACACACTTATCTAACGAGAGCTAAATTAAATCACCCTGTGTGTTACCTCCCCTCACGTGGGTCTTAGAGTTATTGAAGTCATTGTACTATGAGCTATTGGAGTATCAATTAATGCCTGAAATATGAGCAAGTCCTATTTAGAAAGCCATGTGTTACTTGGGAAATTCGGTATACCCTTTTTGCTAAAGCAATCTTTGTAAAGCAGAAAAAATATTGGAGGGATTGCTATTCTAGACTCAATGATGTATTATAGAGATAAAAACTGGCACACAACAGACATGCAGACCAATAGAACAAAACAAATAATAGGAGTACACATAAGTATAGCTGTTCAAATTTGACAGGGAAGCAAATATATATATATATATTATTAATATATATTAGTATATCATATATTAATATATATTATGTATATATTAGAGAAAAGATAGCATCTTCAATTAATAGTGCTGGGAAAACTGGTTGTCCACATGTAGAAGATTGAAATTAACCTGTATCTATCTTTCTACACAAAATTACATAGTATTAGATCAAACACCTCAATTAGAAACTTGGGACGCTAAAACTACTAAAAGAAAACAATTGATAGTACCCTACAACATATAGATGTGAAAGAACTTCTGAATTGGACTCCATTTGCCCACAATTAAGGCCAATAATTAACAACTTATACCACCTAAAACAAAAAGGTTTCTGTACAATTAAAGAAACAGCCAATTAAGTGAAGAAGAAACCTTCTTCTTCATAAAATGGGAGATTTTGCCAGCTGTAACCACAGGTTTTTACACCTGTGCCCCAGTTCTCGAGTAATGACTCAGAGGTTTATGTATGTACAATACTTAGGCCTTAAGCTTATGCTTGTTCCCTAACTAGTTCATAACATATATTTCCCATTTAAACTATTCTATGTTTGCTACATGGCTGATTACCTCTCCTCAGTTTCACAGGACCCACTTCCTTCAAGTCTGTTGTGAATCTACTGTCTATGAAACTATGCCAGAGTTCCCATCTCCCTGCTGAATGTCCCACCTTCCAATCCTACTAATCCCAATCAGCTTATTGGTTATCAGATTTTTATTGACAGGTGATGCTTCCATTTTAAAACTGTATGTCTCCAAATGAATACCATGTAGACAATGAGCTCTGTTGTCACCTTCATATGGAAGTTTCAGGGGTAGTCTTGCCCTCAGAATACTTGTATTGTTTTCCCAGTTTAGAGAACCAGATTATATTCCTTAATGTTTCTAAGCATTTTATCAACTTCATATGCTTCATTATATGCTCTACCCTTTACTGAAACTTTAAATTTTTCACTCACTTTGTATCACCAAACTTCATATATTCTCATCTTTTTGCTCCACTATTTGTATACCTGGATAAGAGCAGTGAGCAGTTACCATTACTGTCTGACTGCTATCTTGTAATCGCTAAGCCCTATTGTATATATGTGAAATATTGTAGAGGGTGGAGAATTAATAATTTAGAGAAAACTTTCTGGAGGTTTTATAAATGTCAAATATTCAGATAGAGGGAGCAAATATAAAGGGCATATAGGTTTTTGGGAAAAAAATATATGGTTTGATATGTGTCTCTTTCCCCAAATCTATCTCATTTGATATCTTATCTCATTTGATATCTGAACACATTTTTTTTGTACCAGATGATAATACAACCTATATAGTTTTATTTTTCTTTGGAAGTCTATTTTGTTGATTTTGTTCTCATTTTAGTTACATAATAACATCTTTGTTGTCAAGAGATATAAATCAATTCAATTTTCTCTAACTCAACAGCAAATAATATTACTAGTAAGTAAATAAGCATTTACCATATTATTTCACAGAATTTATTAGTCAAAATTCTCCCTTTCATATTTAGCCAGACTTGTGACATTTGACTAAACCAAGCCTTCACTTTCTCCTCTTATATCTACCACAGGAGAAATGGTACATTCAGCTTAATTTCAGTTACACAGCTAGCATTAATTTCATTTTATTTTTCTTTATTTGCATTTTTCTAAAAGAATTGTATAACACCTATACTCTTTTGCAAAATCAAAAATTAAGTGTAATTCTGAGAGCCAGAGTAAAGGTTAAACTATTCCCAGTACACAAAGAAAGTTAATTATTAGATTTTATATATTTCAGCCATTACATTCTATTTTTTCTTATTCTGAAGATTAAACCTGTCATTTCATATGTACTATGAAAGCACTCTACCACCAAGTTATATCTACAGCCTAATCATTCCATTCCATTAAATATAATAGGTTGAACATCCTTTACTCTTAAGTAATTTCCTTTTATGCTTTTAATGTTAATATATAGAAACCTTCATTAATATCTAGCATACAATGGCCACTATGTCCATATCGATCATTCATTTTATCATCATTACCATTTCAAAATGTCTTATTCTTTTTTGTGCAATGTGTTTTAAAATTCATATCACTCCCCTTCTCCATTTCATTCCAGATCTGCCTTCCCATGATCCCCTTACCCTACTCATGTAATTTTTGCCCATAAAAATCAAGAGAAATTTTTGCTGCCTAAATATTCTAGAATATGGTTAACTTACTGTGGGCTACATTCTTAGAGAAAATGGACTTTCCAAGTAAATAAAATTGCTACTATTCTCTCAGATAAGTAGAGATGGGATTTCTCATCGAACATCCCTTTCCACATTGGGGTTTTATCAGGTTAAGACATGAACATGTTTTCCTATGCTGTCACAACCACTGTGAGATCACATGTGCAGCTGACCTGCTGTGTCCAGATGGCACTGTTTCCTTGTAGCTCTTCACTCTTGCCTCAGACTCACTCTTTGTGCTCCCTCTTCCACAAAAGTCACCAAGTCTTAGAAGGAGGGAGTGAAATGAATCTATGCTGCACCCTCTTATTTGTTGCATCTTAGCCAGTCATGGGAATCTGTGAAAGATGAAGTTTGAGGGCTGACAAGTGAACTGATCTGTGGGTGTGACAATAAGTCACTAGAAGTTGGTTTAATACTGTGTCCGTTTGGTCAAATAATATTAGTTTTGTTTCCTCTTATCCCTATCTGTTCAGGGGGTAGACCAGCAGTATCAGTTTTAGGGTTAATTTTCACGAAATTCAGTGTCGGTTTTTGAATGGACAACAGAAGAAGACCCTACCCAGTTTGAGCAAGGTGAGGATTTAAGCCAAACAGTAGACCTTCTGTAAAGTTAAAAGAATCTCAAGCCTAATCTTTAGGAATCTCTGGGAAATGCTCAAGACTTTTACTCAGTCAGTGGGTGTTGATGGTATTAGTGATGTGAGTCTAGGATCCCTGCCTGGCAAGGAGGTACAGGAGAGGTCCTGGGAGGTAGAATAAGGAGATATGGACAACATTTGGGTATTGGGGGTGGTTAGCTTTTCTTTTCTAGTATTTTATATATGAATACTATATTTACAACATTTCTACCTCACCCTCTTCCATATCCAGCTTACCCTGTGTCCTCCTCCTCCTTCCTCTCAAGTTCATTACAATTCCTATTTAACTTTATTGTCTAATTGTTCGTATTTATGCCACAGTATTTGTATTTAACAATTTTGCATGTTAATTTCTTGCATTTAATAAATCAACTGGTTATTTCAACTGATACTGATGGTATGACTCATCTTTCCCTGACTAATAAAACACAAAAAATAATGAACTTTTAAAAGGTTGTAAGTATTTCAGATTACAGTTTAAGAAGTCAGTGAATTTTTGGCTCACCCTGGTATGCTGGTTTTCTGCCTGTAGTAAAGCTGTATATTATGGCAAGGAACAAATAATGGAGCAAAGCTGGTCACCACATGGCTTCCAGGAAGTAAAGAGAAAAAAGGACTCCTGTCTCAATGTCTCCTTCAGGATATGTCCTCAGTGACATAAGTTCTTCCACTGGGCTCCATCTCTTTAGTTTTCAATTACTTTCCAGTATCACAATGAGTTGGCACAGACCTTTAACACATGTCTTTGGATGAAACTTTAAGATGAAAATTATACCACCAAAATATAGATTCAGAGGAAGAGACTTTAAATTATTTTAGATGTGAAAATATACTCAGCAGAGTTTAATGGTTTACAGTCATGTAACTTAGTAGTACTGGTGAGTCTTAAGCCAAAGAAGTAAGTAATAAATACTTAATAGCTTCCTTTGCAGAGTGAAGAAAATTTCCCATGATCCAAAATAACACCATGTCTTCCTACATTAAAGACTAGACATACATAATAACATAAGAAAAATTAAGACTTGGTAAGTTGGAATCATTAAGAATGTGTTTTCCACCACCACCACCACCCTTGTACACATTTAGCAGATATGCAGCCTGGTATTCATGCAGGTTCCCCAACAACTGGATCAGGAACTGTCCTTGACTCTGTTGTATGCCTGCCTGTGGATCCTGTCCTTTTAACTAGACCTTCTTCTCTGGCCTCAGTGGGAGAGGATGCACCTAGTCCGGAAGTGACTTGAGGTGCCAGGATAGATTGATACCCAGCTGAAGAACTCCCCCTTTTCACAAGGGTAGGGAAGATGGGATATGTGAAGGGGGACCAGCAGGAGAGAGGGTGTGTGTGACTGGAATGTAAAGTAAATAAACAAATAAATTAAGGGGAAAAGAGGCATGTGTTTGAAGGGATATGATTATTTTCTTCCTTTCTAAAAATATTAATTTAGTAGGGAAAAGCTAAACTTCGCCTGATGTTATTGTTCTTTGTGAAATAAAGCTGTTCATTATTCAGCATTTTGTGTCCCTATGGGCACTTTCAAAATGATAGTTTAATGACTTTTTCCACTACCATCCCAGGTAACAATGTTAAGCTAAGAGATTTACAATTTTCCAAGATCATCCTTTCAGTAATATTAGGCATTGAGCTCTGTTTTAGAATTTGGGCACTCCTTCTGTTCTGTGAGCTGTCTTCAAAATAGCAGCAAAGAGCTTGGCAATAACACGCATCATTGCCTTTTGAGTCCTTAGTCACCAATCATTAGAACCTACTGATTTGAATGTTGTCCAAAGTTTTCAAGTTTCTTCAACTGTTTCTGTTCTAAACTTAATTTTTGTCAATGTTTTTCCATTCCAGGCAGTTATCTAACTACCTCAGATATTGGAGAAATATAGAGCATAAATTCAAATGCATTTCTAAACAAATGACCAGAGTTTAATATTTTAAAATGCACTATAATTTTAGATTTTTCCTTTTTGTCTGTTTATTAAAATCTCTTGATTCTCAGAAATACTTCATTTTTAAATTAGTAACTGTTGTGATTCCTGCATAATATACCAAAGGGCAAGGAAAGAATATACCCTTGCCCATGAGGAAAATCAGATAGACTATCAGTTCTGCCCCATTTTTTCTGGTGGGTATATATGAACTGCTCTGTAACTCATATCATGGAATAAAAGCAATTGGTTAAAACAATACTGTTTACATTAAAAATACAGCTAAATGCTTTTTCCAATAATGTAGAGAATTGCATTAGGATACAAGGTTACAAAATGTTTCCTTGTCAGTTGGGAAAATTTCCTGATACTATATCAACAATAAGTTGTCTTCTGTGGTGTTTTATGAATCAAATTGCATCTTAAGCAATCAATTTAATTACTTTTCCAATTTTCAAAACATTGCCATCATGTTCCTGTACAAAGTAAAATCATTTTACATTGCATAATTACATCAAACTCTCTATAAACTTTCCAAGACATCTAAATGACATTTAATTCTGTTCACCACTAGAAAAGAAAATTTACATTGCTGTTTCTACCAAGGACTATTGGTTAGGAAAATGAATGATTCAAAGTGAATGGTCATTTTGTTAGATGCAGAAAAAGCATTTGACAAAATTCAACATCCTTTCATGATAAAAGTCTTGGAACGATCAGAAATTCAAGGAGCATAGCTAAACAGATTAAAAGCAATATACAGCAAACCAGTGGCCAATATCAAACTAAATGGAAAGAAACTCGAAGCAATCCCACTAAAATTAGAGACTAGAAAAGGCTGCCCTCTCTCTTCCTATCTATTCAATATAGTACTTGAAGTTCTATCTAAAGCAATAAGACAACAAAAGGAGGAAAAGGAGATACAAGTTGGAAAGGAGAAATCAAAGTATCACTATTTGCAGATGATATGAACACATAATTAAGTGACCTGAAAATCTCTACCAGAGATCTGCTACAGCTGATAAACACCTTCAGCAAAGTGGTCAGATACAAAATTAACTCAAGCAAATCAGTAGCCTTCCTATACTCAAAGGATAAACAGGCTTAGAAAGAAATTAGAGAAATGACACACTTCACAACTGTCACAAACAATATAAAGTATCTTGGTGTGACTCTAACCACAAGTGAAAGATCTGTATGACAAGAACTTCAAGTCTCTGAAGAAAGAAATCAAGGAAGACCTCAGAAGATGGAAAGATCTCCCATGCTGTACTACAGAGGAATAGAGATAAAAACTGCATGGTATTGGTACAGTAACAGGCAGGTAGATCATTGGAATAGAATTGAAGACCCAGAAATGAACCCACACACTTATGGTCACTTGATCTTTGACAAAGGAGCTAAAACCATACAGTGGAAAAAAGACAGCATCTTCAAAAAACGGTGCTTGTTCAACTGGCAGTCTACATGTAGAAGACTGCGAATTGATCCATTCCTACCTCCCTGTACAAAGCTCAAGTCCAAGTGGATCAAGGACCTCCACATAAAACCAGATGCACTGAATCTAATAGAAGAGAAAATGGGGAAAAGTCTCGAACACATGGGCACAGGGGAAAAGTTCTTGAACAGAACACCAATGACTTGTGCTCTAAGATCAAGAATCGACAAATGGGACCTCATAAAATTACAAAGCTTCTGTAAGGCAAAGGAAACTATAAGTAGGACAAAATGGCAACCTACAGATTGGGAAAAGATCTTTACCAATCCTACATCCTATAGAGGGCTATTGTCCAATGTATACAAAGAACTCAAGAAGCTAGACTCCAGAGATCCAAATAACCCTATCAAAAAATGGGGAAGAGAGCTAAACAGAGAATTCTCAACTGAGGAACCACGAATGGCTGAGAAGCACCTAGAGAAATGTTCAATTTCCTTAGTCATCAGGGAAATGCAAATCAAAACAACCCTGAGATTTCACCTCACACCAGTCAGAATGGTTAAGATCAAAAACCCAGGTGACAGCAGATGTTGGCAAGGATGTGGAGAAAGAGGAACACTCCTCCATTGCTGGTGGGAATGCAAACTGATACAACCTCTCTGGAAATGATTTTAGTGGACCCTCAGAACAATCACCATAGTACTACCTGAGGCCCCAGCTATTCCACTCCTGGCCATATTCCCAGAAGATGCTCCAACATGTAATAAAAACACATGTTCTACTGTGTTCACAGCAGCCATATTTATAATAGCCAGAAACTGGAAAAAAACCAGACTTGTAGGAAGAATTTAGTTGGAATTTTGATGGGGATTGCATTGAATCTGTAGATTGCTTTCTGCAGGATGGCCATTTTATCTATATTAATCCTGCCAATTCATGAGTATGGGAGATCTTTCCATCTTCTGAGGTCTTCATCATTTCTTTCTTCAGAGACTTGAGTTCTTGTCATACAGATCTTTCACTTGTTTGGTTAGAGTCACATCAAGATACTTTATGTTGTTTGTGACAATTATGAAGGGTGTCATTTCCCTAATTTCTTTCTCAGCCTGTTTATCCTTCGAGTATAGGAAGGCTACTGATTTGCTTGAGTTAATTTTGTATCCAGCCACTTTGCTGAAGGTGTTTATCAACTGTGACAGATCTCTGGTGGAGATTTTCGGGTAACTTAAGTATATGTTCATATCATCTGCAAATAGTGATATTTTGAGTTCTTCCTTTCCAATTTGTATCCCTTTGACCTTCTTTTGTTGTCTAATTGCTCTAGCTACAACTTCAAGTACTATATTGAATAGATAGGAAGAGAGAGGGCAGCCTTTTCTAGTCTCTGATTTTAGTGGGATTGCTTCGAGTTTCTTTCCATTTAGTTTGATATTGGCCACTGGTTTGCTGTATATTGCTTTTACTTTGTTTAGGTATGCTCCTTGAATTTCTGATCGTTCCAAGACTTTTATCATGAAAGGATGTTGAATTTTGTCAAATGCTTTTTTCCCCACCCACCCACACACCCACTCTCATCTTCCCTCCTTGGCATTCTCCTCTATTTGGGGATCTAACTTTCCTCTCCCTGATGGCTAACAAGGCCCTCCTCTGCCACATATATGGCCAGCACCATGGGTCCTTCCATGTGTATTCTTTGGTTGGTGGATTAGTCTCCAGGAGTATCGGGGGTGGGGGGTCAGGCCAGTTACCACTGTTACTTCCTTTCTGGCGATGCAAATAGACTTTGAAAGAGCAATTTTCAAATTCATGTGGAATAACAAAAAAAGGCAGCAAAAAAAGGCTCCAGGAGACTGGACTACCAACAAAAGAATAAACATGGAGGGACCTAAGGTTCTGGTCACATGTGTGGCAGAGGAGAGTCTTGTTAGCCATCAGGGGGAGGAGAGGCCCTTGGGCCTGAGTGTGTTAGATCCCCCAATAGAGGAGAAAGCCAAGGAGGGAAGATGAGAGTGGGTGGGTGGATGGGTGGGGGTATACCCCCATAGAGGCAGGGGGAGGGGAAGGGAATAGGGAGGTTCTAAAAGGGAGATCTAGAAAGGGTGAAACATTTGAAATGTAAATAAAGTATCAAAAAATAAATAAAAAACAACTAGAAAAAAAAGAAAGATGAAATTGAGGAAAACAAAGAAGAGGATGGGAAAAGGAAAGAAGGAAGGAAAGAAGGGAGGGAAGAAAAGAAAAAGGAAAGGAATGGGGAAGAAAGGAGAGGAGGGAGGGAAGAGGGATGGGAGGGGGAAAGGAGAGTAGGGGAGAAAAGAGAAGGGAAGGGAAGGGAAAAGAAGCAAAGGGAAGGGAAGGGAAGGGAAGGGGAGGAGAGGAGAAAGGAGGGGAGGGGAGGGAAGGGGACTGAAGGGAGAAGAAGGGAAGAGAAGAGAAAAGGAGAGGAGAGTATTATGTGTTGTGAAGATTGACTTACCTATCACACACTTTTGGCAGCAAACTCTCACAGACATTCACAAGCTGGAAACAAACTTGACTGAGAAAGCCAGTCTAATGTGCAGTAACAACCCATATGATCATTCTTTGCCCTACTCTGAGCTCTGAGAACGCCCTCCTCTGGAGAAGAACTACTGCAGCACAGGACGCCAGAGAGAGATGCTTTCACAGGAAGTGACATCACAGAACTCAAGTGCCTAAACTGTTTCTACCCAGAACTCCCAATGGAAGAAGGACTCTATCTCAAAATTATTTAAGAGATCTAGAATTTAAAATGCCCAGATGTGGGACTAGGACAATATCCTGGCTCAGAATTGTGGCTTTTTGTTGATGAGAAGAGGTGTGTGTGGAAGGGGCTTGAGGATGTTATCCAAATGTTTTCCTAAATATCAGAGTCTAGCCTCCATATTCTGTGTGCAGAAAATACCTTGAGTGTGTATAAGACACTGTACCAGACACAGAGAATAATAAAGGCCTTGCTCATTAAAAAAAATCAATGATAAAGTACATAAAAACATATAAAATATGTTAAAGATGTCCAGTACACTTGGTACATTATTTTATAGGAATGTTTAAGATTTTCTATCTTAGTATCTTGAAAGTAACAAAAAAAGGTAAGATAAAAGGAAAAATAAATATAGCTGAAATTTTCTAAAACTTGAACTGGTTAGATCTATTTAGACTATTTGCCTGTTAATGTAGTAACTTTTCTGTTAAAGGTGACATGTTAAATTAAATTGGGAAAGGTACAGAGTAAATAAAAACAATCCTTTCATGAAATTTTCTCTTCTAGCTATTTAAGTTACTCGATGTCTAGAAAGGAAAGCTTTCCAAATTCTTTTAGTACATCATAGTGCATGTTTTCTGCCTGTGACCGTGTTAATGGACAGTATGAAGCAGTGAATTTGGTTACCTCATGTTTTCCAGGAAGCAGAGTAAAGGCTGGAGTCCTGATGTTTCCTTCTGGGATATAAAGTCCTCTCCTACCTCCCCCCACCCCCAGCATGTTCTCCCTGGAATGAATGCAAAACAAGAGATGACAGTGCTAGTGGAGAGCATGAACCTACACATGCAAATTGGGTCAACCATGACCCACATTTTAAACTTCAGGTTTAAAATCATAAAGCCCAGGCCCATTATTCTGGATTCATATGGCACACAAGAATTTACAGAAGTGAAGCAGAAGTAAAAGTAGTTATTCACTGTCTTTATATTTAAAACAGAATCCTTCTTCATCAATATCATTTTGGCAATAATCTTCATCCAAGTATGAATTGCTAAAAGATAGACTAAAGAAAATTCCATTAATTTTATTTTACTATAAGTTTCAGGGTTCAGACCATGTTTTAATGCTTTGTTCTCTAACAAATATATGCTATTATATCTATTATATTTAAATTAAAATAACTATTTCTCATGATTTTATTGAGGAAGAGCACCTTAGTACTGACAGATTACCTACTTCTCAAGAATAAAGTTTAAATGTTACTATTAAATTATTATTAACGTTTTGAAAATGAAATTCATGAACTTAAATTATATCTGTAGAATTAAAGAATTTAAACAATGTCCTCTAGGGGAAATGGGGACAATTATCATATTTTTATATTTTAATAGATATTTGATGTTTTATTATTCATTACATAGGGTGATAGTTTCAATATTAGCTTCAGAAACAGTAAGGAAATTGTAAACTATATATTTGATAATCAAAATAATAAAGTATAAATGACATCTATATCAAAATAATAATATTCCTTATAAATGTTCTATATATCTATGGGTTGTAGGTAATATAGCCGATTCTTTTGAAAATGTTCTATGTATATTTGAATTTGAAAAAGGATATATATATATATATATATACATATAGTTATATACATACATATATATATATATACAAATTTGTATGTATGTGTGTAATTGCATACTGACCCTTGTTCTCTGTGTTGGAAGATATGTAAAAATAATTTCTTTATATATTATTGTCCATGAAAAATGATTACTAAGAATCATCTTGACTTATTTGTTAAATTTCTTGTTATTACCCTTAATTTTAGTGCTTTGTTCCAAAGATATTTTTAGAAAGTATTTTCCATTAAATGCCAAAAGTCACCCAGTCAGATTATATTGAGAGATGCTACATACTCTGTTATTCCACTTGTTAATTTCACATAAATGTACTAAAGAATTCTAGGAGTATCTCAATAACGACATTGGCTATTTCTTTCATTTTGAGTGATGTGGTAGTTCTGAAAGTCATTTGGCCATAGTGTATCTTCCTAATAGCACATAACCAACTAGAACACCATTTAAGGCATTTTCAAAAATGCTGCAGTGAAGAAAATGGAAAGTTGATGTTAAAGCTGCAAAAAGAATCATATTATTTACGTCAGCAAATTTGTAAATCTGTTTAAGTATTTTGTAAACAATGAGACTGAATTCCATTAGTCTCACAATCTTCCTCTTCCCCCTAACTCCTAACTCCTCCTCCCTGCCTTCTCTCTCTCTCTCTCCATTATTGCACAACCCTCTTCACTCTTCCTCACTCATCCTTGCTATATAATACTTAATAAACATTGTGATACGAATGTGTAAATAATTACAATTTACAGCACTTGTTTCTTAGTCCATTGGCAATTGGAAAATAACATAATTTACTCTTATGGAGCAATATAATGGAACCACTAGTCTATCTTTTTATGTAAGTCATTACCTGTGAATCTTAGTAATATTTCTTTCATATCTGTCACTTTGGAGATGTCACACATGGAAACTTTGATATATATATCAAAATTTATATATATATATATATATATATATATATACATATGATATGTATATGTTATATATTATATTCAGTATGTGTTAACATATATTGATCTGATCATATTATTTTGCAAAAGTGAGTGTATATATAGTATTATCATTCCTTCTGGTAAAAATGATTTATAAGACATATGAATCATGAAAGAGGATATAGAGCTAATTGTTTTCCTAGTTTTAGCTATATAATTGATTTTTTTCTGGAAAACATAGGTGGATAAAGGCATAAACATATAATTGATAGAAAAAGTATAAAATCTGTGAGGCTCCAGAGAATCAGAATGGCTATTCTGACCATATAGTTCAATGAAATGGATTGAACTTTGTTCTGGCTAAAATGAATGTGCTAATCTGTTTGTTTGTTTGTTTGTTTTTTAAATTGGTTACAAAAATGTGTTCGTATAACTTTCATATTTCAGCATAAAGTACATAAATTATAACCTTATAGTTTGTTTAACTTTAACAAGCTGAACAAATATGTGATATTGGTATCTAAGCTAAAAGAGAATAATCTAACCCCAAGAGTTAATTCATTTTTCCATCCCTTTACTTACCAAGAATGGTTCATTTTGGTAAATGAATTAATGCAGAATGTATTCCCGTGTATTGACTACTTTTTGTTCAAACTACATTTGTTGGATACATTCATATTATTGCATGTAGTTGTACTGTATTCCTGATACTGCTATATATTTTTCTTATGGGAATATACTATATTTTTTTATCCCATTACTGATAAATATTCCTAAGGGTTTCCAGTTTGGGATAACAGAGAAAACTGTGCAATGAACATTCATGTAGAAATCTTCTACTGATCATACATCCACATTTTATTGGATTATACTAAGAAGTGGAATTTGAGTCATATCTTGAATATATGTTCAATTTCAGTAAATATCACCAAACAGTTCTCCAAAGTGTTTATAGCAATTTGGCCTCCCACCAGTAGTGAATGAGATTTCCTCTACTTGCCAAAAAGCTTGAAACTAAAATTGCAGGCATGGATTTAATATAGAGCAATAAACTACAAAGTGCATGAATTGTAGGCAGCAGGTAGTAATGGAAGGGCACTCAATTTTGACTGCTTCCTTGGGTTCTAGTATAAGCTTTTCTAGTAACTCACTGTATGACTTGGAAAAAAATATTAAGAAAAGATTTTTATCATCTATAGATTCAGAGAGTTAAGAAGCTTATGTTATTTCTATTTTAATATCCTTCCCACACATAGTTAAAATATTTTTAATTGACAAAATTATTTACCAATTTAAAAATAACTTGTTTATCTGTGAGTAGAAGGTGTATGTGTGGAATCCAGAAGTCAACACTGGCTTTTTTCCTCAACTGCAATCCAGATTAGTCTTTTCTTTTAAGACAGGGTTGCTAGATTTAGCTAGACTTGTTGGACATGAAGTGCTTTTAATTATTCTGTTTCTACCTACTATGCACTAGGATTGAGGCACACACTATTTTGTCTGGCTTTTTCATGTGGATTTTTAGGAGAATGGTTCAGGATCTAATGTTCCTGTGGCAAGCCCTTTCTGACTGAACCATTTCTAATGTTCCCTCAACATGGCTTTAAAAAACTATCTGGATCACACACAACAAATATCATTAAAAGTTTACCCAAAACCCACTAATAAAAACATGAAGCATAGATAATACTTCATATTTATTATTGAATGAGAAATGCCTGCATCATTTTAATAAGTTTACAGGGTCATGGGCACAACTAGATATTTCAAGAAGTCATCTGTCGTCATCCATTTTTTTAATGAAGTAAATAGGATGAACCATTTAATTTCAAAGCAATGGGCAGTTCAACATTGATTTTTGTTGCAAAATCTGCAGCCAAGTAGCTATTTCTAAAGAACCCTACTGAGATAGGGTTCCTGATAACATTTTTGTCCTTTGTTAATTATGTCATAGAGAATAAAAGTATTCTTTTTAGAAAATCACCTCTAATCTTTTCAATCTAATGTGAACAGATTTAAAAAACAATCAGAGATCTTATTACTCAAAACAATTTTATTATTGTAAACATTAGTCACTCTATAAGTACCTTAAATTAAGATTATGAAAAAGAAGCATTTAAGGCATTGTATATTATTATTCATCTTATTGTTGGTGGTTTTTATATTTCTAATATACTGGTTGCTATATAGAAATATACCTATAGGGTTAAGTTTGGAATATAAGAAGTTG
Organism: Rhynchomys soricoides; assembly: GCA_019843965.1. Taxonomy (NCBI): domain Eukaryota; kingdom Metazoa; phylum Chordata; class Mammalia; order Rodentia; family Muridae; genus Rhynchomys; species Rhynchomys soricoides. The sequence continues at coordinate 1,071,352 of JADRCH010007307.1, forward strand.
AGGTGGTAAAACATTATTATAATATGTTGATAACTGTCTGAGAAAACAGATTGAATTAGGTAAAGGGAAATACATTTTAAAGATATGGTTACCAAAATTTCTACATAGAATAAACTCATTTAAACAAAATACCTAACCAGAGAATTCTATCATGCATTTCCAGTGACACTAAAAAAAATTGCTGAATTATCAGTTCAAACAAAACACATTGCAAGTATCTCATCCTCTTTTAGTGCTTAATAATACAATAGAGGTTTTTGTTTTTTTTTTTTCATTAGATAATGCCATGCGTGGGAACAGGTGGCTGCAATACTTCAACTCCCTAAGTCCCTTCTAGCAGCAGGGTTCTTTAATATGTTTTGCTTCTGGGACCATATAAACAGAATGCACCTGGAAATGTCAGCAAAAAATCCCTTTCAATATCTTTCTACACTATCTTAATGAAAGATAATGCACCACACATAAACTACTCAGACTTTGTGCACTGCCTTCACAGTAGAAATTTCCAAAGAAATAGCTTTCAAACACACATTGTTTTCCAACTCTCAACCTTGAAAAGCAACAGGAATCAGAAAATAATTTTGTAAAGGTATGCTATGATAATCTCACAGCTCACTTATAAACAAGGGGATTCATGAACTATTAATTACTTCTCCTGTTCCATGGTTCCTTATGATAAAGACAAGCTATATATTTCTCAAAGGTAATTAGTTAACTGAATCTTCAGACACTTTCTGGAACCTGATCCGAAATTTCTCAAAAGTAGGAAAAAAAAAATGGCTAAGAAAAATGTCAAAAACGTTCATTGTCCTTAGCAATGAGAAAAATGCAAATTGAAAAATCTCTGATATTTCATTATACCCTCATCCAAATGGCAAAGATCATCAACACAATTGGCAACATATGGATACCTATGAACTGTAACATGTATACATTGTTGGCAACAAACTGCTCTCTAATTGAACTTAAGACCTGCACAGAAACAGTATTGCTAGATTGTGGCATAATTACAAAATATTAAAATGTTTTTTGTTATCTTTTCACTTTTTAAAATTTTCCCTCTGTTGTTTCCTCTTTAGGTAGCAAACAATAGCTTAATTTTAGATATTATTTTATTACTCCATGCAGGATCCCACCCTAGGCTGATAAGTCAGTTAAAATAGGTTTTAGTTAATTCCTTTTAATTTATTTGTACCTTTTTATTTTGTGTCCAGTTTTCTTCTGAATTCAAGTTAAACAATTTTAAGCTAATCTCTTCAAAACAAATAATTCTAGACATTAACATAATGATTAAAGAGCTGTCATTGAACAAAAATGTTAGGTCCTTTTATTTGTATATTGCTTGCATTTTAAAAAAAGTATGTTACATACTTTCATTAATTTTATATTATAAAACACTACAGGGAGAATGTTCTACCATTTTCATTTTATTTAGGATGAAATGGGGACTTCAAAGATCTACGTTTATTGTGCACAGAATAGGTGGAAATATTCCTGGTCTCAAGGAAGGAGTTGCTCATTGTGTGTTTTTCATCTTTTGCGGGGAGAAAAATTGTATTCAGCCTGACAAGCTTTTTGTAGATATATTTCAACCATAACATGTAGGAACCTGCTTACAATGAATACTGAGTCAAAAGAATGCTGTGTTTTCAAAATAAAATATTTAGTTTTTCTCTAAGTTAGAGGTAAAAAGTTAGATTTTTCTAATGGCTATAATTAACAAATCTAAAATGAAACTATATTTCTTTCATTAATATTATAAAGTTATGACATTGTCCCACTAGAGTACCATAGCATTGTTAGAAAGCACAAATGTTTGTGTAGGCTTAGATTTTTCAAAACCTACTTTTAATAAGGGTTTTTGAACATTTTGAGAGGTTGTTTGAAGTTCATTTTCCTTAGTTCTGAGCTTGCCATTTGTTGACCCTTGAGGATGCTGTGAAGCTTGTCTGTGGACAGTCTCAACAGTCTTGAGTCCTGTGTCTGTTCTCATTTTTCCTACTCAGTAACTGACTCTGATATAATTCCAATAAAATGTATGTTTACTAGCTGAAAAAAAAAGAAAGCACATATGTTAAATTGTGTGGAAAGGTAGAACAATATAGTTTGTCTAATAGTTTCAAACAAAAAATTCATCTATCACTTCATCTGAAATGTGAGGGTTTGTCTTAGAGTTTAAAATAAAGGCCAAGGATTTCAGCAGGAAGCCATATTCATTCAGCTCATCTTTTTCTTAGAAACCTGGAAGGGTAGAAATTCCTCAAAAAATTAACTGAGCAAAAAGTTTTAATTTTGTGTTCTCAATCCACAAAATTTTTCTTCTATATCTAGTACATCTTGAAGTAATGCTTTGTTTTCAAGCTTCATCTCCCAAATGAAATATGACTGGAACTTTAAATTGGAAAGTTGTGCAGGAACTCATATATTTTCTCTTGCTCCTTCTTGATTTTTCACATCTATGTCTCCACATTTCCTACACAAGTGGCATGTTGTTACCAAACATCAATGTCTGTAATTTTGCCTATGAGGAAGATCTCAACTTTATTCAGATACAAAAATGTGTTAAGGAGATGTATCCTGACATCTAAGTCAGAGGCTGCTAAGGCTTTTTAGGTAAAAGTCTCAGTAGTGAAGTTTTAGGCTTTTTATGTTCAGTGACAACTCATCAGATGACTCTCAATCAGAGACCCATATTGTTTCCTTTACAAGCATTAACCAAGCTATCATAGAATGGAAACATCAATAGATGATACATAAGTAGGCATCGCTGTGTTTCAATAAATCTTTATTTACCAAAACTATATGAGAAATAGTTCTGAAAACAAGGACAAAAGCCAACTACGACACTATTTTTCCTCTGAATAGAAAAAATGGAAATAGGTATCATACTGAATTTACATTGAAGGCAGAAAAGGAGAAAGATGCTATGGGCTTCCTGGGACATTTTTAATTTGTGTTAAATATAGATAGTAGAGAAGAAAGTTCTTATCTTTCTCAATACTTCTCTGAAACTTAAAAAGGCAACAACAAGGTGAACCAATACTAACTCAATTTATAAGATTTTCTTGACAAGGAAATAGACTCAAAGTGTGGTGACTCATGTCTGAATATTGCCTCACCAAGGATGCTGAGTCAGACCTATTGCAAATTACAGGTCAGTTTGAGGTAGACAGCAAGTTCCAGATGAGCCTGAATTATAAAACAAGACTTTTTCGTAAAACTATGTGAAAATTATACAAAACCACATTCAAGAACTGGAAATACTCCAAATGCAAACGCAAATGGTTTCAAGTGTCCCACTGCTACCACACTACAAGGTTGTATTTTTAGGCAGAAAAAAAAAGATCCTGCAACAAATATAATTTGGTTGGCAGCTTTTATATTTGTTTTATATATTTGTGGTTTGGTAGCTTAACTCCTGTGCCTGGTTGCATGAAATTTCAGCTGTGATGGGCTATGCTTCAGTTGCTAGGTTATAAGGGTAAACATACACAGAATATCATTTCCTTACCCAGCATTTTCAGGTGTAATGTACTATATAGAGTGGCTGCCTGGGAGACAACTTATCTTTTGAGTATGGAGGTTTGTTTAGGCAAAATTTATATGCATTACACAAAGGGGATAAACCTAAGAATGGAAACTATTATGGGAGTAATGGAGTTAAAGAAAAAGAATATTTCTGTATCTTTGATGACACTGCAGAACTTATTACTCAGTCTTGAAAACCCAAAGTGTGGATTTATATTTAAGTATAAAACAAATGTATTTTTTTTTAGAACCACTCTTTGTTAGTTATGTAATAATACTTGATATCATTTTAATAAATATATATGTGATAATTGACTAGTCATATTACATAATTTACAGTTACCAAAACTTCTATTTCTCATATTTATGCGTATAGATAAATCTCTGTACATTTTAGGTATCTTAGATCCTTAGTTTTCCTTATGAAATTTTCTCAGCTTTATCTCATATTAGCACTTGTTTCTGTTTAATACTTTCCCATTTCAAATTATTGGGCAAATATATATAATTGTATATCCTATTTTGTCAGTATTCATGAATCCCTGGCAATCCTATTAATGAGCCATATATAGATCAATTTAAACACTTGATCCAATTTATCAAGAAAAGGGAAAGAGATTTGGCTAGTTGCGGACTCTGCCCCCATATAAGTTTGTAAATAAGGTGGCTATTTGCTGTTATTAATCCAAACTAATTATTACTTTCAAAAGAAGGATTTAGGGAAATATAATAATATATATCTAGCATAATATTTTATAATTTTATGTTGATTTACAACATTATTCTCATTGAACAACTTGATAGTAGGTTCTTTGTCCTATGCTAAAGACATGAGGCATTTACATCATGCTCCTGTTTTTTATAATTTCCAGAATTTTTCCAAAGCGGTACTTTTAGTTATTTTAACTCCTCAGGCTACATTCTTAGGTAGAATATTTCCTATTTTTCAGAAATAAAGTTTGCTATAGTAGTTCATTTTTCAAAATAACAACATGAATCCAGCACCATTTTACCAATTTACCCATCTTTTCCTGGAAAGATAGTATTTTAGTATTTCCTATTTTCTTTATGTATGTATTATTGACTTCCTAAATAAGTAATATTGAATGTAATTTGCCTTAAGGTTGAATATTCAGGATTATCAAGTACAAATATCTACCATTTTTGCAATCAGGATAATTTAACATCTTTTCTTTCACTTTTAGTGAATTGTTATTGCAATTTAGTCTTCAAGTTTCTGTGTTCATGATTTCTAATTTTTCTGTAATATAACAAATGAGACCATGTAAAATGATCTCAGAATTTTTAGTTGGTTAAAAGTTAGTAAAGCAGCTATGTGGTTGTGGTGCAAGCCTTTAAGCCCAGCACTTGAGAGGTGGAGGCAGGTGCAACTCTATGAGTGAGTTCAAGGCCAGCCTGATCTACAGAGTGAGTTCCAGAATAGCCAGGGTTAAACAGATTAAATGTGTTTCAAAAAAGAAGAAGAAGAAGAAGAAGAAGAAGAAGAAGAAGAAGAAGAAGAAGGCAATTGAAGATAGGGGAATGAGGTGGGAAAAAGTAAAATACTGGAGGAAGGCTTTGCAATGACCATCTTATGAGCTTGAAAGTATAGATCATTTATCTGAGGAATATAGTCTATTTGGTTAAATCAACAAAAGAATATACTCCATGGGTTTTCTTTAACATCATATAATATTATTAATATTTATTTATAAATACTCTAATTTCCTCCATTCGTGAATTCTTCTATTAAGAACTTATCAAGATCCTAAAATGAGCTGGTTAGTATCTTAAAAGGAGCAATGGGTTTGGCCCTCCAGTAGTATAAATTTAAATGAAGCACTAGGTGAAAGTAAAACTAACTAGGACATATTTCTCAAAGTAAGTAATGTTATATAGATTCAAGGAGTAAGCTTTTGTTTGTGGGTATCAAGGGAGCCATCACACCAATGACATTAAAATTAGATATTAGGAAGTAGAAACAGTCAGTCTAAATGAAGAAAGATTAGACATCAAAGAAGATATTTATGCAAAAATGTGACTATAAGTCATTTTAATTGAGGTATTGAAGTCACATATAAGACAATAAAGCATCAACGTGGACTACCAAAGTAACAACTGATCTCTATTCAGTTTTTTATCATTTATTTATATCATTTTTAGGCAGACATAGATGCATAATATTTTAAAAGTTGGCATGGCCATTATGCAGTTCTTGGTTTATCAAAGCATTTTATATAGATATAAAGTATATACATGAGTATTGACCCCTTAATAGCATAGGTTTTTTATTCTTTTTGACATATAAAATGCATTTTGGGTTGGTAAACAAAACTTGTGCAGGTTCTGAAATAGAAAGTCTCATTCCATCAAACTTTTAGGAAATAAATACCTATTCAGGTCATCAATGAAATGACATTGGTAAAGAGACATTTAGCAAAGAAATTTTCCTCATCAATTCAAGGGTTTTACAAAGTTTAATATGGAAAAATGAATTGTATTTGAGTATTTTGAGGCATATTATTTATTGATTTTATGATTCTAAATATTGTTTTGTAACATTTTTGTATTTGTGCATATATACATGATGAGTATGACAGCATGATGAATGAATGCTGGGCTTCTCTGTCTTAAAATTAGATTAATGGTTGATTTCAAAAGATTTGAGTGATCTGTAAAACTATTTGTATGTACAGATTGTTGTTTTTTCTGTATATTAACATAAAGGTATAAGTACTGCATATGAGCATATATATCTCACATATATAATTACAACTATACATGAGTATATATTATAAATTTATATAATAATTGAATTACATACTTAGTATACTGTATAAGTGAACAGCTCCTGTCGATTTCTAAGTCTACTTTTAGATACAGTAATTAGAAAACTATTTTCTCTGTAAAAGAATCATATTAAAGATATAAAATTGTTGTTTATATTCATTTTAATAATGTACACTGATTATACATAACTAAAATCCATTGTGAAATTTCTGTACATGTATATATTATATATCAACAGAATTCTCCATCTATTGTTGTCTCTTTTCCATCTTCCCATCACTGCTTATCCTCATCCTAGTCATAAGTAGTCCCCATCAATTTTTCTTTTTTTGTTTACATTTTTATATTTAATTTGAGAACAAGAGTATACAAAATTCTCAAAATCCTTACTTAAATGTGAAATAATAACAAAACCCACTAAACAACAATTGGGAAAGACAGAAGACTTGTGCAAATGAGGATTATTCTGGGTGAGTCATAACAGATATCAGTACCTATTTGCAGCCCAGTAAGTGAAGTCTCTTCTTCAGATAAGCATTATTTTACCAGTGTGCTGTTTTGAATAGGTATGGCTCCCATAGTCTCAGGTGTTTAATTGGTTGGTCCATGGGGAGTGGCACTATTAGGAGCTAAGGCCTTTTTGGAGGAAATATGTTACCGTGAAGGCAGGCTATGAGGTTATATACGCTCAAGTTACATCCAGTTTTCCAGTCCTCTTGTGTTGTCTATGGATCAAGATGTAGAACTTTCACTTGAGTTTTTGATCTTAGCCATTCCAACAAGTGTAAGATGGATGCTCAGTGTAGTTTTGATTTGCATTTCCTGGATGACTATGGTCATTGAACATTTCTTTAAGTGCTTCTCAGCCATTAAATATTCCTCTGTTGAAATAACTCTGTTTAGTTTTGTACCCCATTTTAAAATTGGGTTATCTTGTTTGTTTCTATTACTTGTATATGTACAATATCATGGCTGACCATTTTGTATTTGATAACCAGTTGGTGTGCTCTTTCCTTGAGAAGACTATTTCTCTCACTCTCAGCATGCCTTAGTCTCTATAGTTGAGATCCAATGAGATTTAGCTTTTTCATATTACCATGTCTACTTGTCCCAACCTTGTTTCAGGTCCTTCCCCTAGATCTTCCATTGTGGTTCCCAGGCTCAGTCCATCCAATGTTCGGCTGTGAGTATCTGCATTTGTATTGGTCAGGCTCTGACAGCCTCTCAGGGGACAGCCATACAGGCTTCTGACAGCAAGCCCTTCTTGTTATCAGCAAAAGTGTGGGCATTTGATGTCTTCAGATGGGATGAATCCCTAGGTGGGGTGGTCTCTGGATGGCCTTTCCTTCAGTCTCTGTTCCATTTTTGTCCCTGAATTTCCGTTGGACATTAACAACGTTAATATTGGGGAACTAACAAAAGAGGTATAAGGTAATTCTCCATGTTCTTTCTATTTTTTTGTACACCCAGAACTAGTCTAACAATAAATTCTATCATTTTTGAAAAGTGCATATGCAGAAGGTTCTTATTGCTTTAACTGACATCATCTTTCTCCACATCAGTATTCTTCTGACATACTAGTACTCATATGATGTCCTTGTACCTGGCACTAGGCCAGATGATTTGACTACTCACTATTGCTGAATGAGCCAGACCCCTTAGATCAAGGACAGAAAGACTAATATATGATGGCTTGTTTGATGTTTTTTTCCTTTTCTTCCTATATTTCTTTCTCTTGCTTTATTTTTTTGTAGAATTGCCAGTAAATTTGTTGCTGTCTCTGAAATTATAGCTTTATGTTCTCCTTCTGATATGAATTTGGGGCTTGACCAGTTTGGACCATAGATATACACCTGTGTTTTAAATTATTCTTCTGGAATATTCTCCCTCACCAACTTCTACCAATAATGGGATATTCATTTCTATTGAGTGTCTCTTTCCATCTCAACTAAGATTTATTGACAACCTGTTTGTATTGGGAAATGTACAAGGAAAGAACCAGATGGAATGACAGATGGATTGTGTATTCTAACTTAGGTTAGGTGGCCATCAAAAGCCTTCTTGAGAGAATAAAGCTTTTCTGGTTACTTGCTTTTATTTTTTGTTGGTGTTGTTTTGTATTTTGTTTGTTTGGTTGGTTTTCTTTGTTTTTGTTTTTTGTTTTTTGAGACAGCATCTATTCTGGAAATGAACTCTTAATCCACTGTCATAGCTTCCTAAGTCAATTCCAGGTGGATGTTACAATGCCTAGTAGTAACTAGAAACAAGAAATACAAATAAATATCCAGACTGTTAAACTCTACTGAGAATATTTAAGTAGATAGAACTCATGAACAAACCTTCCTAGTTGGTAAAGGCTGCAGTAACTTAGACTAAAAAGCAAGCAATCTTTGTCACTGAAATATATATAATAAGGGGAAAGTATAGCACAGGATGATGTTGAAAGGTAGATAGCTGTCTGATGATATAGAACCTCATGCTTCACACTAAATGTTAATATTCATGTTGAATATCTTTCTGCTTTGTATTTGGGTTCTCTGAGGAATGGCTGATTGACAGAAACCTGGAAAAAATTAATTTAATTCTATGCTTCCACTCAACAAGTGGTCATTGAGGGAAATCAGGATAGTTATTTAAAGCAGAAACCTGAAGGAAGAGAATAAAGTCTGTGAAATGGTGCTGCTTACCAGTTTGTCCCTAGTGACTTGTTCAGCCAATTTTCTCATGTAATCCAGGACCACCTGACCAGGGATAACATCACTCACAGAGAACAAAATCCTCTTATAGCAATTAAGAATCTAAATAACACAAAGCAGTCTCATGGGGGCAGTTCCTCAAATGAGGGACCCTCATCATTAATTACTATATTTTGTCTAAATGGGAAAAAAAATCTCACCATCATAGCATCCTCATCCAAAACTTTGTTTCATAGTTCAGAGTTGTTTGGATGTTGGAAAATCGTACATGTGCATAATGAGCTATATTGTGGAGAGCAGAGAAGTCTGTGCTCATAATTAATGTGTGTTTCATATTCAAAAATCACATAGCCTGAAATTAATATGTACAGTATTTTTTAAAAGAAACTTGCGCAAAGCAATGTTTCATGGTGAGGAATTATTCACATGTTGTATCATGTTAGTACTCAAACTTTGGGATTTGGGGCATATCAGATTTTCAGATGACAGATAGTTAGCATTGATTCCAGGAGTTTGTGTTAAGGAAATTAAGGAAGTCAAATGATTTCAATAGCAGATGATACAGACAGGGTTCAAGTTCAAATGCTCCAGTCTTAGAACTGAACGGAGTTCTTTATTTTTCAGTATGATTGAAAACAATAGAAGTGCCTGAAACAAATCATGTATGTTTTTCACATTGTTTTCTTTGAAATTTTTATTCATTTTACTTTCTGTGTGATTGTTTTGCCTGCATGTATGTATATGTACCAATAGTATGTTTGGAGCTGGAAGAGGACACAGAGGCTATTCAATCCTCGAAAATTGGAGTTATGCATGATTGGGAACCACATGTGTGAATCAAACACTTGGTCCTCTCCAAAACCAAGTGTTCTTTACTACTGAACTATCTCTAGCCCATATGTTTGTGTTTTGTGATAATTCTGAATGAATCGAGGAAAACTGATTGATAAGCAGAGAGAAAGTTGGTAAAATAATTAATGAAACTTTGTGATAGCTTAAGCAAGTCTTAATCATGGATTGTCTCCGGAGAGTGAGAAAAGGACGGACAAATGATATAGAATTGAAAGGGCTAATATTTCAGCAAAGAACAAATACGTGAGATGCTATAATTGCAGGAATCACATTTTTTGAAAACCATGACAATGGTAATCGCAGGTTATTAACAGTTATACTAGAGCCCAGGTGATCATTCTTTTTGTAATCAATAGGAAATTGTCACTTTAATTGGGCCTTTCAATGATATGGTTCTTCAGTTTCTATAAGACCTAGTAATTTTAATTTCTTAGAATATTATGTTTATGCAAAGATTAAACATAAAAAAGAATGAGTCTCTGCATAATCCATTAAAGCTACCATAACAATAAAACCACACATTGGGTGGATTATGAACAGGAAAATATTTATTTCTCAGTGATGTGGAGGTAAGGCAATGGGAAATCATGTTGTTAGCACATTGAATATCGTATTGCCAAGGAGGGAAGATGAGAATGGGTGGGTAGATGGGTGGGGGAATACCCCCATAGAGGCAGGGGCGGGGGAGGGAATAAGGAGGTTCCAAAGGGGAGATCTGGAAAAGGAAAAACATTTGAAAAGTAAATAAGTAGAAAAAATAAAACAAATAAACAAAACAAAAAAAAGAAGAATATCATATTAGTTTGTAGATAACTTGTGTTCACTGAAACTTTACACAATTGAAGGAGAAGGGAACTAGAATTCTCATTACCTCCTAATATCATTACCTTGAGTGTTAAGACTTCAACAATCTTGTAAGTCATGAGGTCATAAACATTCCAACCATAGCAATCCTCACCTCCAATCAGATCATAGGAAATCATAGACAATTTTAAATCATATCATTAGGACATATACCCTGATCTTTAAAGACTTACTGGGCATCTACTGATCTTTTATTTTTAGGTGCTTAATTCAATGTGTAATTTATATCTAGGACTATAAGAATCTTATATATTTACAAAAAAATTCATATCAAGCATGTGATATTATTTTGTTTGTATGTATTAGTGATTACTGGGTGACACAGATAAAGACACATGGTTATGGGAATTGTTATAAAAAGTCAACATATAAATTTGTAGATATCACATGTGCTCTGTAATGCTAGTATCTAAAAAATTGATGCTTAGTAGCTAAATACAGTGTGCTTTAAAACAGCACTATTATGAATAGTGATAATAGAATCATATGTTTATAAAATTAAGAACATAAGACATTTTCTTTAGTATCTACTTTTATCTATTATGTATTTAAAATATGGATTATAGTCCATTTTATTTTCTTCTTAATTTTTCAAAGCATATATGTACAGATGTACTCATATGCTGAGGAAAGCTTTAGTTCACTCAAAAATTAATTATATAAAACACAAGTCAAACTTTTTCCCATGACAAAGGTCTAAAATCCCTAGAGATGATATCCATTACTGGTTTTGGTTGAGACAGAGATGTACACTATGTTAGGCAGATGGATGCTTCTCTACTAAATGGTCACAGATTTTAGCAAGTAATTTTCTTCCAGAAAATGTCTTATGTATGTAATGTGGTAAAAGGCTAACGGTACAAGTACAGAAGCAATATGTGAAACAACTAACTGGTTCAACCATCTGCCTCTTGCATGTACATTTGATGATTCCCTATATATACATAATATCACTTAATGGACAATTATTCTTTTTTGCTCCCAGTCACTATTAAGCAAAAATGAACCTTCCAGATAGCACATGTGAATATATATTATAGGAATCCTACCTCACTGACTGTAATTTGTACTTTTCCTGAGTAATTGAATGCGATGGAAATTCCTTTCATTCTCTATTACTATATCATTCCAGCCATGGTAGATTTGAAATGTGAGCCAAAATAATAAAACCTCCCTTGTACTTAGTTTGTAATAGGAAGCACTCATGTTTAAAAGTGATGTCTAGTCGAGTGGCAGAAAAAGTGACAAATCAGAGAAAGATTTGATAGAATAGAATATGCCTACCTATAATGAGAAGAGAAAAGAAAGAGAAGCTACTTGAGGGGAAGTGCAGAGAGAGGAAGGAGGCAGTTTTACCAGGAGAGTTGTACAGAGACAAATTGCAGAGAGAGAACAAACAGGTGAATGTAAGTGAATATAGAATGAGTCAGAGAATTAGAAAGAGCTAGGAGATTAGAACATGTTGTCAAAGTTAGTATGAGGCAAAGCAGAGCAATTCAGTAAGAAGTTGACAGAAGCTATACTGAATCTACCAGCCAGAGATCAGAAAGAACTAGAGAGGGTGAGTATATTCAATAGTAAATCTCAGAGACTGAAAACAATCTAGGCCCAGACAAGATTGTCCAGAAGGTAGAAGCTTCCAGGACTAGGTCTGCATTAGCACATGGAGGCAGTGAGCCTTAAATGTGACAACTGCATGAAGAGAATAAAAGTTACATTTACATGAATCAGTATTATTTCCAAATGATCTTTTCATTTTTATCAGTCAGTGAATAGATAAGGCATCAATGGGTCTTTCTTGTAAGACACCATTCCTACAAATCAGTACTTTGGATGAGTGGAAAAATAAATTGTGACACTTTCATACAATGAAATGCTATTAACGAGTAACAAAATATTGCCATGGACCAGAAGTATGAGAAAGAAATTAAGAATGGCAGAAGCGAACTTTATTTTATGAGGAAAATTATTCAGATTTTAAATCGTGATGACTATTGCATGACTATTCTTATTTGTTACAGTTTATTGAAGGAATCCCTTAAGATACATGTAGTCCATTTACCGTAAATTGCATTGCCACAAAATTGGCTTAGAAAGCATAGTGAAAGGATGCATGTCTAAATAATTATTCTAGTAGTTGAAGAACTTGCAGTTGAACAACACTGATGCGTTCTTCCTGTGCTTATATTTCCTTGCTAAAAGTAATGTGGCATTCATCTGAATATTATCACAAATGAAGCTTTGCAAACTGCTGAAGGTGCCTATTTGTTGGAGATATCTAGTGAAAGTAAACTGCTAGTCATTTAGTTAGAGATATTTAATTTTTATAAGTATTGCAAAACTTTATTCAGTAACATAATTTACAATTTACATTCCAGTAAGCAGTGTATAAAAGGTCATTGCTTCTTCATACTTGCAACAATACTACAGGAGAAGGACAATTCGTTCTAATTCATTTTGTATTTATTTTATTATGAATGAAACCCAATAACTTGATACCACTTCTGTTACCTCTACCATTTTTTTCTGAAGTCTGTATGCATGCAGACATTTACACATATTTTCTGAGTATCTTTCCTTCTTTTATTTATTAATGTTTTTTTACATATACAATATATGACTCCTGGGTTGAACACTGTTTCCTGTTGCTCATTTGCATTTATATCATGTTTATTTTCTTTTTTTGGATATGGAACATGTGTCTGTTTAGCATGCTGATATAATATATCAGTTTTTCTTAATGGTATTTTCTTTAACACAATATTTAGAAAGGCTATTTGTCTTAGTTAAGGTTTATATTATTGTAATAAAACATCATAGCCATGAGCAACTTGGGAAGGAACAAATGCATAAGTATAATCTTCATGTTCCTATATTGAGATGGGAGGTAGAGACAGGAGAATCACCATAAGCTTGGTCCCGTACCTTCCACTAAAATAATAGTGAACATTAAGAAACTGTATCAAACATGGTAGAAGAGGATAGACACCTGGGAATGTATACATGTGCGTGTGCCTGTGCGTGTGTGTGTGTGTGTGTGTGTGTGTGTGTGTGCATGAGTGTATTTTATTCTTAGAGAAATTCATACAACACATATTGACCATACTTACCTCTTCTTCTAATTCCTCAAAGGTACAGCCACTCTTTTTTTACGTCCTTTTATTACTTTTTAAGAAACTATAATCGAATGATTTTTTTTTATTTTTATTTTTCATACTTTATTTACATTTCAAATGTTTCCCCCTTTCCAGATCTCCCCTTTGGAACCTCCCCATTTCCTCCCCTTTCCCCTGCCACTATGGGGGTTTTCTCGCAACCAACCACCCACCCACTCTTGTCTTCCTTCCTTGGCATTCTCCTCTACTGGGGGATATAACACTCTCAGACCCAAGGGCCTCTCCTCTCCCGGAAGGCTAACAAGACCCTCCTCTGATGCATATGTGGCCACCCATCATGGGTTCCTCCATGTGTATTCTTTGGTTGGTGGATCAGTCTCCAGGAGTATCAGGGGGTCAGGCCAGTTGCCACTGTTGCTGCCTCCCTGGAGATGCAAACTCCCTCAGCTCCTTCAGTCCCTTCTCCAAGTCCTCCATCTGGGACGTCACACTCAGCCCTACTGTTGCTGCGAAGTGACTCTTGGGTATTTGGAACTTTTCGGCTAATAACCACTTAAGAGTGAGTACATACCATGTTCATTCTTTTGTGACTGCATTACCTCCCTCAGGATGATATTTTCAAGATCCATCCATTTGTCTGCAAATTTCATGAAGTCATTGTTTTTAATAGCTAGTACTATTCCATTGTGTAAATGTACCACATTATCTGTATCCATTCCTCTGTTGAGGGACATCTGGGTTGTTTCCAGTTTCTGGCTATTATAAATATGGCTGCTAAGAACATAGTGGAACATGTGTCTTTGTTACATATTGGAGCATCTTCTAGGTATATGCCCAGGAGTGGAATAGCTAGGTCCTCAGGTAGTATTATGTTCACTTTTCTGAGGGTCCGCCAAATTGATTTCCAGAGAGGTTGTATCAGCTAGAATTCCCACCAGCAATGGAGGAGTGTTCCTCTTTCTCCACATCCTCACCAACATGTGCTGTCACCTGAGTTTTGATCTTAGCCATTCTGACTGGTATGAGGTGAAATCTCAGAGTTGTTTTGATTTGCATTTTCCTTATGACTAAGAATGTTGAACATTTCTTTAGGTGCTTCTTGGCCATTCGAGTTTCTTCAGTTGAGAATTCTCTCTTTATCTCTGTTCCCTATCTTTTAGTAGGGTTATTTGGATCTCTGGAGTCTAGCTTCTTGAGTTCTTTGTATACATTGGATGTTAGCCCTCTATCAGATGTAGGATTGGTAAAGCTCTTTTCCCAATCTGTAGGTTGCCGTTTTGTCCTATTGACAGCATCCTTTGCCTTATAGAAGCTTTGCAATTTTATGAGGTCCCATCTGACAATTCTTGATCTTAGAGCACAAGCCATTGGTATCGAATGATCTTTTATTTCATTTCTGCCCTCTCTTGTGTTCATTCCCTTACCTCTAAAGAAAGGCTTTTTAAAAATATTCGCTCATTTACATGATATTTTCTCAGTACTGTTAGTGGTTTGCAAGTGTATTTCACTCCTGTCCAATCCATGTATGTATGGGTTTTGTTACCATTTTCTCTCTTATCTCTCCTATGTTGCTGTATAACTGATTCCAAGACCCAAAGGAAACTTTTAGAGTTTCTTGGTTGCATGCCTATTCATCTTGCTGAATCTCTGGTTTTGTTCCCTTTTCTTAGTTCTGAAAAACATCAGTAATACCCAAACCAAAAGCCACTGATAGATTGGACATAATGAAGATTTCTCTGGGAAAACAGGACTCTGTCCCTTGCCATCAGCTCATTTCAACTCTGTCTCATTTTGTTCTGTCAAACGGATGCCTACTCCCATGTTTATTTATTCTTTGTTATAAATTCATTGAAACAAATAATTAGCTAGGTCATTTGGCTACTTCATTTTTACTAAAGCATTATAACCAAAAACATTGTTAGTTTGTTCAAATATCTAATTCCATTTTAAAGGTTCTTAAATAAGATTTTAAAAGCGAGGGCAAGTATAAAGTAGTGATATATAATAAATTGCTTAAACATACATTCTCACAGTTTCTCCTCCAAGATTTTTTCTCTGAATATTCATTTTAATATTACATGTGCTCCATATAGTACAGTAAGTGATTATATTACTGATATACCAAGTCTTGTGCAGCAAACTGTTTCAATATGGTATCAAAAAAATAATCTATTTTCTTAATTCAAGATAGTGATGTTTTGCTCACATCAGTTTAAAAGTCCATACCATAAATTGTAGAAATAAACTTTTTGCAACCTACTTTTAATAAGGGTTAAATCTTTCCTCTAGCCCACCACCCAGCAGAAGTAGTCGAAGAGAAGGGTTATTAAGCTATGAGATAAGTGGACCTGTTCAGCAATAGTTCTTTGGGTGTGAGCTTGATCTTCTTTGGCAGCAGTTCTGTCCCATAGCAAAATCAAAGTTGCAGACCAGTTCTCTAGGTAGGCAGCCACCAAAGCATGAACAAGCAGCTATAGTACAGTCCTTTCAACAAGCAGATATCTGGCACAAACCAGCATCTGTAGTACAATCCTGAAGAAACTGCCAGGCACACCATCCTGTCTGAGGTGAGGCTGCAGAAGTGTCAGGCTCCTATTAGAACCTCAGGAGGAGCTCAACAAAGCTATGTAAGGCAAAGCAATACCTGTGTGTCTTTAGTGAAGATTAGCAAAGCAGCGCAAACCAAATCATCTCCCACTGTCTATGGATATATCTATATATATTCTTTCATCAAGTTTTCTTTTACATGTCTGCTATATCCAAACATCCTTTCACCTGTGTCTGCACCAGGAAAACAACATTTCATGTGTTGGCTTTAGCAACACATCCTTTTACCTGTGTGCCCCAGCAAAACATCGTTTGACATTTGACATAACTAATTTTTTCAAAGAAGTAGGAGTATCCACTTCAATGAAATATTCATTGAATTTCATTTATTGCAATTCATGAATTATAACTTTGAGCTGAATCCAGGAAAAGTTCAGATAGATCAGTTTCTTATGTTTGAAAAACAAAAATTGTTTCTTGTAGGAAATTTTAAAACAAAGCAAACAACCACATTGCAGACATAACTCCTATGCACTCTTAAAAGTCTACTTATATACTACAGTATATAAACTAAACAAACTTGAAGTTCAGGCCAATTTGTTTCCCATTTTGATTTTCTGGTATGTGTTTGTAAATTCAAGTACAAATGAAACAGTAAAGCACTGTGTTTAGGCTGCAGCTGGTGGTTCTTGTTCCTCTCTTTTTCCAAGATTGTCAAGTGATAGTGCAGTAAATAGAAACAGCAATATTTTATTATTTGTTTTCTATATAGTGTATTTCATTAGTAGGCTAGAAATAATAACATAATGTTTTTTAGTTAATGCAATGTCCATTGATATTTAAAAAAAAATTCTTGTAAGGCAACCATCTAAATTTTATTTCATATTGCAATCTATTAAAAAAAACCCCTTCATTCATTAAAGGGGGAATTTTTATTGCTTTTGCAATGTCAAAATATAAGGAAACTAATTTAAATTCAGACAGACTCATGCACAGTGTATTTGCCCTGACGAATTTAATTATGCGATATCAAAGAGTGATCACAGGAATTAATTTTACAATATCAATATTAATTACTTTTTCATTTAAAGTGTTCACTACAATTCTAAATGTAAGTCATTTATAATAACATTTCCATCACTTTTACAAAGAATGGGCATAGATGGGATCCAAATACTTCTTACAGTTATTAATGCCTATCTCTATGAGTTCTATTAGCTTGTTTTCTGCCTTATTATGAAATATGTGACATAAGAAACTTCTAAATAGAAACCATTTATTTGGCTTCACAGCTTAGAGATTGCATTCCAAGATTAGGCTGATTTCTCCTTTTGGGTTTCAGTGTGGGGGGCAGGGTGGCAATGATAGGAAATATTTGGTAGAGAAATTTGTTAACTTCGTGGTATGGTAACAATATAAAAGGAAATTTTCATGAGTTCACAATTTCTTCCCAAGAATGTGCCCCCAAATATCTGTGTCTCCCATGAAGCCTGTTTTCCTAAAGGTCCATAATATCTTCCAATAGCATCACTGAGATAGCAGACATAGAGCTTTGTATTTTATGTTTCTCAAAGTGTGATAGATTTGATTCCCCAGCATAGGATTGTTAAGTTTTAAATTCTTTATTTAGCCAGAAAAATGAGCAGTGTCCACTTTCTGATTATAACACGAACAGGACTGCAGATTATTAGGTTAGAGTTGTAAATGAGACACAAAATAAATACTTCAAGTTTTCTGCCAGTGTGAAAGCAAGTTAGTCAACCTCATAGAATAATGCAGTTAACAGTGGTCACTCAAGCCTAGAAAAGTGAGGGAACATGTGAGATAGAAAGAAGTTAATAAAAGTCAGTAAAAACACAGAGTTGGGGAATATATTCTAGTAATTATAGCAAAATAATGTAAGTATTGCTAAGACAATCAATGATGTATTTTTAAAATCTCCAACACATAATAATAGTAATTGGTTGAAGAGATAGAAATCCATGGTTCAGAGGATGGCTCAGTGAGTGTCACAAGAGCATGAGACTCTGCCTTTGAATCCCCAGAGCTCTTGCAAAGTTGGGCACAGAGGCTTTAGTCTAAAATCTAAGCACTCATACTATGAAATGGGAGGTGGAAGCAGGAGAATTCCCAGAAGTTCGTACGCCAACCAAACTGGTATATATAGTGGCATAAAAGAGACCCTGTCCCAAGCAAGGTAGGAGATAAGGTCAAACACTTGAGATTTTTTTATAATTTTCTCACATCCATTTCTGCACTATGCCCTGTGCCACTCATAATAACATACATAGACACAAACACATATAAACACACATAAACACATATACACATACACACACACATGCACAGAAACACACAGAAACAGAGAGAAGGCAGCTTATTGTCCCAATTCAACTATATACTGTATATGTATACTGGATCGCTATGACATATTGCATAAATATGTACACATTAAAATATAAAATAAAAATGAAGATGTGTTCTGACACAGAAAGACTCAATTATAATCACTTAGTGTAAAAATCTAAACTTTCAAATGTCAGAGTAGTTATGAGAGTTTTCAATAAACTTTAGGAAATACTGTCTTAGACATAGGGATTCTGACAGTACCCCCTCTACATCATTCTTGAGAAAAGTTGACCCTGCTAATTTATATTCAGATGATCCTGAAAGCTGTATCTGCAACAAAATTCTCTCCAGAGATGCAGGCCTATATATAGACCTGCATATCTCATAGAGCTGAGACATAATGTCATGAAATAATCTCTTCACCTTGCCAATTGACTCAGAATACAGGGACACTCACAGACCTACTTCCTCCTTGCTATGTAGTCATTCTTACAAAGCCTAATGGCAGCCAAATCAAACTGGATGATGTCAAACACATCCCCCTAATGGGCTGATACTGTCACTTTCGCTTTTATATATTTTCATTGAACCACTTATTTCTTCAAACTTATTGCCAGTCTTATTAAAAGACAATGTTGCCTCTTATAAGACATTTCTATATCTTCTTTACTAATTTGCACTTGGTCCCTATTAATTGTTGTTTCAAGCAATATAATCATCATTGCAAAATACAATTTGGTTACATGACTTCCTCCCTGTCCCCTCATTTTTTAACAACCATAGAGATATAAGCCCACTATTATTAAATCCTGATATTGAATTTATGACAGATTTACTTTAATCTCTTTAATAGTTTATTCTGCCACTTACTTCTCCCCCACTGAAACATGTTCTTCTTGCAGAAATAAAAGTTTTCAGTTGTAATAGCATATTACACTGTTTTTTATACACAGTTTTTATTAAGCCACTGTAAAATTTTTCCCTTGTCTATCCTTGTGTATGTTGTGTGAGTGTGTGTGTGTGTGTGTGTGTGTGCGCAGCTCTCTACACAATGTGTATGATATATGTGTATTCATGTATGTCAGAGAAGAGTGTTTGAACTCATGTCATCATCTTTGCATGGTAAGTGCTTATAAAATGTAATAAAATCTGCCATTTAGGCAAGCTTTAGAAATTAATAGTGGGTTACACTCTGGTTTTGATACATACAATATGAGGTCAAGAAATAAAACAAATATATATTTTAGGTCCTTAAATAATATTTTTGATTGTTCAAATAATGTTTTTGATTCACCCACATTTTCGTCTACTAAATGGAAAATTCTTATGACTTAGGAAAGTACTTGGTACACAAGAAGTACTTCATGAATATCAACTATCCCTTTTCCTTTTATATGCCATAAATGAGTATTTGTCACTTTCATTATTTTATGTATTTCAAAAATGTCTTCCTCCCATATATGCCATCCCTATAGATAGTGAAATTTATTTTAGTATAACAGATTTCTTCTCTAATGTCTTGCATTTTGAATGGTCTTCCCTGCATCTTCACTCTGGAATTTAGTGTGATAACTAAAGGTATAAGAACTAATTTTCAGCTGAAAAATATGTTCATTTGGTATAGAATTTCATGATAATGACCAACATTTTTCTTGCCTACAAACTGTATCAACATTTGGGGACAATATCTTCAGGGAATCATCTAAAAGAGTTTCAAGATCAAAAGCCTTTCCTGCAGGCATAATTGATAGCTCCAAACCCAACTCTTAAACCTTATGATTGAGTATACGTTTTTCCAACACCAGATTTTTTTTGTTACTTATTGTAAAGGAAGTTAACAAACGGTATAGCTATGGGGTAGGCTGATACTGATAGTATTGTTTCTCACTCAGTTGATTCTTAAAAAGATTTGTTAGGGCAGATAAGAAAGTATTACAAGAAGATGGAGCTAGGAGTTTTATATAAACTTGTTCAAAAAGTTTTATGAGGATTTTAGAAGATTTATAGCACAATTCACATTTTCCTTTGGCTATTTTTGACTATAGATGATCATTTGTGTGAGTTTGTAAAGAACATTTTCTAAGTAAATATTAGGCTCATGGTTTTGCAACAACATTTCAAATGACAAATGAATTGTGCTTCACCCCTGTTCTCCCCCAAAATACCTGATCATGTTCCCCTTTTCTCATCTCCCTCCTCTCTCCCACCCAGATCCTCCCTCATTCTAATATATATATATATGATGTATATAATTAAAAAAAGAGATCATGTGTTTACCATTCTAGAGGTGGTGGAGGTACCTAGGAGAATGGAGCCAATAAATGAGGTGTACTAAAATCTCATGCAATAGCCAACATTCAAAGCATCAGAAAATTTATACTGAGGGTTACGAAAAGTCACTTGAATGAAGTTTTCATGAGTTGAAGCTCTATAAAATCATAAGGACAAGCTTCATGTAACCAAATCATGTTTTACCATAGAGCCATATAAACATTTAATTGAACAACATCAAGAAATAATGAGTATACTTAAGTAAACGCCTTCCACTACACCAGGGACGAGTACAAAAACACATTGCAAAATGATTTCATGTTTTGAAGAAATAGAAGTCACAAACTACTGTCTTGATTTTCGTTTTCCTTTTTGCTTTGTTTCTTTACAAGCATACAAAATTCTCTCACATGACCCCTTTTGTCTTAAACCGTGTTCTAACAGCCATGAATTTGGGAGAGACAAGGGGTAACATGGAAGCAGGGGGAGGCGGTAGAGGCAAGAGTGATGTAGAGGCAGTGCTTGCGTGAAAAGATCTTAAAATAAAACTCTCATTGAATATGAAATCTCTAAATATGTTTCCAATACTACTGAGTTCACCTTTGATTAATGTAAAGAGTTGTTGAATTTCAACTAAAATTTTACTTTTGACAAAGTTTTATTATTATTTTGAAATGTATCATCCTTCACCTGTAATATTTAAAGATTTCTAAATAACTCAAAGTCATAAAGATTTTCATGTACAGCCTCTTTGAAACCTTTTGAAGTTCTATAATTTATGTTGACATCCATGATCAATTTTCAGTTTACTTCTGTATAAACTGTATGAGTTCAATATATGTTTATGACTCATACATTCATACAAACAGATTTAGTTACTGAATTCCTGGATGGCATATTAATATTTTCCATCTAATTGGGGAAATTTGGGGCCTTGAAATATTTTGTTAACCCTGCCACATTTCCTTTATTTTTATAAGGCACATGTTAATATACACACATTGGTGTTCCACCTAACTCTGAAGCTCTGTTTGGTTTCTCTCATCCCATTTTCTTTGGTGTGGATAATCTCTACTGATCTGCATGGAAATCCACTGATTATATCTTCTGCAGGTACACAGTTTCTGTTGATGCCCTCTAATGAGTCATTCATTTCACTTACTGTAATCTCTTAACTCCATAATTTCTACTTGATTCATTTTAAAAAATAATTTACATAATGTTACTGATATTGTCCTTTGGTTGGCTACCCTTTCCTGGACTTCTTTATCTCTTTACAAATGATGTCAACTGGTTCCTTGCATATACTTAAATTAATTTAATGTATTAGAGTAGTATGCACAGTTTCCGGGCCTCCTCATGGACAGTTTTTACATTGATTTCCCCCTTGTGTATGAACCTTATTTTTATATCCTTTGAATGTTCCAAAATTTCCTGCTGTTAATTATTACATATGTTAAATAGATCACATCATTTCCCCCCATAATTTACAGGTTGTCATGGATGATAATTCTTTTTATTTTGGTTGATTTTACAAATTTTATTTTCTGTGTTTTATCATGAGTTGATCTGTAATTTCTGCTTAGTATTATATTGATACATAGACTGGATTGAGTTTCCCTAAATAGTTTAAACCAATGCCTATAGTTTGAATTTTTTAAACCTAATTTTAATGATGGTTCTTAAATGCTTTAACCTTCCTTGTAACCCACCACCCATCAGAGGTAGTGGAAAAGAAAACATACAGGGGGCATGAACCTGTTTAGAAAGATTCTTTGGAGCAACACCCATTTGTGTTGTCTTGAAATTGGCAGTTCATTTCACAGGTTAGCAGTGGCAGCTTGATCCACTCACAAACACTTCACAGATACATCAGCAATCTAGGTCTGTAGAGTTGGGATAGTAAACAGTAATAAGCAGTGGTGGCAAGACCTAGCAGAGACAGCCAGGCCTTAGCCTCAGCACAAGTCAGCAGCAGGAGGGACCAGGAAGAACTCCAGAAGTTCTACGCTGTGCATCTGTCAATGAAGCTAAGATCAGCAAAGGCTCAAGATGAACAAGTGTTGCACAGCTAGCTCTATAAGCAAGCCTAGCTCAGTCTACATCACTGTCCTTAGTCCTATTTATACTTACTATAAACATCATGTGTCTTCCACGGGTCTGACCTCAGCACATGTCTTGCCTAAGCAAGTCAGTCTGACTTAGCAAAAGACCATGTGAGTCTGTCTCAGTTGACATCACTCTGCCAATCAGCCTGAGTCTGTGGAGGAGGCAAGAAGACAGAAGTTGTTTGTTGCATTTCTCTCTATGGAGTCCCAACAATAGGAGCTCAGCTACACAATGTAAGGCAGACCAAAGCATGTGTTGTTAGTGAAGAATCTTTCATGTGTTTGCCAAAGCAAAATATGACCCAACACAACTGACTTTCCAAAGAATCCTTAAGTTTTCACTTCAAATACCTCTAATACATTTTTGAGTCTGTGGACTCTTTGGGAATGCCTGAGAGTTCTCTATCTCTTTTTATGTGTGTGTGTGTGTGTGTGTGTGTGTATTTGGAGGTACTTTCCTGATTCTCAGGTAGGCTTCTTGCTCCTTTCTAAAGCTTCCTCTTATCACTTCACAAGATCTTTAGTGTCTCTTTAACAAAGAAATATTGAGAACATTTCCAGAAACATTGTTTAATGTTAAAATATTATATAAAACAAGCTCTTCTACTCTTTTCTAAGTTATGAATAGGTTTACATTAAAAGCCAT
Source organism: Rhynchomys soricoides (assembly GCA_019843965.1). Taxonomy (NCBI): domain Eukaryota; kingdom Metazoa; phylum Chordata; class Mammalia; order Rodentia; family Muridae; genus Rhynchomys; species Rhynchomys soricoides. The sequence continues at coordinate 1,095,119 of JADRCH010007307.1, forward strand.
ATCTTTTATAATTCATAATAATTACTAAGTGAAAGTCTGACTTTTAAAACATTTTTGTCTTTAAATATTTCTCAACTAATAACAGACATTAAAAAACATATAGGACTGAATCTACAGTATAATTCTATAGTTAGTTCTAATATCAATAATGTGTTTTATATAAAAGATCACCATTAAATACCTAAGGTTCTATGGTTAACACTATAGCACAGTGAAGACCTAATATGCACAAGACCCTGTATTTAGCCCCCCCAAAGACAAAATAAAACAAAAATACCCAAATAAATAAAAACTAATTTTCCCATTTGTATAATACTCATCACAAATATTTTAATCAAGGATAAAATTCAAGTGAGCTTCCAGACTCCAATAAACTGACAAAATAATCACTCTGAGAAAATTGCTCAATTTTATACAAGTTTACTTTCAGCATATAGCCAAATTGTTTTTGGAGGTCAGTGTCCTTTAAGAACATCTAGAACCACATCTCTCCAAGTACTGTACACATGTACACACATTGCTTTATTTTGATACTCATTATTTTTGTTTATCTGATCCTTTATATTATCATATAATCTTCATTAACTTATAAATGAACATAATGTATTTAAATCATCCTCATCCTTAACCCCTCCAACTCCTCTGGGGACCCCAAATTTTCCCCAACTCTGCTACCTCCTTCTTCCCCTGAGTCCCATTAGTGCTGCCTGCTTGCACATGGGTATAGGAACATGGACTATGAGAATATTTTTATATTAGTAACAAAATTAAGTATGACATATGGGAAACAAATATTACTAGTAGAAATAATTATGAGCATAGATATACTTCTACATATATTTTCAGAGGTTTCACACGATCTCATAGTCTGGCATGAACTGTTAACTTAGAAATGACAGATGACTAATGTAATAATTTCACTTCTTCATTTCAAAATCCACACACTTATTTTCAATATATATGTATATATATATATATATATATATATATATATATATATATATATATACACAATCCCATACACATGTGCATGTGCACACACGCACACACACACACAAGCAGGTGTGCACATGAATATATGTGACGTCATACTCTCAACCTGTCAGTTTTCATTCTTTTCTCTAATAATTTGTTTATTGTGTGGGTAACTGGTTAACAAAAATAAATAAATACTGTAAGACATCTCAGAATATCCCTCTCTTTCCTATTTCACTTACGATCAAAATTAGCAAAATTAACCCCATCCATTTTCTCTCTTAATAAACCCTATACCTAGCACTTTTATCATCATCCTGTTGTTCAGTCCTGAACCATGGTTTCATTAGGTTTTCTTGTTCTGTTATAAATGGCTCTTAAGTTATCCCATGTATTTATCAGAAATATCCTTTACCATGTGACCAACTATATTTCTAACACATGACTGTAAATATTGTATTTTAAATCAGAAATTCATATAATAAAATAAAATAAAAACCTGAACAGTTCTGTTAGTTTCTTAGTTAAAATATGTTGTGGCAGACAGGTACATAAGGCAAAACAAAACAAAACAAAAACCAAATTAATAGAAATTTTCATTTCCTATATATGTCCTACTGTAGTCTTTGCACATGTGGTGATCTTATACAATGTAATATTTTCCAAAATTAATTGCAGACTTTTTTTTTTTTACCTCAGGCCATAAGTATTTGAATTTTACATAATTACTAAATGCTTCTTATGAGCAAGCAAGTTTGTTGACCACTTGGGATTGAGAAACTTTTCAAATACAAATGATTTTTAGTAACAAAGGGACATCACAACTCAACATGGCTTTGTCCTTCATATCTACATATTTGGTTTTTTGTTTTGTTTTGTTTTGTTTTTGTTTTTTGAGACAGGGTTTCTCTGTGTAGCCCTGGTTGTCTTGGAACTCACTCTGTAGACCAGGCTGGCCTCGAACTCAGAAATCCGCCTGCCTCTGCCTCCCAAGTGCTGGGATTAAAGGCATGTGCCACCACTGCCGGGCATATCTACATATTTCATGTAGTGTATGCTGAAGCCACATCATACTACTTTGTATTCATTGACTTTGATGCACCTTGTGTTTTCAATATACTATTATACATCAAATTTCCTTTTATTGGAATGCTTCTCTGTCTCATTTCTACCCATTTCCCATTTTCCTATGCTTGAAGAACCATATGAAAGACCAGTTTTACTGTGAAAAAATTTTCTATTCTTTATATCCTTTACTTAGCAGCTATACATCTCAGTCTCTGCCATTCAATTTGATAGAAAATGATGTTCCTAATCACTGTCTCTGTGTTATTTAACACACAACACAATGTGCTTTCTGTTCAGAATGAATAATTTAATGAATAAGTAAAATAATTAATGAATAAATATATATACATGTTCAGAGTATCATGATTTTAAAAGAATATAATTGTTTATAGAGAGCAGGAAATTGACCTTACATTAATTGTCTGTAATTTAGATTAAAACATGTTGGTTATATATTATATGATGCAACTACCTTTAAGAGTAAGTATTAATATACAATTTAGATATGATTACTTCACATTTGAAGTATTCTTTCCAAGGATTCACATTTCTTGTGTTCAGTAATCACTATTCTAAAGCCATACTCTGAATTATACATATCGTGTCTAATTATATCTAGAAATGTTTTGAAGAAGACTAAGAAACAATTTTTTATTGGTAATGTTACAATAGTTAGCTAAAAAGTTGGAGACAAGCCTCCACTTTTATATGTGAGGGTTTGACAATCTCAACCAACTAATAAATTCCAAAAATACATTCTTAAATTCAATACTGCTGCCAAGCTAACACCTTTATCCCCTATTCTTAATGTGGGAATCTGCTGTTCAATGTGCCTGTAAAACTGTGGATCCTCTTATCAGAATTGTAGTATACCCATTTCCAGAAGAAACTTTCATGTGAATTGCCAAGTATCTAAGGATAGATGATAAAGACTTCAAAGAATGTACAAGAACAGGTTGTGTGACATTTTTTTCCCCGATTGTTAATTTTTTTAAATGTTACTGAATGTAGTCTGGTACTTGCCTTCGTTGTAATATACCATCTGTTAAGTTCCTACCTATATCCTTCGCTCCACAACTTTTTTTTTGAAAAAAAAAAAGTTTTCACCTATTCACAAGTTATATGGGTGACATAATGAACTGCCATATGTTAGAGTAGGAATAAAAGTTCATTAAATAAAACCTTCTGGTCAACAGAGTAGAAAAGTAAACTCTCTGGACTGAGTGGATACCTAACATTCCACTTGGGACAAATCAATCCAGTAACTAAGGGAACACAGTCACAAAAGTGGGCTCACCTAAACCTAAGCTAAATAAATAGCTGAAACTATGTTGTCTTTAATAAGATCCTCTAGTACTCCTTCCCAGAATCCTGCCTTAGTTCAGTCCTTACAAGCTAAGAAGCTTTGAGCCTTGGCAGGTCTGTCTACCTTTCTGAGTCCTAACTCATAAAAGTGAAGCTTTTCCTCTTTCCTTTTCCTGCCTCTTTCTTTCTTATAGAGCCAGAACCCATGTATGCTTCTGATACTTTGGACTCCTTAGAATTTCTCTAATTAGCATAAAGGTCAAACATTCCGTGGCTGCTTGATTGTCATGAGTTTGACCTGTATGCTGTTTTAAGTAGCACATCTTTTTCACTTTTCCATATCTATTCTCTTGCTGAGTTTTACAACTTGTCTGCCAAATGGGTGTTTCTTTTTTTAAACTCTATTAAAGTTGTTTTCATCAATCCATTTTAGTATTATTTTTTATGATTCATTTATTAATGATACCAAGAATCCCACAAGGAGACCCCAATTTTCTTGGCATTATTTGGTTACTACAAAGGAGATCCCCAAAACTCAGGTAACATGTGTGTCACTTACTTGGATGTACGAATTGTTAGTGTAAATAGTCTCATGAGGAAATTGTGCATTTATATGCATATAAAGTTCTTTTAAACTTTTAAAATGTAATGAAAATTAATTTACTTCTAAATGTTTTACTATAAAATTTTAAGAACAAAGAGATATTTTCCATTCAACCACAGCACAATTATTACACTTAACAATGTTAATATCATTCTATTATATAATTTATAATCCATAACAATAGTTATCTAAGGAATGTTACTTTTTGATCATTATTTCTAGTCTAGTACCTAATCAAAAGTAACATTATAATCATAAAACCTCTTTAATCTAGTAGAGCCTCCCTGTAATTTTACTTTTTTGCTTTTTATTAATGCAACTGATATTTTTGAGGAATCTTGGCCTATTCTTTTGTACTTTATCAATTTGATTATTTCTTCATGATTGGATATAGATTAAACATTTGTGATAGAAGTTCTACATGTTGATTTTTAAAAATTCTCCTTAGTATACCACAGAATGAAGTAACTTTATCCCATTATTTGTAATTTCGACTCTGATTATCTGGTTAATGTGTTATCTAACAGATTTCTCTCATAGAGGAAACCTCCTTTGTAGTTAGGAAATAGTAAGTAGAATATTTAGATTATGTGAATTTTGTGCCCATGCAGCCTTTGTCAGTGGATGTTCCTTGATTGGTATTTGTAAAATATTGCTTTTCAGTTTCTATTATTCCTCTTATAATGTAGAATTTTCTAGAACAAAGTGTTATAGTATCCCCGTTGGATATTTTTTATTCAGTATGCATCAGGCCACTGCTCTCATGGTTATTGTGTATGGCTAGTCTCTTTGAAAAATATAATCCAGTCCTTTCTCCCTCAGGCCAATTCTCACATTCTTTGACATCTCTAAAATATTTAAATACTAAATTTCAAAGCTATTCCTAACTCCCTTTATACTTTCCCTCCCTGGCCTTGGTATCAATCATTTCTTCAAGAATCATGGGGAGATTTTACTTAGTGTAGAGAACATTTATATTTCAAAATCTGGGTAGAAGATGTTCTTATTGCAAATTGGATTTCCTTGATTCTAGCATATTTCTTTGGCCAAAGCCATTGCTTCATGACTATTTAGTCATCATTGAAATTCTAATCTAACACCAGAAGGATTTTGGCTGGTTACTTGTTTGTGTTTTATTTTACCTGTAGAATTCTATTTCTATATGAATATAAATGTACCTAATTCACTCAATTCTTTGTTCCACACAAAGTATTTTTAAAATGACTACTGCAGGGAGGGGTATATCTCAGTAGTTATGCACTTGCCTATAATTACTGCATGCATGCTATAAAAACAAACCCAAATATATTGTTAATAGATTCATTGCAATTATTTTTGTCTTTAAAACATGTCTCTGTGAACATATTCAAGACAATTTGTTCCAATGTCACTTGGCCTTATTATATTTGCATTTTTTACAATCAATTTGATTAATAATTAAATCTATTTATTTATTCCAGTACTCAATGTTAGCCCTTTTATTCTTGTCACATTTAAATATGTGAAACAATATGATTTGAAAATCAAAGTTACATACAAATAAGTTTCTCAGAGAAGTCTCACTTTCATCTTACTCTTACCAATGCCACCATCTATGACATGTTGTAGATGTCAATAGTTTATCTTTCCTTTGATCCCTTTTATTAAAATAAAGACTTATATTCCACACTCAGGTACAACTTATGTTGTCTCTTTTCTCTTACACAAGATATATGGTACAGTGTATTATCTTTTTTTGTCTACTTTCACTTAATTATTATTCTGGATATTGACAGTATTAATTTTTAATTTTATATTCATTATTCATTACAGCTTACATACACCACATTCTATTTTTAAAAGTTCCCTAAAGGATGATAATTTACATTGATTTTGGTATGCTATGTCTATAAACTTAATAAGAACGTAAGAGTATAAACAATACTGTGTATCGAACTCTTTCTCTGGTTAGTAAAGCCTTGTTTCAATGTAAGAGTATTCATTTCAAGGGCAAAGGTATATTTAAAGCTTACCTAACTATTGCTTTCTCCATTAACTGCTTGGCATCATTTTAAATTCATATTGGCAGTGTGTGAGGGCATATGTTTGCAACCTTCTGGCAAGCTCGGTCAACCTTTTGAATTTTTATCAACTGAAAAAGTGAGTCCTTATAGTCAATAGGTCTTTGTTTTACATTTCACTCATATTAAGGGGAGTTTAGGCATTTTACTCATCTTTAAAAAGATACTCATCTTTAAAAAGAAAGCATGTACATTCTTTGTCCTGTTTTAATACATAATATTTTGATAACTTATCCACTTTTATGAGACAAGGAGATTTTTCCTTGTGGTCTAGCCTACTTTTTATTGTCAAAGTTAAACAAATAAGAAAATGTGGTAAGAATTTCTGAGACCATTTGTTGTTTTGTTGATTTTGTTTTTGTTGTTGTTGTTTTGTTTTGGGGGACAGGATTTCACTATGTACCCCTGGGTATCCTAGAATTCACTATGTGGACCAGGCTAGCCTTGATATCACACAGATCTGTGTGGCTCTGTCTAATGAGTATTGTGCTTAAAGACGTGCACCACCATGCCCAGTCGACTTTTTAAGATTAGTATGAAATGACTTGAACCTTGGTGATTCACATGTCTTCAATTGTTTTTCTGAATGTTTTGAGGACAAATGTTTCTCACAGTTTCGACTAGTTTGAATTTTAAGAAGATGCATAGTCTATGTTATGTAATATCATCCACCAGCTCTTATGGTGGTGGGTGATGATACTTAATCAAATGTATGATGTTTTAGATGAACGCTTATGAGTGTGTTCCATGGGCTACCTAAGACCCACAAACAAACTCACAGCCTTTAGAGTATGAGTGCTTTAGGTTACATTGGAGTTTGTCACTAAACACTTTGTGAAGAGAAATTAGATTCCATAGTTCTTATTCTAAAATGACAAATAACAGATTGTAAGCCTGAAATTCATTAAATCAGTCACTTCAGGGGGCATTTTTATTCAGAAAAGCTGTGCATTATTCAATAAAGCACTCTGAGAGTCATAAAATATTCAAGGAAAATGCCCACTCCAAAAACATAAGCTTAAAGTGTGTATCCTTGCTTGACTATGTTGAATAACTACCTCAAAGTTCCCAAACTCAATCTAATCTCAACGACTAGGGAATTTTATTGAGCAGTTTTTTAAATTTCTGGAATTGTATATTTCATTTTCCTTCTTTGGGATATACTAAATTTTATTATAAATATATACATAATTAGCTTTCATCCCTCTCCTGTCAAATAATTTAATTACTTGTCACTGCAGACCCCCAAATGTTATTTCTCTTAGTACAGCATTCCCAGTACCTACAGCAATATCTTAGTTGTTGTAGGTGCTTCAACATTATATTTTTTTTGAGTAAATTAATGTGTGCAGGAATAGGAAATAAAGAAAGTACAATGAAATGTAATAAAATATAATTATTTACCCATCCACAATAAAATTATAGGTTTTGTGATATTTTCTCTATTTATCTAGCATATCTCAGATTTATCCAGATATCAGCTCACTTGTATCTGTTGAGAGTAGCTGTTTTTGCAGAGAAGAAACAGTCTGCCTTACACCAAGAGGTACAAATTACTTCCACCCACTACCATTACCCCTTCCAAGTTATTAGCCATAGAAATGGATCATGTCAAATTACATCACATTACATTCTCCTTTTAGCTGCAATTTCTTAAGATATTTTATATGACTATTAAATTTCAATAATGATTAGTTTAAACAAATGTGTGATATCATTTCAAGTAGAAACTTCAACATCTTAAAACTCTTACTGTTTCATCATTAAACATTTTTCTTCGTTTTGATGTTTATAATGCTTTAATGACAAAATTGTACTATTTGTTTTGCCTTTGACACTGCTGACTCAGGGTAGTTTCTGTTTCTCAGATGTAGACCTATTGGGTGAAATGCAATAAAAATGTACCCCCAAATTAAACATTGTTAGAAGATATGTAAACATTATTAAAAAAAAACCTAGGTATTTAGGGAAACCTACAAAGGTAAAATAATTTTAATTCCCCACAATATTTCACAACATGAACTTGGAAACATAGTCAAAATTTTCTCCATTACCCATGTACAATGTATAGTTTTGGGGTTGACCACTAATTCTTTGATTTAGGCAGATTTTGTCAAGCAGTGGAGGCATCTGAGTTCTTGACATTAAGAATGTGTCAATAAGCCATCCCCAAATAAATGTTTTTCTTTATGAAAAAAAAAAAAAGAATGTGTCAACAAATTGCCAACAGGCTATCCTCCTCTGGTTTTCATCTGGTTATATTCAATTTAGTTCTTATACACAGTCATTACACTTTCTCTTAAAATCATTCATATTTCAGTACTGGTTGCTTTTGTGCTAGACCTATTTTTTTTAAAAAAAAAATATTGGATATTTTCTTCATTTCAAATGTTATCCCATTTCCTGGTTCCCCTTCCAAAAAAACCCCTATCCCATCCCCCCTCCTCCTGCTTCTATGAGTGTATACCCCACCCACCCACTCCTGCCTCCCCACCCTCAAATTTCCCTACACTGGGGCATTGATTGAGCCTTCATAGGACCAAGGACCTCTCCTCCCACTGATGGCTCCAAGACCATCTTCTGCTACATGTGAGGCTGGAGCCATGGGTCCTTTCATATGTACACTTTGGTTGGTGGTTTAGTCCCTGGGTGCTCTGGGGGATCTGGTTGGTTGATATTGTTCTTCCTATGGGGTTGCAAACCACTTCAGCTCCTTCAGTCCTTTATCTAACTCCTCCATTGGTGACCCTGTGCTCAGTCCAAAGGTTGGCTTCAAGCATCTGCCTCTGTATTTGTCAGGCTCTGGGAGATCTTCTTAGGAGACAGCTATATCAGGCTCCTTTCAGCAAACACTTCTTGGCATCCACAATAGTGTCTGGGTTTGATGTCTGTATATGGGATGGATCCCCAGGTGGGGCAGTCTTTGGGTGGCCTTTTCTTCAGTTTCTGCTCCACACTTTGTCTCCATATTTGCTCCTGTGAGTATTTTGTTTCCCTTTTCTAAGAAGGACAGAAGCACACACACTTTGCTCTTCCTTCTTCTTGAGCTTCATGTGGTCTTTGAATTGTATCTTGGGTATTCTGGGCTTTGGGGCTTATATCCACTTATCAGTAAGTGAATACTTTTGTGACTGGGTTACAGGATGATGTTTTCTAATTCCATCTATTTGCCTAAGAATTTCATTAATTCATTGTTTTTAATTAATTAGCGTTTACCTCAAGTTCTCCTGCAGAGCAATAGTGATAAAATCTGCATGATATTGGTACAGAGACAGACAGGTAGATCAATGGAACATAATTGAAGAGCCAGAAGTGAACTTACACACCTATGGTCACTTGATCTTTGACAAAGAAGCTAAAGCCATTCAGTGGGAAAAAAAGACAGCATATTTAACAAATGGTGCTGGCTTAAATTGGGCTCAGTATGTAAAAATGCAAATTCTTATTTCCTTGTACAAAGCTTAAGTCCAAGTGAATCAAAGACCTCCACATAAAACCAGATACACTGAATTTAATAGAAGAGAAAGTGGGAATGAACCTTGAACACATGGGCACAGGGGAAAATTTCCTGAACAGAACACCAATGGCCCAGGTTCTAAGATCAACTATAGACAAACAAGATCTTATAAGGTTGAAAAGTTGTAAGGCAAAGGACACTGTCATCAGGACGAAAATGGCAACCTACAGATTATGAAAAGATCTTTACCTATCCTACATCTTCAAGAAGTTAAACTCCAGAGAACTAAATAACCATATTAAAATATGGGGAACAAAGCTAAACAAAATTCTCAACTTAGGAATCTCAAATGGCAGAGAAGCACCTAAAGAAATGTTCAACATCCTTAGTCATCAGGGAAATGCAAATCAAAACAACTCTGAGATTCCACCTCACACCAGTCAGAATGGCTAAGATCAAAAACTCAGGTGACAGCAGATGTTGTCGAGGATGTAGAGAAAGAGGAACACTCCTCCATTGCTGGTGGGATTTCTAGCTGGTACAACCACTCTGGAAATCAGTCTGGTGATTCCTCAGAATATTGGACCCAGCTATACCACTCCTGGGCATATACCCAGAAGATGTTCTAACATGTAATAAGGACACATACTCCACTATGTTCATAGCAGCCTTATTTGTAACATTGAGAAGCTGGAAACAACCCAGATGTCCTTCAACAGAAGAACGGATACAGAAAATGTGATACATTTACACAATGGAATACTACTCAGCTATTAAAAACAATGACTTCATGAAATTTGCAGTCCTAGCCCTATTTTGTAATTCCTTCCAGGGGTTCTGGAAACCCAGCCACCTTTTGGATACTGTTGCATACTTTCCATCTAGTGGAAAGGTAGGAATTGTAGACTTATACCTCCAGTTGGGGGAAGACATTTAGAGCCTGTTTTTTATAAGTCATATTCATGGAAATCACAAACTACCCTTGCTACTTACTCATTAGAGATAGGTAAGATTGATTTACAGGCTGTATTCACGTTCAGTAAGGAGATGAGTGTGTCAAAAAATGAGATAAGAATAGCATTTGATTATTTGAATAACTTTGATTTTTCCCCAATAGTCTTAAATACCCAAACTTACTTGTTCTTAGTACAATGCTGAGGTAAACACTGGCATGTAAAACAAAGCATCGATGATACTCTGATGTTTTATATATTAGAAGAGACTGTTTCTTGCTTTATTTGATCCTCAATAGCAGAAGAAGTGAAAGCTAGGTCATTTATAGAGAATAGAAGTAGATTTTCTCAAAGTTCACTTGGCTGAGTCCAGGGTCAAGAACCAAGAAGCTCTCTAGCCTGTTGTAGCTGCTTTCTATATCCACTCTTGTTGAGAGAGAATCTGAAAGGGATGGTTATATCTTCACATGACAGAAGGGAGAAGGGAAGGCTAACCAAAGGCTACAGGGATCCATTTTAAAAAATGACTTCAGACTTTTTCTCAAGGGTTGAACCTTCATGACCTTATTCCTTTTACAAGGCTCCATCCATTAATGCATTACATTGGGAACAGCAGGCTTGGAAAACATATTTCAAGTGGATCAGAATGTTATTTCATTTACTTTGCTCCTGAGACTGTGTGTTTATTGGATGTTTGTCTTAATGACTCCCAGATCTTCTGTAAAGCCTCTTCTTCTCTCCCTTCAGGCAGTCTAGTTAATTTCTATTCAAATGGAATGTGTGGTTACAAAATCTCAGTTGTCTAGATCTAATGAACAGTAAATGACATAAATTTGGTAACATTCTAGCTTTCATATTATCCCTAAAATTATTCCCACCTAATCAAAGGACATAATTCTGAGAATGCAAATCATATAAATTATGCAAGACATTTTCTTTAAACACATACAGAGGACACACACACATATTTTTAGAGGTCATTAAATACAAAGACGGAATTGTGGTAGTAAAGGGGTATTCTTTCAAAACCAAACTATGGAAAATGTTTAAATCCAGAGTGATGGTTAAATTTTCCAAAATAAAATCTGTTATCTTCAGACATAAGAACTTGTGGAAGAGTGAAGGAAATATTAAAATGTGGTTAAAATTAAAGGCAGTGAAGTAGTTCCAGTAACAGCAGATTTATCAAGCAATATCAAGCAATTTTGAGCTCAAATAATTTCTGGGTAGCTAGATATGCATGCTATTTACATACATTTATGAACTATTAAAGTGAAATGCTCATAAGGTCAAGCAAATACAGAAGTTCTCATGTTTTACCTCAAAATATTTTGAAATATCTATCCTGAAATCATTCATTGATAGACATCCATTAGACAAGAAGGTACGAACTGTCCTTCAAAATGAAAACAAGAAATACACAACATTGGACCCAGCCAATGCATTGCTTCAAAAAATATGAAATGCTATGGTTTTCAGTATATCCTGTAACATTATTTTAAAATCTCAAAAAAAGTCACAAGTCATATATTGAGGTTGGAGTTCAGGTAGTTAAATCTAACTTACACATCATAACTGCAATGGAGCAGTATGCACATTTTTAACACATGAAACTGGAATTTTTTATTCCATATAGAAATCTCTATAAGTCACAATGAGTAAAAATAAATAAGACATTGATAACATAATATTTTTAAACACATGGAGTATATAACACATACAGCCATGTGATGTCAGACATTCGTTAAGATAATTTCCCACTGATGCAGGCTATGTGAAAATGCAATAATGACCACCAGAACAGAGCTTATGTGAGTATGATTTTGTTTTTCTTTCTAAGGCCTTTTAAGGATGTTTTAATAAGAAAAACTTGATGCTTAGTGTTTCCTTAATATATATCCTGATGAAAACAGAGGAGTATTTCACTCTGTTTAATGTAGGCTGTAGCCCTAAAAGCTATATAAAGGAGTAATCTAAAATATACCAAGGCGAGGCCAGTTAGAATTCCAAGGAGTTTCTAAAATGTCAGAGTGACAGTGAGCAGCATCTATTATGTGTTCTGGTCATTCTCTATAGCTGACAGTCATGATGGACAGCAAAAGAAAGAGATGCTCTGTCTCCTTATCCTCCACAACAAGAAGCTCACAATATGGGGCCTACATGAGAATTTTTAAGAATTTGGGGGTTTTGGTTAGGGTTAAATTCTTTCAGTGATTTGAACACTGAATTAAACCCTTTTATCCATACCTGGGAAAGTTCAAAGTTAATTAGTTTTTGCAAATCCCAGTGTGGGTTTCAACCTACCGAGGAAAACCTACAGCCAACTGGATGACAGAGCAATGAAGTCACTCCATAATCTTTTAAGGATGTCACAGATAGAAAGCAGAGGGAGCTGAGAAATGTTATAAGGGGCATATAAAAATAACAAGGGTGTATCCCGATTTTGTGAAGGCATTGTAAGTTACTAAAGTCTGAATGCACAGCAATATTTTGGTGGGATGACCCAGTGTTAAAAGCTGTTAGGATCGAAGCCTGGACCATGACTGCACTAGCAACCTAGGTACAACCACTTGACCCCAATAAACCAATTACACAGATAAGTGAAAATAAAACACACAGAAAGGACATTTGTTCCATGTGGGTACATTGGAAATGGGAGCAAACAGATAAGTTCTTTGTTCGCCCAGTCATTTGTGTGATATAGAAATTTGATTTAGTTTTAAATAGAAAGCCAGAGGCATGCATAATTAAACATCTTTGGTCAAGGTGTTGTTGTGTTTGCTCCAGTCTCTGCTGTAAAGTACACTGACAAATTGTCAGAACTGTGAATCTTTTTCTGGGAGAAAAAAATTCACCTCTCACTGACATGAGGCTTCAGTGTTTCATTCCCACAGCATGAGATTCCTGGGGAAAAAAATCTAATTTCAAGCAATCCATTGTCCAGTAATCTGACAAAGAAAGATGCATAAGCATAATTTAAGAGTATTTTTCTTCTTGTCTGGTTGGTTACAGTCAAGTCTAAGACCTGCTACCTGCTTGTGCTATTATCTGAGGGAGAATCTCAGTATTCTTCTGGGATGTGATGTCCCAGATCTTTCTTTCTTGAATACAAAAGGTATATATTTATTTAAGTAAGAGTAAAATCATATTACACAATTGACAGAATGGGATCTGGCTCCAGCAGGTATGGGGATCAAGAGCTTCATCTACATTCTATAATTATGGGGTTCTTTTAAAGAATCTAGGCATGGTAGGAGGAGCTGATCCCAGAAGCAGGAATGAGGTAGATCCTTACACTAATTGGTAGGGATGTAATTATGCAAATTTGGATAATTTGTGAACATGTAGGCTGTATATTTAATATTTTTAAGCATATATACACTCTATCCTGCACAAGTGGTTAGATAGGAGTTCTTGCCCTGATATTTGACTAGCTATGACTGCACTTGAACCCTACTCTGATATAAGCTGGCCTTAAAAAAAAAAAATCTCTCCTACCAGGATGTGCCTGGCTGAAAATGGCTCTCCACATAGCAAAGTAGGTGCTATCTGCTACCCTGCCAGAAAGAAGCAGAAAATAATTGGTTTTCAAGAAATGGCACCCCTGCTAAATTGACTACTCTATGTTTTTTGCCATAGTAATGTGCAAAATAAAATCCAAATACCAGTGTTAAAGTTTATATTATGCATTCTTACAATTTTGAGCTTCTTCTTCACTTACCTTGAGTATTCTATTATGTTGTTCAATTCAGTACAATTGCTATTCATTGAAGAAATTTGAGTGCAAGACACTTACTGATTGCTTATCTAATTACATGTCTTATGCTAAGTGCTCACGTATCTCCACAATTACTCTGTAAGAGACTAGCTTGAGTGTTAATTTACAAATAAGAAAACATACTCCAATCCCTTACCCAGCTATAACTTCTCAAAGTTGCATGTCTGTGACCTGTATGTTCTTGTCTTATTTGTACCTTTACTAAAATATTTTCTTTGTGATGTATGGAAAGATGACTGAGAGCTTATGAACACACACTATTCACAGAGGACCTGAGTTTGCTTTCTGACATCCACATGGTGTCTGACAACTACATGTAACTTCAGTTCCAGGAATCCCAATGTCCTCTTCTGGTCTCCGTGGTCACCAGGCACACATATGGTGCACACATGGACAAAACATTTCTACATATAAAATAAAATAAATGTCTTTAAAGTAATGTTTCTATTTCATGTATGATTTCCTGATAAATTTATATATTTTCCTAAGTTGATATGTTAATCTCTATGAAGGTATTTATGCTTGATTGGAGGTTAATATTTCATGCTTATTTGAGAATATTTATTATTTAGCAGGTGTTTTCTGGAGATGAAGCAGCACATACTCAGATATGGAACAAGTAACCAATTTCAATTATGGGTACAGGACTCATATATTATACTCTGAAAAATGAAATGAACATCATCATCAAGTGCAATTCTGGACATTTAGGTAGGAAAGGCTTCTCTGGTGATATGAGGTTTATCTCTATATGTGAACAAGTAGACAGAAGTAGAGATGGGAAAAGCCTCAGGCGTGATTGAAAGAAAACATGAATAATTAGAAAATAGAACACAAACGAAATGATGGTGCGAAAAACACTTGAGAGGCAATGAGAGGTCTGACGTTTATATGACCTGACCTGAGAGAAATAAACAGATAATTAAACATTTGGGAGATGAATGGCAGTCACTGTTTTTAATAGCGTAAGTTAAATAAGCTGCCAAGTTCTTCATGGCTTATTTCTACAACTGTGCATAGGAGCAAGAAAGGAATGAAGAACCGGCACATGGACAACAAACAGATAAGCTCGATTCAGGAGGGCATTTCAGCCTCTGATTGAGCTGCAGCAACTACACCAACAACCAGAAACCCCATCAAGTTTATTATGCATAGCACAGAAGAAGAGTTAGCTGGTCTACTAAGTAGGTCTCTATGGGGGGTGTCAGTCTCAGGCTGTAAAAATCTAAAGGGACAAAGTTGGGGCTGCTACGTGTTTCATACATTGGTCAATCATTTGAAAATTCCTGTATTTGACCATACTGTCAATATTTGTACTTCGACCAAAGGAAAGTCTGAACTAGGGGAAAAGCTTTGTCAGTTTCCCATTGTCTTAAGCCCATTGTTCTTAACATGGCTGGCCCATGTCACACAGTGGACATTCACTCAGAACTTCACTTTCATTTGTTTTGTTTGCTTCACCTTATAATAAACACCATGGGAGAATCTAGGACATAGATCTGAAGTATAGTTTGAGTTTCACAAAGTGTATCTTCAAAAAATGAGCTATGAATTAAAAAGCATTAACTCGAAAAAGAGTGTTTATTAGTGCTATAGGTTGAAGGAACAACAGAAGCTTAGACAAGAGTGCAACCATAGCAGGTTTAAGAAATTTAGATGAGTGTATTAAAATACTGATCTTACCTAAGCTTGGGTGTGGGGTGTGGCTGGAGTGATAGGGTTCAACAGTGGCAGCCACTGTTGGCAATAAAAAAAGGATAATTCAGGTTGAAAAGGGGATAAAGGAATATAGTGTCAATAATACAAAAATGTAAGGGACAAATTATGTAGACATTAAGCAGGAAAGTGACTTCTTGGTAAATTTGTAGAGAAAAAATTAGGGGACAAACCAAGTCATACAATGGTTCTCAGGTGGTTGAAAATGGTAATCATTGTGTAACAAAGATGAAGGAGTTTAAAAGTTAAGGAATTTAGTTGGAGTCCTATTAAGTGTTATGTATCTCTAACTAGAGAACCGACCTGACTGTTTTATTCTGTTTTGTTGCTGTAAAGAGGCATCATGAGCATGGCAACTCTTATAAAGGAAGCATTTAACTAGGGGCTTGCTTACGGTTTCAGAGGCTTAGTCAGTTATCATCATGACATGGAATATGGTGGCTAGTGGGAAAGCATGATGCTACAGAAGTAGCTGAGAGCTTTGCATTCTGATTGGCAGATAGAGATAGAAGCTGAGCATGCTGTGGGCTTTTATGAAAGGTCAAAGCCAATTCCCAGTGACACACTGGCTCCATTAAGGCTACATGTACTCCAACAAAGACACAATTCTTAGTCTTTATCAAATTCTGCCACTCCCTGCATACTAAGTATTCAAATATATTGGCCTATGGAGGAGTGATTTTTATTTAAATGACAAACACAGCAGAAAAAATGTGTTTTATATTCAAATGTTTATAACCAAGGATTAAGATGTAGGTTAGAGTTAAGGTCAGTGTCATTCACTATATTTCTTTACTTTGAAAGTTTCTAAAGAGTCTAGGATGAGATGTTAGCCTTATGTAAACCAGGCAAATGATATCTGTGACTCTCTTCCCAAATTAAACATAAACTGCACAAATAATCAATTGTACAGCACACAGTTTAGTTAAAACCATTTATTTGAATTCACATGAATCAGAAAAAGGCAAATTACATTTTAATTAATAAATTAGCTAAATTTGTGTGTATGTGTATATGTGTATAAGAGAGAAAAAGAAAAACAGAGAGAGAAAGAGGGGTTAGGGTGTGAGAGAGAGACAGAGTTAGTGTACCAGGGGTTTGAAAATACGACACTATAATCATAAGGTTCTCATTTTTGTAAACAGATATTTCTATGAAATTTTATTGTATATTTCTCAGTTTGCATACTGAATAATTTTACAAAAGCAAATATCCCTTTACTTCTATTTTCTGAGTAAGTATTTTACTTAAATTTTACTAATATTTTATTTGAATGTTCTACTGGAATTTAGTTTTCTAACATGCATGAGGCATTGACTACACACAAAATTGAAGAAAATTTTTCTCTATGTAAAACTAAGAAATTTCTTCACTGGATTTTTTCTATTTCAGTTAGCACTCACAGAGAAATATAACTTTAAAACACACGCACACGAGAGGGGGGGTACTCTTCTATTAACTTTAGTCTCCTTCGAATTTAAATTTTAATTTTGAAGCTTTTTCCTGCTATTCATTTGATTTGGATGTGGACACTAGTAGCAGGCAATTGTATTAGAAATTCTGGCATAAATCCAGGCTTATTAAACAAATTACTTGTTACACATTTCTGGCTTATCTACATTCGTGTCCATATGCTTGTAAGGCATTGTGCCCACTCATTATAAAATATGCCAGTTTTGCAGGGCACAGGATGTTCAGAAAAGATGGCTCCAGATGGGTTTTCTGGAAAATGGCATATGCAATATTACCTTGGAAAAATGCCACCTCCCATTGATAGTTCATGTTTACTTACACATACCTGTGGTGTCAATGACTATACACATAATCTTTCACCATCTTGATCATTCACAGTGAGTGACTTTGGGTTTTGATTTTAGCTCCATTCTACCTGGACTTTACCAACATGCACAACAAAACTGCTTCGACTTTGAGAAGGAAAGATAAATAGCATCTTAAGGTAAAACACTAAGCAGAAAAGAGAAGTATGAGTAGCACATGGAACTCATACTTCTCTGCTTTCAGAGTTTATTATTGAGAAGGGAAATATAACAGAAATATGCATGGCTCTCATGGACAAGTCTAGAATAAATAGCATCAAGAACAGAAAAGTGGGATAACCCTTTTTTGTTATGAGGCTAAGAGTACAATGGCCTTGTAACATGATTAGAATTTAATATGAGACTATTAACCTGTTCCCTGTGTAAATGGCATAATTTTGCATTTCTATGGTAAAATTTTCACTAGATATTTTTTCCCTAGCACTGGTACAAATGCTGTTGGATTCACCAATGCTGAATTACCTAATTCAGAAGATATGGTAGTGGGCATATTGCATAAAGGCTTTTTGGCTCTGAGGTAATTCAAAGCTCTCCAAAAGTGTTGTAAATATATGGATGATAATGTTCTTTTAAATAAACAACTTTAGGAGAATGCCAGGAAGATGGTGGATTAAAATTAAATTCAAGTATATATATATATGTATATATATATATATACATATATATATATAATCTTCATAAAAACCAAATTCAAGATGAGAGATTGCTGTGCCTGGGTGGAACATAGAAAAAAACACACATGAAAGAACACAGGAGGAAAAATTTCCCATTAACCACATTAAGAGTGCTCTAACCTCTGTTTTTGTGTAGCATAGAGGCATCTTTCTCATGGAATAGGGAATATGTGTAACATTGCTACAGACCAGCAAAAGGATACCTTTTACAGCCTCAAATTCTAAGCTGGTCCAGTAGCCCAAGTCTTCAGGCCAATTCTGATAAAAGATTATTCACTATAGATTTGCTCTTGCTGCCCAATACATGTGGCTACCTGCACACAGCCTTGATGCCATTGCCATTATCTATGTCTTCAGTAGATTCAGTCACAAGTCAGCACCTTGAATACCTTCTGACATCTATCTGAAGACCCAAGTTCTAGAAATTTCACGATAGATCCACTTGACAAATCTAACTCAGTAGAATTCGGTGTCATGTTAGCTATGGCAGAGTTAGAATATAGGCCCATTTTAAGAAAATCTGATTCAGGCTTACAACCACAGACTCATATTGTGGGGTTTTCTTTCACCTCTAGATCTTTTGCCCAGCCACAGACTCAGGCACCAGATTATCCTATCTAAGGACTCTCATAACAAGCTTTATTTTTTAATTTTTAAGTGTTATACTTTTATATTTTTTATATTTTTTGATACTTTATTTACATTTCAATGTTTTCTGCTTTCCAGGTCTCCCCTTTGTAAACCCCCTATCTTCTCCCCCTCCCCTGCCTCTATGAGGGTATTCCCCTACCAACCCACCCACTCCTGTCTTCCCTCCCTGGCATTCCTCCTATACTGGAGCATATAACATTCTCAGGCCCAATGGCATCTCCTCCTACTGATGGCCAACAAGGCCAAGATGACCAACACCATGGGTCCCTCTGGGTGTATGCTTTGGATGGTGGTCCAGTCTCTGGGAGCACCCAGGATAGCAAAATCTATTCTCAACAATAAGAGAACTTTTGGGGGAATCAGCATCCCTGACCTCAAGCGGTACTACAGAGCAGTAGTCATAAAAACTGCATGGTATTGATACAGTGACAGGCAAGTAGATCAATAGAATCAAACTGAAGACACAGAAATGAACCAACATACTTAAACAGTCACTTGATCTTTGACAAAGGAGCTAAAACCATCCAGTGAAAAAAAGACAGCATCTTCAACAAATGGTGCTGGTTCAACTGGTGGTCTACATGTAGAAGATTGTGAATTGATCCATTCTTATCTCCCTGTACAAAGCTCAAGTCCAAGTGGATCAAGGACCTCCACATCAAACCAGATACACTGAATCCAATAGAAGAGAAAGGGGGAAAAGTCTCGAACACATGTGCACAGGGGAAACGTTCCTGAACAGAACACCAATGGCTTATGCTATAAGATCAAGAATCAATGAGACCTCATAAAATTGCAAAGCTTCTGTAAGGCAAAGGACACTGTCAATAGGACAAAACAACGACCAACAGATTGAGAAAAGAACATTACCAATCCTACGTCCAATAGAGGGCTAATATCCAATATATAGAAAGAACTCAAGAAGTTAGACTCTAGAGAACCAAATAACCCTATGAAAAAATGGGGAACAGAACTAAACAGAGAATTTTCAACTGAGGAAACTCAAAGGTCTGAGAAGCACCTAAAGAAATGTTCAACATCCTTAGTCATCAGGGAAATGCAAAGCAAGCATTTTTTTAATGCCCCCAATCAATACACTTGGAAACTCAGATAAGACTGATTGACAAAGAACTTTTTCTACCAAAGAAAATCTGTAAAGAATAGAAACCATTTACAAGCATCCTCATGGTGTGTAGGGTGGAATTTGTTTAGGAATGGCATGGCTCTCGGTGAGAGACTTAAATCATGGTGTTCTACATTACAGGAGGACATATGTACCACTATATTAATACCTATAAAAATGACTCATTTTTTTATTTAAATTTATTATTATATTGTATAGTGTGTGTGTGTGTATGTGTGTGTGTGTGTGTGTGCATGTGTGCATGTATACATGTGTGATGTTAAGAGGACAACTTTAGGAGTTGATCCTCTCCTTCTACAGAGGGATCCAGGAATCGAACAGGGATCATTAAACTTGCATGACAATGACTTTTATGTATAGAGCATCTTATTGTTCTCAAGAATTTCTTTATAGCTCAATGAAGTACAAGACAACAGAGACAGGTAAACAAGCTCAGAAACATACATGAACAAAAATAGAAATTCAACAAAGAGAAATCAAACATTGAGAAGCAAGAAAAAATTCCAGAAGAATGGTACACAATGAATAACTGAGATTAAAAAAAAAAAAAATCGGAAGAGAATCTGAGAAAGACAAGATCAAGCAGGAAAGAAATCAATTAGCACAAAGACAATCATTTAAAGTTTCCAGTGAGAGAAACCAAACAAAAATAAGTGAAAACAGTTGAAGCCAATGGCATTTTTAGGACACGAGAATAAAACAGACGAGTCTTCTCACAATTGCTCTGGTAAATGATTTTTTGAACATGAGGTTAAAACATAGGTCCTAAGAACAAAGTAAAATGATGACATCAAATTAAAAACTTATTAGGGATAGGATATTTCTTGGGGATAAAGAGCTTGCTGATGCCTGATTCCCAGTAAAGCAAATAATAAATAAAATAAAGAAAAACTCTGAACAGCGAAGTGAATATTTTCAATGAAGAACAAGACAAGCATAAGTATGGAGAAAATATTGGTCAACCCCATGTATGTTGATTGACAAGGAAACGTTTAACATGCATGGGCATTTAATAACTCAATAATGAGTGAACAATCTAATTAAAATTGGGTAAGAGACTTGAATAGATTATTTCTGGTGTTAGAACCCTCAGTATAGGAGAATGCTAAGGAGGGAAGACAAGAGTGGAGTGGGTTTGTGGGGGAATACCCCCATAGTGGCAAAGGAGGGGGAAGGGAATAGGGAGGTTCCAAAGAAGAGATCTGGAAAGGGGGAAACATTTGAAATGTAAATAAAGTATGAAAAAAATAAAAAAAAAAAACCAAAAAAAAAAGAACTGTTGCTCTAGCTTGTGTAAAGTTGACAAAAAACTAGCCAGCACACTGAGGGGCACCAAGCAGAGGAAAACCACCCACCATGCAAGGACGGATATTATGTTAACCATGTTTGCTCTCTGTGGTTCAGCAGTTACCAAAAGAAGTAAGATGTTAAATAGAAAGGAAATAATTGCTACCATCCATCTGAAGAGACTAGCCCCAGAGAAATACCAGGTTCTGGCTTTGGTGGCTTTGATGGGAACAAATTAACTTGTCTTTCAGCATACTATTAAAGTATCAAGTATTTTTTAGAAAAAGAAAAAGAAAAAATTCAAGTAATCATTAGATACATAAAAAATTTAACCATAACAAATTTCAAGAAAATTCAACTCTGAGCCATAAGAAGTGATTTTCTTATATTTGTTAGAATGGTTATTATCAAAAGGGCAAGATAAAAGAAGTGTTGATGACTAGTGAAAGGGACACTCTTTAACAATATCCAGAATTTTAAAATTGGACCATCTTTAATGTCTTCAAAATTAAGATACAATGATCATATTATTTATCCATCTGTGATGATTGGCTTTAATTGTCAAGTAGACACAACTCAGAATCATCTGGGAAGAGAATATTTCAGTGAGGGGTTGTCTGTATTGAGTTGCCCATGAGTATGTGTGTTGAAGATTTTCTTAGTTAAGTTACTTGACATTGGCTCAGTGTAGGTGGCACCATTCTCTACAAAGTGGACCCTAAATAAAAGGTGTAGGAATGGAGAGATAGAGCTGAGTATAATCAAGTGAACATATTCTTGCATTCATTTATCTCTATTATTGAGTGTGGATATGACAGCTTTGTCAAGGTCTAACCTCTGTGGTTTCCATAGTATGATAGATAGGAACTACAAGCTAAAATCGACTCCATTACTCATGATTTTTTTTTTCATCAGATATTTTATTATAGCAACAGAAAGGAAAACAGGATGTCACCTACTTTCTGGATATTTATGAAGTAAATAAAATTTGTATCTTTTATATGACTATGTCTCCCTATGTTGTTCAGGTTAGCTCAGAACGTCAAAATCTCTTGCCTTAACCTCTCAAGTGCTGCCATTACCAGTGTGTACCACCTGGCTCAGATGAAATCATTATCTTGAATACAAATAGGTATTGCCATGTTGACTGCAAGATTATTCACATTAGTCAAAATATAGAGTCAGCTGAAGTGTCAATAAATAGATAAATGGGGAAAGAGCATTGGAGCATTTTTTAGACAATGAAAAAGAAGAAAATACCATTAAAACAGTAAAATAGATAGTGAAAGGGAAAAATATATGATCCAACCTATAAGCAGAACTTTAAAAACTTCCACATAAATGGAGATGGTGAAATGGTAGTTGCTAGGCCATGTAATTGAGGGAATAGAAAGGTGCTTACCAAGTGGTAGAATGTTTTAGCTACCAGTAGTTTTAAGTTCTGGAGAACTAATGAATAGCAAATTACTATATGTAATTATGATTAATATATAGTATACAATATACAATATTCAATATTCAGTATACAATATACAATATACTATAATATATATGGTATATGGTATATAGTATATAGTAATAAATATATAATATAACATATAATATATATTATTATATATACATTATATATATATATATTATATATATATATCTTGAAATTTGCTAGGTGCATATCTTGAATTTTATACCCCATCTGGAAGATAGGTGAAATAAATGGGAATAATAAAGTGACAGTGTTTATAATTCATTTCACAATGAATACCTAAATCAATCAAGTATCATTCTGTGGCCCAGAAATATAAATTTTTATCAATTATACTTCAATAAAAGTGAAGAAGTAGGCAACCTCAGCAGTAATTTCTTTTACCCTTGATGTGTATCAGTTGTCTTGACTGTCCTCTCAAAATACTAGATGAAGTGAATGAAGATTCTTGGCAGTAGAACAGCTCCATTCTTTCTCCGAGATTGTTTGTATGCTTTGTCCTGGGCTCACTGCCAAGGGTTTGGACACTTTCCGCCAAACTCATTTATGTGACAATAGTTTTAATATCCATTCAGGTTTTTATCAATGGCTATTGATTGCCTTGTATGAGCAAGATAAAGTTGAAGCAACAAATCACAGGTAAAGTATAAGCATACGTATTTTAGAACAAGAAAGACTCAAGTTAAATTCCCAACTTTTATACTATTTGCTTGCTGAGAAATCTTCCCAAATTACTGGAATATGCTTTATCATATATAAAATTGGTGAATACAGATAGCCATTTCATTTTATTTCTGCAATGGTTTATACAGAATATATATGTGAGTTTTCATATCAAACAGATGTCCAATGACTATCAAGTACATTTCCAGCTTATGAAATTATCTAGTTTCTTGATAGCTTCATTTTATCAAAATATGGTTACCTTTTTGACTAATTTTGTCAAAAGTATTTTTGATACAATTTATTTACTTACCAGATAGTATGGATAGATATTATGCACCATTTTAAAAAGAATATTGAGAAACATCTAATACTATACAAAATATCTTCAAAATCAAAGAAGAATGTATATTATATTAAAGAAGCCAAAATGACAGGAAATTCAGAAAAGAAAAATACCTAAACATATGAAAATTACTCACCAAAAATTAAGGCAAGATATATTATAATAATAACTATATGTTATTATGTAATAATGTTATGTTTTGCCTACAAATGTTGCTTCCTTGTACCAAATTTTTAATACATACACTTTTAAACCCCAAGTTTTTTTCTGTAAGAATAGGAGTGACTACAGTATATATCACTCAGTTTAGTAAGGATACTACTATACTCAGAATATCTGCTGTCTGTAGAAGAGTTTGCTTTGCACTCCTGTAGCCTACTTACTAGTTCTGATTAGCGTAATTGAAAAATTTTTTGTCTTATGGTTTCCTTTTTCTTCTGTGACTATAAAATTTCATTTATCTTCTTCCATGAAGAAACATGTGATTCAGGATCACTTCCATCTGTCTTCCTGAACTAAGATCAGTGATATTTGGTGATGAATAGCATATTTTATCTTTCCTTCCATAATTAATTAGTCTTTGAAAATAAGGAATGTTTTTGTTTTTTTAAAAAAAACAAAACATTTTACTTGTATGTTTTGCCTACAAGTATGAAAGTGAATTGCCTGCTTGCATGGTATATGCTGACACCAGGAAAGGGCATCAAATCTCACAGGAACTTGAATTCAAAATAGTTTTGGGCTGGCACATAGATTCTAGATGTTGAACCTAGGTCCTCTTCAAGAACAGAAAGTATGGAGAACCACTGGGTCAACTCTCCACCCACTTTGATTAGTTTACTGAGAATTCTGTATGTATTTTGATCATACTGCCTCTTCCTCTCCTCTTCCCAGATCCATCCCCACTTGCCTACTAACTGAACTTTCAATTTTGTAAGCCCTCCTGCCCAACCTCTCCACTTCAATTTGTTATGCATATATATTCTTGAGTGTGTGGCCTTCCACCTAACTTGGTCAATTTTAGGGATTACACTCTTAAAACAGACTGTCCTGCCAGAAAATATTAATTTTCAATAACTCCTTGGTGAGGGGTGGACCTTTGTGTCCATGCCTCTTCTTCAGCTCTGTTAGTGTGGACTGGGTCTGCATAGAGTGTGTACATAAAAATTCCCTTCTAAGATGGAAAAATAAAAGCCTCTGAATGCTTGTGACCAAACCTTTTATTCTCTCTCTCTTCTCTCTTTCCATTCCTAACCCCTTTCTTCCCTCTCTTCTGCTGTATTCCCTCCACTCCTGTTTTTGATATTGAGGCCTTAGTTTACTGGGTTAAGTTATGCTCCTGTCTCAGCTTCCACTGTGTCTGGGACTAGATGTATAATGCTTCTACTTCTGACTGATTTAAAATTTCTTGCTAAAATTGGTTTGGAACATAAATTTTTGCTCACAGGTACCAAAGGTATGATGCACACATGTTTATCTTACAGCCATTAAGCTTTACATAAATGAATTAGGATTTGGCATATAAAGAGTGTTTCTAGCAACCAATAGTATTATAGTCAGTAAAAAATACGTTGTTGTGATTATATTAGTCTTAGCAATTTCCTTCTGTAGCATCTTAAGATTCTTTTTTAAAGCTCAGAAACTACCAATGACCTAGAACCCTCATAGCAAAGCTCCTTATAGATGATCATCTATATTTCTGAAATTTATTATGGCATTCACTAAAATGCTGATTTTATTAAAGTCTATCAATTCATACCAACACAATTAAAATATGAGTATGTTCACAACATTAGAACACTGAATCACAGTCCATCCTAAATCAAAGAGTTGGAAAGGTTAATATAAATGCAATGCTATTAAATATTTAGTTTCTTGTGTTTTATTTCACAGTGTGCATTCATCTCTGTCAGATTTAGGTAGTAGGATAGCAGAGCAAGTTTTGTCTTCTAAAACTTGACACTTACCTGAAAGTCATTATGTAAATGTCAGAAGATAAAAATGTGTTCATTCAAAATTAATTGTTTCTTAATACCACAGTTATAAATAGAAAAGAATCCTAAGAACACTTTTTACTTTGCTCCCTGTGTGTATTTTCCTGGTCTTTGACTCTATTCAGATAATAATGGAGAAAAATCAAGGTATAAATAAGAGTAGCTTTTCTCATAAAACTGCTTTTTTAGCAATTGTGCTGGTAAATTGGCTTTAAGAAGACTGAGGTTTCTTTGCTCATTTTCACAAAGCTTTTTACCTGTGGTCAAGAGATAAAAAACGATATTTCCAGTTCTGACAATGGTAAATAATAAAATAATAATAATAATAATAATAATAATAATAATAATAATAATAATAATAGGAGGAGGAGGAAGTCAGCTGATGTTTAAGGAGGATTTTCTGCAGATTTTCTTCTTTGGATAGAGAGGTTCAGCAATTCTTTTTCCTAATGGCAGAGACTGGACTATATTTATGCTTTCATCTCAATCTCTGTTGTATGTATAGTGTTTTTCTTGACTTTCTATTGCAATGCCCAATCTGGTATTCCCTGTTCCATGATGCATCACTGAGATGCAATACTCTTCATTGAAAACATAACAAACGTATTTATTAACAATAGTGGTGTGTTTGGTACATTCTATTTCTCAGAATAAAAGTAGATACAAAAGAGAAGGGACCAGTGGACTGAAGTCAAGGAGCCATGCAGTTGAGTTAGGGAAAGGCTGGAAGAAGTTGAGGAGGAGGGTGACCCTACAGGAAGACCAACAGTCTCAACTAACTCAGACCCCTGAGATCTCTCAGACACTGAGCCACCAACCAGGCAGCATCCACCAGCTGATATGAGGCCCCTGACACATATACAGCAGAGGACTGCTGGGTCTGGCCTTAGTGAGAGAGGACGTACCTAACCCCCTTTAGAGACTTGAGTCCCCAGGGAGTGGGGAGGCCTTGCAGAGGGGGTGGGTGGGTGAAGGGGTGGGGAATTCCTCTTGGAGACAGAGGGGAGAAGGAATGGGATGTGGAACTGTGGGAGGGCAGACTGCAAGTGGTTAACGAGTGGACTGTAAAAAAATAAAAATAATTAAAGAGAATGCCAAGGAGGAAAGATGAGATTGGGTGGGTGGGTAGGTGGGTTGGTGGGGGAATACCCACATAGAGGATGGGGGAGGGGGAGGGGACAGGAAGGTTTCAAAGGGGAGATCTGGAAAGGGGAAAACATTTGAAATGTAAGTAAAGTATTAAAAATTAAAAAATTAAAAATTAAAAAATAGAAGCAAACAAGCAAACAAAAAAGAAATACGAATATTATAGGTAAAGCTGAGATCCTGTGACCCATTGGATTTTTTCTACTATATTGAAAACTATTTTCCATCACGTGGGCTGCTATCCCTTACTGATTCTTTATTGTTTGTTCTAGCTTTTCTGGATGAAAGTTCTTCATAAATGGGCCTTATTCTCTTGAAACTCACAATTTTTTCCCTTTTGTGTTGGGCAATGTCAAGCAACATTTGTAGAACTGATTTGTGTGGATACCACCATGATCCCATATGTATAATTGCTTTAGACTGTTAGTCTTTTCTTTCTTTTTCCAACTTAATTCTTTATCTTCTGTGATTCAGTTTTACATCATTTATAGTTACAGAGGAAAGGGAAATCAAGATATTTTCAAAATGGGTGAATGAGCACTTTAGGTAGGCTTGTTTCAGCAACATAGTAAAGTATGTTATAAGTGTAAGATATTATTTGATGGCATTCTTACCTATTGGGTTGGTAGAAGTGGTCTGATAATACTTTCCCAAGGTTTTACTTGACAGTTCAATGAATGCAGATAACTCAGACTCACAGGTAGGTAAATAGCTATTAGGGAAATGCAGACAGTTTTAAGATTAATTTGTTCTGAATGTACAACATTCCTACTCTTCACATTTGTGACAGTCTAATCATTCTCATAGTATCTTCACTAAAGGTGTGACTTTCAGAAACTTCAGTTCACAGTATGATCTTTAATAAGAATGTTTTCTATTTTATTGTTAGCTTCTCACATCTGTCTGAATTCTCCAATCCTTGGAGCTGCACTTACATCAATGTTTTATTTTCTCATTATTGCTTCATCAAAAGATTAAAGTATGTTCCCAAATGAAGTGTCTGCTACTCAGCTGGTACCCAATATAGAAGAAAGCATGACATAGTGGCCAACTCCTTGGTTACAGATTTTCTTATAGTTCTCAGCCTCCAATCTGCCATATGTTTTCTCCTTCTCTTGGGAACAGATAGAAAGAGATGGTTCGCCTGTTGTCTTTATGCAGTGACTGAATTGTTATGAGCTTGCACTATATGTAATGAAGTTGTTTCTTTGGCCCATAGTTCTACACCTTTTTCTTCTGCATTGAACCTTCATTTCTCATTCCCTTAAATTGTACCTATTAGCTCAAAAATCATTACAAGTATTTCCCATAGGTATAGTATTCTAAGCCATTTTAATAGAGTCCCTCAGATATCTGAGCTCAATGGACTTTGCTTTAAAGTTGTATGCTTCATTCTTTCTTTTCCCTTGCTAAATCTTTTAAAACAAGTGCATTGAATAAACCAATTTTTTCTTCTGAGGCTACACCATGCTTATTTCACAACCCGAATTAGTCAAGCTTTTTGGCTTTTAGCTCAAAGGAATGACATTTTTAAAATGTTCTCTTATGGGTACATTTCTGTTGATAGAATTCTGAACTTTAAAAAATATAGATGCAAGAATCACATTTAAGGTAAAGAGATGTGCACAGTTCAACTTTACTATAAGCAACCTTAGAAAAAGATCCATAATCTACATTAATGTGTAGTTCATTCACAAAATGAGTACAGTATTTATGCTCTATATAAAACAATTGAAAAAGTGTTAGTTGTTTACTGGTATATTTGCAAAGAAGATTTAGGGACATGGACTTGATTAATATTTCATGAAATCTATGATACTGTTTTATAACAAACTTAGCTTAGCTTATAGTAATGCATTCAGTGAATCTTTTTAATGGTTAGTAATTCAAATAGTATATTTTATTAACAGAGCCTAGAGGATTTTTAAGACCTTGTGTATTCCCTTCTAACTAGCAGACAAATTGTGCTCTCCTATTTTCTACTTTAGTGTCTTAGGTTGTACTTTTAATATGTCCACTTACTGTAAAACACTTTTGAACTTTATCAAGTAAAAATACATAAAGCATTCAGTAGAATTAAACATATTATAAATAGCAACTACTTGGCAGTTCTGAATGTCACTAGTAGTTCTAAGTCAATCCTTTTCAGGAACATATATTTTGACCCTTTTCAGCTCTACTGGCTTCTGCAGGAGTACAGTGTTTATTTGAAACTACCTGAGGTTTTCAGGCTGTTTTAGGCAAGTAGCTGTGAAAATGATTTTCACAGAAAACAAAAAGGCACTGAAGTAGATTGGGAATCTTTTGTGAATTTTAGCTGCTAAATAATGAGGGTCACCACACTAAATACTACCATAAAATGAGAACAATAAAGCATTATTTTGTAAGTTTGCTGTCTCAAATCAGAGCAGGGATGCTTAAATATGTTGAAACAAAAAGTAGTACAAAAGTTTTCTTTTTACTCCTTGAGTTATCTCAAATACCATTGTTATTACTGCATTTAGTGAACATAGGTTGTCATGTACTCTATACCCTGAGTAGGATCATATGGAAAAAAATCAACAATTTTAATACTGAGTAAAGGGCAAGTTGTTTTTATACACATTGTATCTTTCAGTTATGAACAAGTTGGAAGGTTACTCCCCCTTCTCTGCAAATTTTTTAGAAGCACCATTTCCTGCAATAGGCTCTTTGAATGATATCTTACATGAAAGTCACTAAAGGTTATTGGTGTGATCAAGATCATGGCTATAGACCTTGAATATTGCAAAAGTGGTACAACACATACTCCTTAATTAATAAAGATCATGTACATTTCAGTTATTATACTTGAAGTAATAAGTCTTTTATGTTGCTTCCTAATTAAGACACTTCTAAGATGCATAATAGAATTCTTGTATTTTTACACATCACATACTGAGATTAGTATATTTAATGTAATTTAATATAAAAGATATGAGTACCACTTTGTTTTTATATGGAAATATATTACATTTTAGATATTATTCTCAAGATCTCAAATGCTTTTCCTTTTTTTTTCCTTCTCTGCATGGCAAGTACTTTATTGATTGAGCCATCTCCTCAAGCTCACTATTTTTATAAATAGGCTTTATGAAAATATTTGATAGCTTTTACTTAAATTCAAATAAAAGCTAACAAAAGTACAGGCAAAGAATGGTTTAACAATGCTGGCAATTTAGAAATCATTTTTCACTTTTTAAAATATCACCCAAAAATAAATACTTGCTTTCAAATAACAAATATACATATAAACAATACAACATATACAAAGCTTTGCTATATACCCATGTCAATGAAGTATTAAAGATGTTTAACTTATTTTTCTTAATATGTGATATTAGAACCTAATTTACTTTTATTCAACTGTAGGAAATACAATTTAAGCTTATCCCTGACTAGTTTACTAATAGCTCAGACTATGGTTATTTTATTAGTCTTTGACTATTACAAAAACCACCTACCTCTAATCTCTTCAGTAATTGGCTCTAGCCACTTTTGTTTAACCAAGTTTTAAATCAAGGAATTAAGTTTGCACAACAGAAGCTTATAAATGTATGATACTAGGCGTAGACCTTCAGGTACACAATTTAGCTTTACAATCATATGTTTTTCTTTAAAAGGTAGTTTAAAGTGTACTTAAGATGTCGTAACATAAAAACACCTTTTATTTTTAATAAAGATTTCTTTGAGGTTCTAGAAAATTAAAAAGTATACAATTTAAATTATTATACCCTGATAAGGAAACTTGCTAAACAACTAAAAAATGCACTATTATCGCTGCTATAAAGGTAAAATGGAATGTTATGAGAACCTTTAAAAAGCACAAGACATTATTTAGAGAAAGCTTACAGGAGACAGAAATAATTCACTTTGTAAATTAGAATTGCAAATATTGAATTATCATAGTTAATTTTTTTAACCATTGAACTTTTTTCCATCAAAGCTAAGATAAAACACAGATATGCTACTAACTGGAAAAAATAAATTTATGTGGCAGTGGAAGGTTTGGCTGACTGAAACTCTAAAACAGTTTAACAACTGTATGTCATAAGAAATAAAAGCATTTCTATTGAGTCAGTAAGTCAGTACATTACTTCTATTCTCTTGAGGGAAGCAGCTTGCTACATGGACAATTCAAGAATCAATAAGATTTTTCAGTAGCTAGTGAAAAAATTAACCATGACAATGAGTAATGTATGTTGTCAAATATTTCTCTTTGTTTTCCCATTGCAGTACATTGAAATTTTAGCACAAAACAGTAACGAACTCAAATTATAACAGAATAATAGTAAAGGCAATTCCTGATTGTGTAGAGTCATTTCTGCTGGAGCCAAGATCTGATTTCTTTCTCTATATGGTTTTTAATTGATAGTTTAGAATTTCTTTAGTAAATTAAAAGCTAGAGGCTTTTTATTACAGCTGTAAAGGTTCATAATTTTAAATGCATCTGTATAGAGTTTATATATTATTTAGTATGTTAATTATGCATAATTTTAATGTTTTCATTTTAATCATTGAAACACAACTTTAAACATGTGAAGGTTTTACTAGCTAACAGAAAGTCATTAAGTAATATCTACTCATACATTTTTGTAAGATAAATGAATGAAGCAATAATCTCACTTGCAGATATCATATTAAAATTCTTCGTATGGTTTCCCATTTAGTTATAAAAATATCATTTGGTGTACATTTGATGGTTTAAGGCTCTGGGAAACAATACTGAGGTCAAGAACAACTACCTTGGAATTGAGCAGTGATTTATTCTCAACAATTTTCTGTCCTTTTCTTATCAACCAAATTTTATCTCTCATCAGAACAAGGCTGCATTAAAAATTGTCATGGAGATTGAAATATGTTAAATACTAATCACAACATAGATTAGCATGGGCAAATAAAAATAACAGCAACACAAACTCTCAAGAATAGCATTTAGTATCCTTGATATATATGATTGTATCCCAACAATATTGAGATAAAAAATTCTATTATGTCTATAATGTTGGAAATTATTCTTCTGTATTTTCAATAGCTTAAAACAGTTGCACAAATCAACTGTGTTTCTGAGTCTTTATTCATTTAACAAAAATTTCTGAGCAATAACCATTTAACAGCTCTGTGGGTTAGAACATTTAATAAAATAGAGTGTCTTCCTTCATGAGCTGGATTCAATCACATATAAGGAGAGAGGAAAATAGATATATTGTTAGATAGATACATAAATCATAATGTGTATGGTTTTTTTTAGATTGACAAATCTATGGCAGACAAATAGATAAATGAGTGGATAGACACACAGAAAAACTACCTACTTCTGTCATTTTGTATACCCATTTCATAAATAATTTAGATCTAATTTCTTCCTACAGGGCTTCAAAAGAGATGCTATTCTACCTCTGTCCCTCATCCTCATTCTACAAAAAGGCATTAGATGTGAGAAAAATTTTGGATAAAATTAGTTGATCAGAATTCTAATGAAGGTGTTGTCTTCTATTCCTTGACTTTCTTTCACTATTTCAAGCAGAAGGGAAATTGCAGAAAGACCATTTGAATAGTCAAATATACCTTTGAAGAAGAAAATGTGACTCTTTAATTGAGGGTTTTACTGAGATGGAATCAGGAGGCTCAGTAAAGTATTATTAACGGTGAACAAGGTAAGACAGATTACTTAAAATTGCTTTGCAATTGTTCCTTAAAGTTTTGGTACAGAGACCGACAAGTCAATCTATGGAATAGAACTGAAAACCCAGAAATAAACCCACACACTTATGATCACTTGATCGTTGACAAAGAAGCCAAAAATATACAAAGGAAAATAGAAAGCATCTTCAATAAATGGTGCTGGTCTAATTGGCTGTTAGAATGTAGAAAAATGAAAATAGATCTATATTTATCACCATGCACAAAGCTCAAGCGCAAGTGGATCAAGGACCTCAAGATAAAACCAGATACACTGAATCTAATAGAAGAGAAAGTAGGAAAGAGCCTTGAACTCATTTGCACAGGGGGGAATTTCCTAAACATAAGTCCAATGGCTCACACTCTAAGATCAAGAATTGATAAACGGGACCTCATGAAACTAGAAAGCTTCTGTAAGGCAAAGGTCATAGCCAAGAAGACAAACTGGCAACCTACAGATTGGGAAAAAAATCTTCACTATCCCCACATCCATTAGAGGGCTAATATCTAAAATATACAAAGAACTCAAAAAGCTAACCACTGATAAACCAAACAATCCAATAAAAAAAGAAATGGGGTATAGAACTAAACTGAGACTTCACAACAGAGGAATCTCAAAAGGCTGAAAAACACTTTAAGAAATGATCAAAGTCCTTAGTCATCAGAGAAATGCGAATCAAAACAACCCTGAAATTCTACCTTACACCAATTAGAATAGCTAAGATCAAAAAGTCAGGAGATAGAACTTGTTGGTGAGGATGTAGAGAAAGAGTAACACTTCTCCATTGCTGGTGGGATTGCAAGCTGATACAACCACTCTGGAAATCGATCTGGAGGTTCCGCAGGAAATTGGAAACAGATCTACCTGAGGACCCAGCTATACCACTCTTGGGTATATACCCAAGAGATGTCTCACTATACCACAGGGGCATGTGCTCTACTTTGTGCATAGTGGCCTTATCTGTAATAGCCAGATATCCCTGAGACAAAGAATGGATACAGAAAATGTGGTTCATTTACACAATGGAATACTACTCAGTTATTAAGAACTAGGACATCATGAGTTTTGTAGGCAAATGGATGGAACTAGAAAATATTATCTTGAGTGAGGTAACTCAGGCCCAAAAAGACATGCATGGTATGTACTCACTAATCAGTGGATATTAGCCAAAAAAATGTACAGAATACCTAGTATACAATCCCCAGATCTCAAGATTAACAAGCAGAAGGGTCCAAGTGAGGATGCTTCAATCCCACTTGGGAGGAAGAAGAAAATAATCATGGGAGGCAGAGGAAGTGAGTGACCTTGTTGGGCGATGGAATGGGGAAGGGGGGAGGGAAGGAGATCATGATTAGGTATGGGGGGTTGGGAGATGGGAGGGAAGCCCTGAGTGCCAGCAGAATGGATGCAAATATTCAACAGGGGAGGGTTGATTTAGAAAATACTAGAGACTTGGGAGATGAGATAATCTCAGGACCCAAAGGGAGGGACCTTAGATGAAATGCCCAACAGTGGTGAGAGGGAACTCTTTTAGAGTCCAACTCCAGTAGAAAGATAGGGCATGAAGTGGAGGGGTGAGTTGCCATCCCAAAGACAAAACTCTGATACAGAATTGTTCTTGTCTAAAAGAACTTCAGGGACAAAAATGGCGAAGAGACTGAGTAAAAGTTGGTCCAATGACTGGCCCAACTCAGGTTCCATCTCAAGGTGAGTTTCCAAAGCCTGACACTATCACTGATAGTATGGTGTGCTTACAAATAGGAGCCTAGTATGTTGGTCCTCGGAAAGGCCCAACAAGCAGCTGAGACAAATGCAGTTACTTACACCCAACCATTGGAGTAAAATCGGGGAGCCCTGTTGTTGAATTAGGGGAAAGATTGAAGAAGCTGAGGAGGAGGGAGACCCCATAGGAAGACCGGCAGTCTCAACTAACCAGATCCCTGAAAGCTCACAGAAACTGAGCCACTAACCAGGCAACATACAGGAGCTGGTCCAAGGCCCCTGGCACATGGAACTGCCTGGTCTGGTCTCAGTGGGAGAACATGTTCTTAACCCTGGAGAGAGTTCAAGCCTCAGAGACTGGGAATACCTGGTGAGGGCAGAGGGACATCCTCTTGGAGGTGGGGGGAGGAGGAATGGGATGAGAAACTGTGGGAGGGGAAACCAGGGGGCACAATAGCTGGACTGTTGAAAATAAAAATGTTTCAGAGTCCATAGGAATGTGGAAATGGCATATGGTTCTCATCTAGAGATTTCTGCAGTCCTATTAAGGTTGACAATACCAGCTTGTACAGTAATACCATGGTACAAGTCAAAAAGAAAAAAGACAGTAAGTCAAAAGGAAGACCCAAAGGAGGAAGCATGAATCTCACCCAGAAAGGGAAATAAAATAGAAATTGGAGGTGGATGGAGGGAAGGAACTGGGTAGGAGAGGAAGTAAGAGAGAAAGAGTATAGGGATGGGGGTTAGGTGTGGAGAGAGGCCTGAGAGAGAGAGCAGAAATCTTTGTGGCACCTCTGAGACTATCTGGAGACCTGGAACAAGTTAGTCTCTTTGGAGCCTATGGGGGTGACACTAGCTGAGACTCCACTGGGCCCTCCTTATTACCCAGTTTCTTTGGCTCTGTGAATTGTTTTCTGGTTTTCCTGTACTTTATGGCTCATATCCATTTATAAGTGAATACATACTATATATGGCCTTTGGGGTCTTGGTTACCTCACTCAGGATGGGGGTGAGGGTTAGGTTATGTTCTAGTTCCATCTATTTACTTGTAAATTTCACGATTCCTTTGATTTTAATAGCTGAGTAAAATTCCATGGTGTAGATGTACCACATTTTCTTTATCCATTCTTCAGTCGAGGGACATCTAGGTTGTTTCCAGTTTCTCTGTATCACAAATACAGCTGCTATGAGCATAGTAGAGCAAGTTTCCCTGTGGTACAGTGGGGCACCTTTTGGGTATATGCCCAGGAGCGGTATAGCTGAGTCTTGAGTTAGAACTATTTCCAATTTTCTGTGAACACAACATTTATCTCCTGCATGATCGTACAAGTTTGCCTTCCCACCAGTAATGTTCAACATCCTCACCAGCATATGCCATCACATTCTGACAGATGTATCTAACCTTAATATTTTTGCAAAATTTATTTTTTGAACTTAAAATACTTTTAGCCCACCACTGACCAGAGGTAGTAGAAAAGAAAGGATAAGGGTAAAGCGGTCCTGTTTAGAAAGATTCTTTGGAGAAAATCCTATCTGCTTCGTCAGGAAATCAGCAGTTCAGTCACAGATTACCAGAGGCAGCTTGAACCACTTGCAAACTCTTTCCAGATAAATCAGCAGTCCAGTTCAGTAGAGTTTGGATAGCAAACACAAATCAGCACTAACAGCATGACCTAGCAGAGACAGTCAGGCCTCAGCCTTGGCACAAGTCAGCAGGAGGGATCAGAGGCAACAGGAATGCCAGAAAAAGCCCTCTGCCATGCCTTTCTCAGAGAAGTGAAAATCACCAAAGACTGAGAGACCAACAAGCATTGCACAGGTATCTCTATAAACAAACCAAGCGTAGCTTTCATCACTGTCTATAGAGCCCTATTTATATATCTCCATAAATCACATATCTTCTATATGTCTTGCCTCGGCAAGTGAGTCTGTCTCAGATGACATCACTCTGTCAATCAGCCGGAGTCCAACGAAGCAGCAAGAAACTGCAACACACCAACAGATGTTTTTTGGTGCATTTCTCTCTCTGTGGAGTCCAGAGAAAAGGAGCAACATGTGTGTTGTTAGCAAAGACTCCTTTATCACATGTACTTTCATGTGCTTGCTTTAGCAGAACGTCTTTTCTCCTGTGTCTGCTTTAGCCGAATGTTTCTTCATGAGACTGCCTTAGCCTTTCAACTGGGTTTATGTCAGCTAAACATTTCTTTATTGCATTTGCCCCAGCAAAACACCTACCAACTGACTTTCCAAGGACCTTTAAGTTTGCACTTCTGGTGTAAGATGGAATCTCAGAGTAATTTTGATTTTCTCTTTATATCTAGTGTCCCTATCATCAAAAATGCTCATTGGCAAATTAGCTCCAGAGCTGAGGGAGACATTCTGTCACCAAGTATAAATAAACAACAAATGAATTTGTAGATGAGTTGAGCACATTTTAGAGATGATTTGTTCTATTTCCATCACGTCTGAATGTTACATATTCCTATATCTCATAACCAAACAGCTAAATCTGTCATAAACATAATTTAAAATATTTGTCAGCTGTACCTGTGCTTATGACAAAGATTCTCACACATGCCTGAACTAAAAATAACCTAGAAAATTTAAAGAGGTATTGTTTCCAAGGGAAGAAATTTGTTGTATTTAACAGATCTTTTATGAACTGTATTATCATTCAAGGTAGGAAAATATTAGCCACTTGGTATTAAGTAGAGTTTCTTGAACTTTAAATATCAGATCCATATTGCCATTGTCTTATTCTGGCATTTCCAGTCTTCTCTTCTTACATTTATGTTCCTTAATCCAGGGTATCATCTTTGAACAGGGTAAGCAATGAAATAAAGTTTATAAAATGGCCTTACAGTAGGGCTGAGTGTGAGGTCCCAGATGGAGGACTTGGAGAAGGGACTGCCAGATGGAGGACTTGGAGAAGGGACTGAAGGAGCTGAGGGAGTTGGTAGCCCCAGGGAGACATCAACAGGGGCAACTGGCCTGACCCCCCCCAACAGATACTCCTGGAGACTGATCCACCAACCAAAGAATACACATGGAGGGACCCATGGTACTGGCCATATATGTGGCAGAGGAGGGTCTTGTTAGCCATCAGGGGAAGGAGAGGCCCTTGGGCCTGAGGTGTTAGATCCCCCAGTAGAGGATAATGCCAAGGAGGAAAGAGGAGAGTAGGTGGGTGGGTGGGTGGGAGAATATCCCCATAGTGGCAGGGGGAGGGGGAAGGAAATGGGGAAGTTCCAAAGGTGAGATCTGGAAAGGGGGAAACATTTGAAATGTAAATAAAGTAGTAAAAATGAAAAAAAAATAAAAAAAAGATTGCTTTGTGGGATCAAAATCAAGAAAATAAATAAATAAAACCTTGAATTATTCCTTGGCTTCAAAGGAATGTCCTATGGGGAAAACATGGCCTTGTTATTTCAGTGTTCTAGTGACCACCATGGTGTTATAGATATTTACATTGGTGTGCATCCTTTGCTTACTCTATTTCACTTTTCTTCTGTGTCAAACTTGGTGTTTAAAGGCTTTCCAAATGAAATTTCAAAATGACATTCAGTTTTGATAGAGTTATTGAGCTCCAGAGAATGGTCACAGCAGAGTGGAAATGTAGAACACAGACCTATTCCTCATGTTAAGAAGTGTAATCCAAAGGTCAACAATAGCAGGAGATCAATTAGGGGTCCTAACAAGGTGGATATAAGAGTGGTTAAGCAAGGGGAGGAGTTAAACGAACCAGCCCTGACTCTGTTCTCTTTCTCTATTTCGCTTAGCTAGCCCTTCTCTCACCTTGGCCATTGAATCTTTAACATCCTCGGGTTGGTCTATATAAAAGCAACACTCCTCAGCTAAGGCAGCACATAGTCCTCCTTTCTGGAGTAAAAATAAATCTAATCCCCTCCTATTGTGTAGAACTACTGATAATAAAGTCAATGATTCTTAAAGGTGACTTATAGAAGTTTCTATTCTCTTTATATCTAAATCAATGGCTGCCCCCAGAGCGTCATAATTTTTCCCATGTAAGACCAAAGTGGAGGTCCTATTGGCTGCCCTAGCCAACCCCAACCCCAACAGAAAGGAGACAGTGAGTGATGTAAAAGGTTTGGCAGATGGGCACATAGGATGGAAGAAGGAACCAGAATCCAGAATCCAAAGGAACCACCAGACGGTCATGATCAAGGTAGAATGAGCTTGAGGAGATTGTCTGTCTTCCATACTGTTGTCCAGCAGGGGTCCCAGGGAGACGGTTGTCTGTAGGTTTCACATGGGAAGTGTGTACCCAGGCTGCAATACTGTCCACCTTGTTGGCTGTGAGGGTGGTTAATAGCACCGGGAAGGGTCCCTTTCACTGGGGTTTCAGTGACTGTTCCCAATACCTCCTTACATAGACCCAGTCACAAGTCTGGAAGTGGTGAGGGATCTCTGGCATCCCTGAAGCATGTAAATAAGACTGTTTGGGCCAAATCTTGTGTTGAGTTGACTGAAGGGTTTGGAGCCTCAAGAAGAGGTTCTTATCTGTGAGTTGTGATGTCTCCAAGGAGGGCCCATTGGACACCAAGGGAATTGGGGTACCAAATGCGATCTCAAAAAGGGGTCAAGTTAAAATAGTGGACCCTGAATATTGAGTGGGCTTATAACCTTCATAAAAGAGAGAATAGGAGTATTACAACTGATGGTCCTGTGCCAACAATATGAGACCATGAGGACAAGACCTGAAGAATATGAGTTAGTTACCCAAGACGCCTGAGCATAGCTCCAGGATTGGGTTTTGTACAAGAAAAGGGGGAATGAGGGATCCTAAGGACTTTTTTCCAGTCCCACACCCTCCTTCCAGCTCTCCCTCCCACCTGGGGTCAAGGCTAGGCCAAGTTCTGTTCTCCACCCACAGGATCATTCTTGAGTGAAAAATTCTCAGAATGTATTAACTGATAGTCACTTGACCCTCTGGAAAGTCCCAGATAGAGTTCTAATGCATGTCATGCTTGCTAGCCAATAGGTTTAAAGGTCATTATGCTTAGCCAGTAAGTTTGAACTGTAACCTTGATGATGTAACCTGTGCTTCTAAAAAGTATAAAAACTGCTTGTAATAGCCATTCGGGTCAGTCTCACCTCGAGGGACTGGTTGAAGGTTGACCCTCATGTGCTGGGAAAATAAACCTCTTGCTGTTCCATTGATAAAAAAAAGTGCAATCCATAAGGCATAACTGAAATCACAATTCAATCCCTAGTTCCATAATTGTGATTATATTTCTTGGTTTTCTAATACTGATTTTCAACTGTTCAAAGAAACCTTTAGTTTATCTAGACAGTCAATTGTTTTCAGGATTCCAAAGGAATTCCAAGAGAAGTATACAGTGCCACCTTCTTCTTTTTTCTCTCCTCAGTTCAAAAGAAAACTACCATTTCTATCTCACAGCAATTGGATCCATTATTCTTATTATCTGCCAGTTCTTTGACATTTAATTTTTCTCTTCTTGCTTTAAAATAATGCCATCATTTATAAGATCAGTTAGCTGTGTCCTTCTATCATTGTGCTGCTATAATTCACTTGAATAGAGATGGAGATTTTGTCAGTGTGAAAACCCCAATATTTAATAAGTTAATTGGTTGAAGTTGACATTTTAGGAAGATTCATTAGCTAAGGAAGTCTGTGTATGCATCTATTGCTTTTATATTATTTTATGTTTGTATGTACTTTTATTTTTTTCCTTTTATTGAAATTAGATTTTTTTCTCATATATTATATCCTGATAATGGTTTCTCTTCTATGTTCCTTTCCACACCCACTACCCCAGGATCCACCAGCTTTCTGTCTCTCATTAGAAAACAAACAAGCATCCACCTCTGTATTTGTCAGGCTTGTGGAGCCTCTCAGGAGACAGCTATATCAGGCTCCTGTTAGGAAGCACTTTTTGGCATCCACAATAGAGCCTGGGCTTAGTGACTATATATGGGATGGACCCCAGGTGAAACAGTCTCTGGATGGCCTTTCCTTCAGTCTCTGCTCCACATTTTGTGTACATATTTTCTTCCATAAGTATTTTGTTCCCTCTTCTCAGAAGGACAGAAGCATCCATACTTTGGTCTTCCTTCTTCTTGAGCTTCATGTGGTTTATGAATTGCATCTTGGGTATTCCAAGCCTTTGGTCTAATATCCACTTATCAGTAAGTACATACTATGTGGTCCCCGATGGAGGAGTTAGAGAAAGGACTGAAGGAGCTGAAGGGGTTTGCAACCTCATAGGAAAAACAATAGTATCAATAAACCAGAGCCCTCAGAGCTCCCAGTGACTAAAACACCAAAGAGTACACATGGAGGGACCCATGGCTCCAGCCTCATATGTAGCAGAGGATGGCCTTATCTGGCATCAATGGGAGAGGAGACAATTGGTCCTGTGGAGGCTCAATGCCCCAGAGAAGGAGGATGCCAAGGCAGGGAGGTGGGGATGAGTGGGTGAGTGGGGGAGCACCTTCATAGAAGCAGGGGGAGGAGGATGGGATAAAGTGTTTCTGGGGGAGGGACCAGGAAAGGAGATAACATTTGAAATGTAGATAAAGAAAATATCAAAGAAAACAAACTTGTAAGAGATAATAATATAATATAATAAGATAGAACATAACTTACACATCTGAATAAGACAAAACAAATAAACAAAATGAAAAGAGCCCAAGAAAAGGCCCAAGAAACAGATATAGATGCAGAGAATTACTTGCACACTAAGAAATCACATAGAAACTCCAAACTGAAAGTCATAACATATACTAAAAGGACCTACATGGTGAAAGCAGAATATACATATGCACACATAATATGTATATTATATACATGTACATATGTATATATAACAAAAATTAAAATGACTTTAAAAAATCCCTAACACTACTTTCTGAGACAAGGATCCTTCAACGATGTCATTGAGTTCATTTTCTGTTGACCATCTACTATTGGGCATGCAGTATATATTTAAGAACAGTTTGTTTCCACAGAGAGACTTTCTTGAAGAAGACTAAATTTTTGTTTGCAGGTGGTTATCAATTGGGGATAGCTTCTGGTTTAGGGATGGGCTTATGCGTCCATGCCTCCTTTCAGTTTGAGATCCCTACCGAGTGAGGACCAGTTCATGCTCCTTAGTCTCTCCCTGTTCAAATGAGCTTTGTTCATATTGATTTATAGGGACTTGTTTTCTTGGTGCCCTCCATCCTCTCTTGCTTACATACTTTCTGCCTCCTTCTCCTCAGTGTCCCCTGGGCTGTTAAGGGACAGATTTGATGGCAACATTCCAATTAAGGCTGACTATTTCAAGGTCTCATGCTCTGCATAATGTTAGACTGTGGATCTCTATGTTTGGTCTCATCTGTTGCTGCAAAAAACAAACAAACAAACAAACAAACAAAACTCTCTGATGATGGCAAAACAAGGAACTGATCAATAAGTATAGCAGAATATCATTCAGAGTCATTTTATCTCTACATTTTGAAAAGTTGTTTCGGAAAGTATTATTTTATTTTGACTTATCTCTGGGTCATCTAGTCTTAGGTTCTTGGTCATCTTAGTGGTATTTTGTAACCAAGATTTCGTGCCTATTATGAATAGAGCAGCAATAAACATGGCTGAGCAAGCATCTCTGTAGTATGGTGAATAGTCTAGTGTATATGTCCAAGAGTGATATAATTGTATATTGAGGTAGATCGATTTCAATCTCCCTGAGGAACAAGCACACTGACTTACATAGTGGCTGTACATGCTTAGTCTTACCAGTACTCCACATCCTCACCAGCATGAGCTGTCATTTCTTTACTGATCATAGGCATTCTGATGGGTGTAAAATTGAATCTCAAAGTTGTTTTGATTTGCATTCATTGATGAAGAAGGATGTTAAACAGTTCGTTCAGTTTCTCTACCATTTGAGTTTCCTCTTTTGAGACTTCCATTTTTAAGTCTGTAACACATTTTTAGTTGGGTTGATTTAATATCTAAGTTTAGTCCTCTATAGGATGTGGAGTTGATCAAAATATTTTTGAGCTTTGCATGGTGTCATTTTCTCCAAATGGTGGAATCTTTGGCTGTCCTTATGATTCTCTAGATTTCCTTGGTATTTATTATGTCTTCCTTTTCATCTCTAATTTTGTTAATTTGGCTTGTCTCTCTCCGCAATTTAGTTAATATGGAGAAGAGTTTGTCAATCTTAGCGATTTCACAAAGAACCAAATCTGTTTCATTGATACTTTGGATTGTTTTCTTATTTATATTTTATTGGTTTGTGTGTATTTTTAAAAAGTATATATTTTAATTGGAATAGAATGACCTCATGTTACTCCATCACAGCCCCACTTCCATCCTCAGGTTGTGTGAATGATACCAAGAGGAAGGAGATGCCTTCCCTCCTTTCCTTCAACTACCATTTACTTGGTGACTAAAATGAGACAGATTATAAAAGCATTAACATCATGGGAGGAAATAAATTGGACAAAAAAAAATGCCATCATGGAGCTTGTATTCTATTTTTTTCATTTTTTTACTGGATATTTCCTTTATTTACATTTCTAATGTTAACCCCTTTCCTGATCCTCCTCCCAGAATCTTCTATCCCATTCTCCTCCCCATGCTTCTATGAGGTTGTGCCACCACCCACCCACCCTCTTCTGCCTCCCTGCCCTTGAATTACCCCCACACTGGTGCATTGAGCCTCTACAGGAGCAAGGATCTCTCCTCCCATTGATGTCAGATAAAGCCATCCTCTGCTACATATGCATCTGGAGCCATGGGTCCCTCCATGTGTACTCTGGTTGGTGGCTTAGTCCCTGGGAGCTCTGGCGGATCTGGTTGATTGATAGTGTTGTTCTTCCTATGGGGTTGCAAACCCCTTCAGCTCCTTCAGTCCTTTCTCTAACTCCTCCATTGGGGAGCCCCCGCTCAGTCCAATGGTTGGCTTTGAGCATCTGCCTCTGTATATGTCAGGCTCTGACAGAGCCATTCAGGAGTCAGCTTGTATTCTATATTAAATGGTAAAGGGAAAAGTCAAGTAATGGAAGATAATATAATAATTGTATGTACAGATGTTCCTGAGTAAAGGAGATTTGGAAGAAGTCCTCATCTTTACAAGGATGGTCAGGGACAATTCCACCACCCAAAGGAGATTTTAAGGTTTGGATATGAATTATTCCCACTAAAGGCTTAGATGCCAGTATAAGCCTTAGATGACAAGTTACTTGGTCACAAAGATGGTGGTTAATGAAGATATTCAAACTGAGTTGGTTATTAAGATGTGGGGCTTGCCTGGAGGAAGTAGATCATTGGGAGTAGCATACTCAAATATATATTTTGTCTTTTTATTTATTCTGGGTCTTTTTCATTTGCCTTGCTTCCTGGTTGACAAGAGATCAACAAAATTCTTCATTGTATGTTTTCCTTGCCACAGGTCCAAATCAATTGAACCATCCAAAACTGGACTAAAACCATTAGCCAAAATAATTGTCTCCTCAAAGGAAAGTAGCATTTCTCAGGTATATTTTTACTACAATGAAAAGTGGACTAAGAAAAGAACTAACCCCTTTAGATATCAGACAAAGAACAAAGAACAATCTATTACAATGGACCTGAGCCAAAAGAGTTCCTGGCATGTTCTAACAATTAGAATGCTGGTATGGCTGGATTTAAGTAAGGTAGTGGAAAATACATGCTACATATTTAAGTCAGCAGTTTACAGTACGGAGCCTTTTGAGTTATAGCAAGAACTAAAAACAACTGGAACATTTTGTGCAGAGGACTGGCATAATTACAACTCAATTTTTACAGCATCACAATAGGTACTATGTTGAGACTAGATTGTAAAAGCCAAGAACTATGTATAAGAAATACTGAAGAAATAATTGTTATAGTTAAGAGGATGATGATACCTTGGACCAGGACAGTGGCAATATAAAGTAGCAAAAGAATGTTGATTTTTTTTATAACCATTTCAGAAATAAACCAAAAGATTTCAACTTCTCATTCATTTCCTTGTTCTGTGTATTTTTATCATATGAATTGGTGTTTCTGAACACCAGTTGCCTAGTTGCCTTGTTTGGGGAGATCTGGTCATTTATACAACTTTAGCCATGTTATATGGATTTGTTTTTTTCTTTGACTAATATCTTTTCTTTTTTAATTTTTTTAAATTTTTTTAAAAAATTTTTTCCTACATTATTTACATTTCAAATGTTTCCTCCTTTCCAGATCTCCCTTTTGGAATAATATCTTTTCTTATCAAGTCATACAAGAGTTTAAAATTCTACTTAGCTTATTTATATCCTCCTTCAATATATAATTAT
Organism: Rhynchomys soricoides; assembly: GCA_019843965.1. Lineage (NCBI taxonomy): Eukaryota > Metazoa > Chordata > Mammalia > Rodentia > Muridae > Rhynchomys > Rhynchomys soricoides. Next base: position 1,140,001 of record JADRCH010007307.1, read on the forward strand.
TTTTACTATAGTGTGTACATGCCTCTGTGTGTGTTTGTGTGTGTGTGTGTGTGTGTGAGTGAGAGAGAGAGAGAGAGAAAGAAAGAGAGAGAGAGACAGAGACAGATAGACAGAGACAGATAGACAGAGACAGAGAGATTATGAACTTGAGAATTTGGCACTTAATATTTAAGATTGTATGGTTCATGTTCCATAGTATATTCCTGGAGCTAAGACCAGTTTTCCCTTGCAGCTATAGTTATCATAAGTAATTCTAGAATTTTGTGAGTTTTTGGTTTTGGTTTTGGTTTTGGTTTTCTTTTGTTGTTGTTTGTAGTTTTATTTTTGTTTGGTTGGGTTTTTTTGTTTGTTTTTGTTTTTTTTTTGTTGTTGTTGTTTCTTTTGGGGTTTTGTGTTTTGGTTTTTTGTTCTGTTTTGTTTGGTTTGGTTTTGGTTTTGGTTATTTTTTCCCCCTCAGAATCTGTTTTCCAAGCTTCAAGCTTCAGTTAATTCTTTCTTGTCTTGATAACAGAGCAGTTCAGGAGACTATTAAGGCTAATTATTTTTAGACAATTTCCCAACTAATAAGATAAAAATAGTGTCACAAACGGATCATTCTTTGGTGAATACTACTGTCACATAATCCAGACATTATTGCTGTTCCCCTTTCTTGTCTTATTTTTTCAGTATTTTTGTAGATGTGCTCTGTGAGAGCAGTTCCCAAATAAACTATCTGAACTCAAGACTCATTCTACTCCCCCATCAACCAGTCCAGTCTAGTTAGTTCAGTTCATATTGCTTGGTTTCTCCTAGTTATGGAGCCTCCTCTGGAGTATCTTCAATATACCAGGTGTCATATCATTGAACAAGACTGACTTTCCCTCTCCCAGCAGCAATCACATCCCAATATCTCCTCAGAAAGTAGGAACTACGGGAGGAACGTTATGCTTAACTCTGTAAATTTAACTTTTATTCTACTGTGGTAATTGTTGTCTCTGAGGCTTATTGACTCCATCTGCTAACCTAGGCCTAGTCCTGGAAACTTCTAGCTTCCATACAATTCGATCTAGGCCTAGAATGTTTTCATCCTTTGAGACTTGATGTAGAATGAGTTCCCCCCTTTTTGTTCTTCATCAACTCTGGCTGGCTAGTTCAACTCAGGTGTTCTGACTCAAACTCCTCTCCAAGATGACTGATTTAATCTGGCTTTTCTCTCTTGGACTCTGACTCCATTGCTCTGCTTGGCCTCAGACCAACTCTGGCAATCTATTCTAATTCTGGTTCCTTCTTATCATCTTTCTCATCTGTCTTCATTTGTGTCTAACTTGTTCTCTCTTCAATCTGTCTCTGTAAAACTTTGCTGGTAAAACTGCCTCCTACATCCTTCCCTCTGGTGTTGTTCTCTCTTGTGTTGCCTCTCTTTCCTCTCTCTTCTCATGAGAGTTGGGCATATTCTATTCTGTCAAATCTTTCTCTGATTCATCACTTTGTCTGCCACTCATATGGGTACTGTCTACTACAAACTAACTTTACTTTCATTGTTTGGAATTAAAGGTGTGTACTAAGGACAAGTATATAGTCCAGCCACAGGGATTAAAGGTATGTGTTTAGGTTAAGCCACAACAAGAAACAGGTTTTTCTAGTAAACAATACAATCTCTAGGGGTTCACCATGTGATCAAATATCCTGTAACATGCCTCTTTTATTCCATGTGGGAATTTTGGGTGTGTTTATATGGGTCTTATGAATGATGTCACAATCACTGTGAGATCACATGTGCATGTGCCCTGTTGTATTTGGAAGACTCTGGTTTCTTAAATTTATCTACCATATTTTGCTATTACAATCTTTCCATCTCCTTTTCTTCATATATCCATGTGCCTTGAAGGCAGAGATGCAATATCCCGTCCCATTTAGAACTGAATACTCCAAAGTATCTTATTCTCTCCATATTTAACAGTGGTGGGTTTCTGTTTTAATTGACCCTTACCCCAAGAAGTTTTCTTTTAAGAGTTGAGCAATGCTCTGATATATGTTTAAAGGAGTAAGCCATTAGGAGGCATTTTATTGCTATGAACTTTTAGCATCATAATAGTAAGTTTTTCTGTAGAGCCCATGATCTTTATAGTCTGGGTTCTATCTCACGAATTGGGCCTTAAATTCGAACAAGTGGTTAGTTACTCCCATAACATTTGTGATATTTTTGTATCAATGAATATGACTTCCTGATAGCTGTGTTAGTATAGCTTACAGAGTTCACAGATGGGTGATATTGGTGATTATTTTTCCTCAAGTAGCATGTATAGCACTTTCCTGTACTATGAATTCAAGATAGTAGTGGTGAAGTGTTCAGTCGAGTTTAACATGTGATGTTTACAGCAATAGAATTTTAGCATCATGTTCTAAAGGGTAACCAAAGAATTTTGAACTTTCTGTGGTGCTTGGAGTTCTATAAGACCACACATGAGACCACTCAAACCCATTTTGAGTACTAGGAATTTTATTTTATAGCATATGTTGTCAAAGTAGGATATTGTCCTAGAGGTTATATTAGCCAGGGTTCTTTAGATAAACAGAACTTCTTTGATCAATTGCTGTCTCTATACCAAGAGTATTTATTAGTGTTTTAGAAGTTACCAACTGATTAATTTAACAATGTCTCTCTTGATCAATAGAATTTGTTCAGTCTACATGACTGACTTTCTTAGCTGGTCTTTAGTAGATGTCAGAATCTTGAAGGAGTTCTAATACCAGTGAAAAAATAAACATGCAGGTGAGGGCCAGGACAAATGCCAAACCCATAAGCTTGTCTCTTCCATATAGGCTTCCTTTATACAGGCTGCCAATAGACGGTATGTTCCAGATTTAGGATGAGTCGTTCAACTTCAAATTGTGTGGATTCAAGGAGGAGTTGTCAACCACAAATGATCCATATTAATGGCAGTTCTTTCCACCCTAAATTATCTTCCCATTTGGTGTGCCCAGTTACTTGAGTACTTGAGTATCTGTTATTGAAAATGTAGTCGAGTTGACTACCAAGAATAACCCTCACATAAACTCCCCCCTCTCTCTGTATATATGTATATGCATATGTATATACATATAAATGGGGGTGGGGTGTACAAATGTATTTGTGTGCTTTATATTTTAGAAATCTCATACAGTTATAGGTTTCCATAGGGGATTTTAAAAAGCCTTTTATGTTAGTTATCTCTCCATAATATTCCCTCCTTTATCAAATCCTGTGTGTGTATGTGTGTGTGTAATATGTATTTATTCTATTATTTACATTTCTTTAAAATGGCCAGATTAGTATAATATCTCTAACATAAAACTACATTTTATCTTATTGATTTTCTGCTTCTGTTGAAATAATCATGGGTACTAATGTTGCTGCAGTGGCTGATTTTGTATGTTAATGTAAAAAATCAGTACTCGGTCATGTTATACTTGGAAATGATATTTAATTTTGTAGAAATTTTGTGATGTTTATTTTATATCTACATTTGTGATTATATTGCCAGGTATCAATATTTTCTTGCATTATCCTTGTCAAGTTTTGTGTGAGTTTATAGAATGAAGTGGAAATAATTTAAATATTATGTATTTGGGTAAGAGTTTGAGAACTAGCACTGTTTAAATGCTTGTGTATTAATTGTATTTTGTATGGTAATTTCTGGAAGTCATTTCCAGAAGGTTTTATTTTTAAGTGCTAAGAACTGGGCCTAGTGCTCTGTGAACAATCACTGGGTAAAGACTCTGACATTGAACATGTCTGAAGTCTCAAAATGACTTTAATGTTTTGTGTGGTAAGGTCATTGGCTTTGTTTACTCTTCAATAGTGTTCTGATAAACTTTCTGGAATAAGGACTTGAACAACAATGAGAGTAGAAGAGGAAAGACATATTCACTAGTGAAATGAAGCAAGGATAATTCCTGAAAGCTCTCAGTATCTGGTCCAGTTTGCATTCTTACTGTATTCAAGGCAGGGTAGGAAAGCAAACAAGATTTTACAGATACATGTCTGGTAGCCAGCTGGTTGTTAAGGGCAATGGCCCATTGTTTCATCCAGGTTATTCTGTTCCATGTAGCAAGTGAAGTCATACTTAGTAAACAGGCAGTTCATGCAGTGCTTTATGCACACCATGAAATAAATCTATAAATCAATAAATAATTGATCCTTTCTACCTCATCCTGCTTCAATATCATATTGGCTATGCCTTAATTACTATTCTAAAGCTGTGATAAGACACCATGTCCAACGCAATTAGTAGAAGAGTTTACTTGGAGATTACAGTCTCAAAGAGTTAAAGTCTATGATCATCACAGCAAGGAGCATGACAGCAGGAAGTCAGGCAGATAATGCAGGAAGGCAAGGCTCTGGAGTATTAGCTGAGATATTACATCTTTATCCACAAGCATGAAGAAGAAGACCTAAATGGGGATGGTGTCAACTTTTGAAACTTCTAAAACCGTTCCCAGTTATATTAACTGGAAATATAAGTTTTCAACAATATGAGGCCATGACAGTATTCTCTGTTTTATCCTTCCTGATGTCTTCTGCCAGAATAGATTTATTCCACCAGAGGCCACTAGTCATATTTTCCCCTTATGTACATGCAAAAAAGACACAGTCATTGATAGCCCTGACTGAATTGATCTGTTAATTTCATTTACTTGTGTAAAAACAGTCTTCATTGTTCATTGCTCTTGTCAATTTTCATATTCATGGTGGCATGGCCATTCATATGACAAGCCAACATTATCATCAAATGTTATGGCTGCTGATGTTCCCTATCATAGTTCTCTGAAGTGCTCTTGGAAGCATCCAACCTACACTTGTTTGCTTTTGTGCTTTTCCCTTTGTGTCCCTTTATTTGTACATTACAATCATGTGTTCATCATCAAACATTCTCCCAAATTCTCTTAAAACATGATTTTGTAGCTTTGTAATTTTGTACTGAAGATTGTATAATTTTTATAATATACAGTGGCAACTCTGAAATTCAGATTTATCTTATATACATTTTATATAGTTTTCATATATATGGATACTGAAAAACAATTTTAGTTAGTTTAGTGATTCCATGGTGGTCAAAAGAAATGATTTTTAGGGGCCTGGCAAAAACGAGCCTTTCGGTTGCCTTTCTGTTCATACTAGGATATGGTTTCAACACTCAGCTAAGCTTTTAATACATATGCTTTTCCTGGACTACTTGATCTCCCAGAACTATTTCCATTTATGTCACCTTTTTAATCATACATTATTGTTTGAAGACTAGACTTGTGCCCTTCATACCACATGTATTATATCACATTTTCTTCAGTATATCTTTGTAAGATAATTAATAATTCCTTCATAATGATACATTTTAATTTTATGTATTTTGAGTGGCTACGATAGGTCTGAATTCAAACATTACTGAAGTGTTTATCACGTTAACCAGTAGCCTAATTTAATTATTTTTCAGATAGCAAATCGATTATAATGCCTTTTCACTTGACATTCAGTAAACCATTTTAATCCCCTTCTCACAGTGAGAAGTTTCCAGTCTAAATATTATTTGTGTGCATCCTGGAGGAGCAGAAAATTACTTTTTATAAAATAATAAGGCATTCATTTTTCCTCAAATGCCATAATATTCAGAACTTTATATTTTCATATACTCACACTAGTTGGTGTTAATCTTTGCTATCTCCTCAGAGGCTATAATTACAGTTGTCGTTTATAATTTACCAGACCATACTTTTGTTTGCACTAAATGTATTGAGTCACGAATGCTTATCTCAAAATCTCTATTCCACAGACAAATCTTACCAATACCTTAAACAAGTATTTATGACATTCATCCTTCAGTCCCTCATGATTTGAAGGAAGCTGTACAATACTATTTTGTTAGCTTATTTCTTTACACACTAAGGTACAAATAAGTGTAAAAGAAAAATTGGACCCTATTATACAAATAGGGAGAAATCAGGAGAAGTTAGGGAGACTCATATGACTGTATAAGGTACAGAAATGTAGATATGCAGTAGGATTTACTTGGAAATGCCGCAGCATATTGTAGGTAAAAGATTATATACAGGCTTGAAAGTATATTTCTTTGGGGATTTCTATGACCCCTTTGTTCTCAAATAACTACAGGGCATTACTATACCTGTTCTAGAACTTTTTAGTTCCCAAATAATTAACATAAAAACCTATTAAGTTTATTAACAAGCTTTAAGAACTATGACTTGTCAGATATTCATATATTCCAACCAACCACAAATCCCATTTTACTTGCAGTCTGAGGCTCACCGTGGCTTTCTCTGCTCCATGTGTGTCCTCATAGAGAACCCACTGGCAACCTGCTCATCATGAGTTTTCTTTGACCTTCTGCCTCATGGTTACCTTTCTCTTCCTTCCTCTCTCACTTTGGGACCCTTTTCCTGTAATTGGAAGTCCAGCCTTCTCTGCAGAGCCATAGGCTGATCTGCTTTTTATGAATCACTGAGAGATAATTAGGGAGCATTCTTTATATAACATTGATACAGGAGATGTTACAATAATGATAATGCAAGCATCTATACTATAACCAGATCTTTGTGAACAGAAAACAACATCTGAATACATAGTGCACATAATTAACCCCCAACACAGGCTTACAGAGGATATATGTCAAAATAACCTGGAACTAGCAATGGAATTGTGCCATTAGATCTAGTAAGATTTAAATGGCAATTTGGAAACTCATTAATTTATGGAAAATAAATTGTTTGACAAATGTGTTAATCTCTTAATTAGTGTATGTAAAGTTACCCTCAATTCATACAGATTGTAAATTCCACGGTATATAAGCAGTGGCAATAGAAGAGAATGGGCTTGTCAGACATTCAGAAAGCAACTCTGAGGAAACTATAATTTTAGTAGTTATAATAAAAGAACATTGCTTTTGAGAAGATACCAGTAGTTCATTTCTAACCAGCAGAAAATCTGAGATTTATTAGACCACTTTTTTTCCTACTTTATTTACATTTCAAATGTTTCCCTTTTTCCAGATAGACCACTTTATTTTTATTTACTATTTATCAAGACATCTCCCTTAGATTTTTGTCTTAACCAAAGATTTTATAAAACTATACTTGTTTCAAGTTATGGTGAACTGGGTCATTTAGACTAATTTCACTAAAAAAATAATCTAAAATAACTAAAGTACAAAACCCATCTGCTTAGAGGCGATTGTGAATTAACATGCTTGCAGAAATTTGTGTTATGATTTAGTGTAGTATAGAAGGATTGGAGGTGGATGGACATATGGAGCTATTTTTCTTCTGTCCAAAATTGACAAACTCATTTGCATACCATACTTATTATCTTGTATATTAAGTTTTATTGTAAAATGAGAATAGTCATTTGTTTATGTATTTTTTGGAGACTTTTTGGATGCTTGTCAGCAGAATTGAGTAATAACAAGATGTTATGTTTTGTAATATTTATTCATTTAACACTAGTGGATTGGGTAATTCTATAAGAGGTAATTTTCAGAATCTGAAGTGGTGAAAGGCATTTCTGAATGATTTTTAAATTTAAAGAACTCAGATGTAGAATCCAATAGCGTCATCAGATAGATATGTCATCTCATTCCTAAAACTGAGTTGTGCTAATATCAGATTGCAAGTGCCGACAGCCATCTAGCAGAAGCAAATGTCAACCCATTTACACAAGATTATTTCCACAAACAATCCTATGAATAAAATTACCAGAAAAAGATAAAAAGTAGTTATTCCAAAAGACTATAAAACTATATTAACAAGAATAAAAATTAAAAATGAGAAAGAGACCATAGTTAACTATGGACACATACTTTAAAAACCCATTCAAAATGGGGCTAGAGGAATGGTTCCACACTTGTGAACAGTTGCTGTTCTTTCAGGGAACCAAGGTTCAATTCCCAGAACACATATTGATGGCTCGAACTCCAGTTTCATGGAATCTGATGCCTTCTCCTGGCTTCTGAGAACAGCAGGGATACACATAATGCACCTACAAAAATACAGAGAACTATTCATACATATAAAATAAAAGTAAATCATTTTTAAAAAGTTTTCATTTATGAGACTTAACAGAATAAAGCTTTCACAGCACCAATCCATCAAATTTAATTAAATGTATTTTGTATCTAACCAGTAAGATTATTGTTAGTTACTAAATAAGGGGAAATGATATTCTTATTTCAATTATTTGTAAATACATTGGATCATTGCCTATGTCATATCTATGCAACATTCTCTTACCTGTTTCCAAATTTTCAGAGGCAGAGAATACATATACCTTACCAACCTGATACAAATCAGCTATTTTGTTCTCTCTAATCCAATTAGTATCTCCATCCTTGTTGTCTCTGAAATAATGTCATTCTATATCTTCTATGGATAATATCCATCATATATTTTAAGAAAACAGTACAAAGAGTATTTATGATCACATCAAGTAAGTTCAACTAATTAGTGTTAAAATAAAAATGGAAAAGAGAGCATAAAGAATTCCAAACTAAATGTGTTTCAGTTGGTATAAATTATTTATAAGTTTATTAAAGTCAAAAGGAAAGTAATGGAGGCCAATTTTAGCTCTCATATGATGTTCTTATTATCAATTATCCACAGAGGACTGTGAAGTGACAGCCTGACTCTTAGTTACTCAACAAGTTGAGTCTACGTTTATGAATTCATGCAGACGAGTTCAAATTCAGGGTACTCAAAAGTGGCAATGGTTTATTAGATGAGAGGAGATATATCGAAAACATAAATTATATCATCATTATTTTGTTTTAATTTTTTGTGCTTTGTCTCTCTGTTGGCACATTCTTAGTTTTGGCCTTTTAAAGTTATCTTTCATTGAGCCAGAGAAACAAAGCCAAATCTTTTAGGAAGAGTGGTGAAGTTAGTAAATTCATTGTAGTTACTGGCTTTTTTTTCCTTCCCTAACAACTGGCATTTTCTGTAAAGATAACTTTTATTCACCACATGCAATTGTTGTTTCAGAGGCTTACTGCTGAATAAACTCATCTTTTCTAGTTCTTTCCGATCTCTGGCTCTTTGGGTTAACTCAGCTGTTCTGGCTCTAAGTCCCCTCTAAGGTGAATGATTAAAACTGGTTTCTTTTGGCTTCTGCCTGAATTTCTTGCTTGGCTCCATACTAACTCTGGCAATCTACCCAAATAATCAATAAAAATATTATGTTGGAAAAATAAAAGAAAATATTACCCTTTCTGGATTTTGTTGTGGATCCTGAGCATCAGACTACAGGTCCTCATGCTTGTGTGGCAAGAACTTGACCAGTTAAGCTATTCATTAGTCCCTTCAATTTTCTTTTTTGATATATTTTTGTCCCTTCAACTTTCAATTGACATTTTCTCCTACAGAATTTTGAAATTATTTGTATATGCTGACTATTAACCTCCTTTCTCAATTATAATTTAGAAATATGCAGTTGTGCCTTTATTATGAAAGTTGTTTCTTTTGATGAACAAACACTTCCTCATTTTATGTAATTCTCCTTTTACTTTACTTTCCTGTGCTTGTACAGTCTGTCAAAAAGAATAAGAAACTAATGTTCTGAAGATTTTCACCTAGGTTTTTTTCCATGAATTTTACAAGTTTTGCCAGGCAGTGGTAGCAGCAGCCTTTAATCCCAGCACTAAGGAGGCCTATGCAGAGTTCAAGGCCAGCCTGGTCTACAGAGCAAATTGCAAGACAACCAAGGATATACAGAAAAACCCTGTGTCAAAAACAAATTCATAGTTTTGGGCCTCAAATGACAGCTTTTTGATCATTTTTTAGTTTATTCTTGTAACTCCACGAACGTATAGTGCTATATCAATATTTTTCCATGTGGATGTTTATGCAGTTCATTTATCTGAAAAGACAGGTTTTTACTCGATGGGAAATGCTGTTGCCTATAGATACATGAATTCAGTTCTAGACTGTTCTTTCAATTGTGTGGGTTTATGACTACTGTTCTTTCAATTGTGTGGGTTTATGACTCCAGTCATATGCTAATTCCTGCTAATTTTATTAATCTCTCTCTCTCTCTCTCTCTCTCTCTCTCACACACACACACACACAAAATGTTTCTGTTTAAATTTTTAATTTTAATTTGAGTGTTTACTCTCATTTTCTTTAATTCCCTAGGAGTATATTATATTGCTGTTTTCATCTTTAAGATGTGTGACTATTTTTGCTTTACATTTTTTCATAACTTTTAAATTCATTTTACATCCCAATCTCAATGCTTCTCTCCTTCCTCTGCTCACACCTCCCCCCCACTTACAAATCACACATTATGCCCCATCCCTTGGGTAGCAAGCCACCCTGGGACTTCTAGCCCAGCAGGACCAGGCACATTCTCTCCCACTGTAGCCCAACCTGACAGGCTAGGTAGGGGAATGAGATTCAATGGCATGAAACAGAATCAGAGACAGCTGGTGCTCCAGTTGTTAGGGCACCCACATGAAGACCAAGCTGCATATCTGTTACATATGTGTATGGTTCTAGATCAAGCCCATGCATGTTATTTGGTTGTTGGTTCAGTCTCTGTGAGCCCTCATGGTCTCAGGTAAGTTTACTCTGTAGGTCTTCTTGTGGTGTCCTTTACCCCTTCTGCTGATTTAATTCTATCTGATACTCTTTCACACGACTTCTCAATATAAACCCAATGTTTGGTTGTGGATCTCTGCATTTGTTTCTATCTGCTGCTAAATGAAGACTCTCAGGACACAGTTATAGGTTCCTGTCTGCAAGCATAGCAGAGTTTCATTAATAGTGTCAGGGTTTGAATCTCTCCCATGGGATGTGTTTCAAGATGGGCAGTCCTTGGTTTGTTATTTGTTCAGTCTCTCCTCTTTGTCCCTGCGCTTCTTATAGGCAAGATAAATGTTGTGGCAAAGGTTTTCTAGGTGGTTTGATGTCCCCCTGCCCTCACTGGATGTCCTGCCTGGCTCCAGGAGGTAGCCGCTCCAGTCTCTAGATCCCTTGCTGGTAGAAGTCTCAGCTAGGATCACCCCTAAAGACTCTCCTTATCCTCCCCTGTTCCAGGACTCCACCTATTCCCAGAGATGCTCTCTACTTATTTCTGTTCTCACTTCCTGCCGTCTCCTGCCCTCAGCATCTCCCCACACCAGATCACCCGATTATTCCCTTCCACTCCATCTTGCACTCATTAAGTCTCTCCATCTGCCTCTAATGACTATTTTGATTTGTGTTCTGAGTGAGATTCATACACCCTTCCTTGGAGCCTTCTTCTTACTCTGTTTCTTTGGTTCTTTGAGGTGTATCATGTGTATTCAGTACTTTATGGCTAATGTCCACTCATAAGTGAATACATACCATGTGTGTCTTTCTGGATCTTGACTACTTCATTCAGGATTATATTCTCAAGTAGCATCCATTTGCATGCAATTTTCATGATGCCTTTGAAGCAGGTATGCAGGCAGCTTTTGTTTTCCATTTGCATGGAACATCTCGTTTTATCCTTTCACTGTTAGTCAATGGCCTTAGAAATGAAGTGACTTTCTTGAAAGCATTATGTAGTTAATCATTTGGTTTTAGACAAGTCAGTAATTACATGCATTTCAACTGGAAGATTCCATGGAAGTTAATCTGTTCGTAGTACAAAGAATTATCAGAAATTAAATCTTACTACAGTTGCCCTATAACCTGTATCCTAGTTTTAGTGTAGTTTCTGTTATTTTCTCCTTTTAATAGTCTTTGCTTTGGTAATTGATTAACTATAATAATGTGTTTCAGTTCCTTGATTAATGTTTTGGGTTTGTCTACCATAACATATACTTTGATTTTATGGTTTTTGTGAATCTTTAAAAAGATATTTTAGGGCTGGAGTGATGGCTTAGCTGCTGAGAGAGATGACTCAACAACAATGGAACTTGTATTCCAGCATCTATGTAACAAGATGAGTGTCCCTACAAATGTCTGTATACCCAGTAATAAGGTGACAGAGACAGGAGAAGGGTGTTTTAAATCCTGTCTGAGACAGGAGTCCTGGAGTCAGGGAGATACCTTGATTAGGTGGAGAGTAATACAGAAGGACTCCTGATTCCCTTGTCTGGCTCCTGTGCACTCATATGTGCATACAAATCATCATAAATACTTGCCTATTCATATACATTCACACACATATACACATATACATACATACATTAAAATAAAAATTTTAAACTATTTTTATTCTCTTTCTTAGTCTTTATTTTAATCACTTTTATAATATTTCTATCCTCTGAACTTGTCTGTGAAATTACTCTAGTAATGTTTATACATGCCTGTGTTTCTTCTTAAAGTCTCCTTTTGGTTGAGAATTCCGGTTGGCATACTTTGTAGCACAAGTCATATGGAAATAAATTCTCTGAGATTCTACTAGTCTGTGAAGGTCATTAGCTCCTCTTTGTTCCAAAATGGAGGCTCTGCTGCATCTAGTGTTCTTTTTTGGAAGTTTTCCCCTTTTAGTGCTGTTCAAATCCTACTCTCTCCAGGTCTGTAAAAGACCGAATGAAAAGTCTGTAGTCACATGAACCCTGTGTTGGTTTCTTTTCCTTTTCATTCTGAGAACATGTTTTTATTTTCCCTCTTACCTTTGGGAAAATATTGGCTATACTTTCTTGAACTAAATTTGGACTAATGACTTTTAACCTCAAGCAGTCAGATATTTGTATCATTCTGTACAACTAGGAAACATTCTCTTATGTCTTTATTAACTTTCTAGATCTTTGATATGTTCAAGTTAACCATGAACCCCAATAACCAGAATAGTTGTTCTTTTTGTTCTTTCTCAGAATTCCCTCAATTTTCTTCTTTTGTCTTTATTATTTTTTTCTGTTTCAACTGTGTATTTTGAAATGTAGTTTCACACTCTTCAACTCAAAGCATCCTTTCTCTAAGTCTCATATGTAGGTAGGAATATAAGCTTTGATTACTACATCTAGTTTACTCTTGGGTTTTTTCTTCTTTTTTAGTATTTTATACCTGAGTACTGTATTTACATCATTTTTCTTCTTCCTCTTTTCCCATCTAACTGCTCCTGTCTTCCCCACCTATCCCTCATTCTCTCAAATTGATGACCTCTTCTTTTACGATTATCATCATCACTAGCATGGACAGCACTCACCCTAGTGAGTCTATGTAGTGCTGACTCTATGTACGTGTATAAGTCTAACTACTTGGGATTGGATGACATATCAAGGGTCTGATTTCTTAAGAAGTCAGTTTCTTTTGGGCTAATATCCGCTTTTCAGTGAGTACATAACGTGTTCATTCTTTTGTGACTGCGTTACCTCGCTCAGGATGATATTTTCAAGTTCCATCCATTTGTCTGTGAATTTTATGAAGTCATTGTTTTTAATAGCTGAGTAGTATTCCATTGTGCAAATGTACCACATTTTCTGTATCCATTCCTCTGTTGAGGGACATCTGGGTTGTTTTCAGCTTCTGGTTATTATAAATATGGCTGCAGTGGCAGGGGGACGGGGGAGGAAATGGGGAGGTTCCAAAGGGGAGATCTGGAAAGGGGGAAACATTTGAAATGTAAATAAAATAGGAAAAATAAAAAATAAATAAAAATTTAAAAAAAAAATGAAGTCAGTTTCTCCCCTCTCGCTGACGTCATTGATTGTGTCATTGATTGTAGCTGGACTTTTGGGCTACTTTATTGGGTACTTATTCCTACCACATTTCTCCACCCCAATCCCTTTCAATGCCCCCTCAACACTACGTAGGCAAGAAAGAAGGATGGAGGGAAAGACGGGTATAGATCTCTTTAGATTACTTCCTGCTAATTACTGATATTGTGTTCCTTGGGGCAAGTTCAGTCTTCATCATCAGGATATCTGCAGCTAGCAACCAGCAATCGAACAAAAGCAACAGCTAGCAATCAGTAACAGGAATCTAACAAACAGCAAAAGCAGTAGCAACACCAGGGATGTATATCAGAAGCAGGAGGAGGAGCAGCAATTTCAGCCTGTCAGTACTCTGGAATTTTTATACCATCTGTAGATTCCCCAGAATTCCAAACATAAGCTCTTCAGCTGGCACAATCACATCCCTACCAAAGCATGAGACAAGTCATAGTAAGATGCTGTAGACAATCTGAAGCAGCCCCACATCCCACACCTGGGATTAAAACAAATACATATTCATATAACATAAATAGGTTATGTTCTTAAACCAAAATTCTCACTACAATCGATTGCTTGTAGCTCTTCATCTAAAATTGTAACTTTACTTTCGTCATTTTTGATTTCCTCGAAACCTTTTGACTTTGAAAATTTGCAAGGGAAGGAGGAATGGGGAAAGGAGTATGAGAAGGTGGGACTGAACAGAGTGGAAGGAAGGGACTGCAATCAAGATGTAAAGTGAATAGATTAATTAATGGAAAAAAGTTGCTTCTATCGCTGTTAAAACTTTATGTTAGAGTACTGAGCCATTTCTCCATTGTTTGGCAAGTCATAGTTTCTTTAAAACAGCTATTTTAAATTGTCCATATCTATTGTTCACTCTTGCTAGCTAATATCTTATCAGATTCTAATATTATGTTTTGAATATTATGTGGGGACATAGTTTACTGAAAGCTCCTGATATTTAGTATTATGCAGTGGGTAGTTTTTGCTACCTTGCCTTAAGCTCTGGGAATGGGCAGTGCTACCAGCCCCCACACAGGTTCCCTCAGATTTGTGGATGAAACACACACACAAACACACACACACACACACACACACACACACACACACACACATTAAATTAGTTTTCAACCTGCTTTATGGCTCAATTGCTGGACATTTTTAATCTCCCATCTGGGGAAATGACCTATGGCTGCTCCTTCCGAGATCCCACATAATTGGTCACCTTTTCTTCCTCTGAAGCATGGTGAAAATCCCTTCCTCATCTGCCTCTCCTCCCTTCCCCTCCCTCCATATGGACCCAGAATTCTCACCTCTTTCCTTCCATCCAATAATTGGCCCCTGGCATCTTTACTGATAGATCAAGAACCAATTGGGAAACAGGACCTTAGCATCAGAACCACTCCCTATATCTCATCTTTTCTGTCTAATAAAATTAAAAAATAAAACCACTTCTCCCAGACATAAATTGAACAGAACCATAGTAGTTATGTAAACTACAAAGTACGATATACAATTAACATCCAGTTTATCATATTTGACAGAGACTGGTAAAGCTTTCCCCTCTGCCAGAGCCTGACCAACACAAATGCAGATGCATGTAGCCAAACATCATACTCAGCTCAAGGACCCCAATGGAGAAGTTAGGGAAAGACTGAAGGAGATGAAGGGGTTTGCAACTCCACAGGAAGAACAACAATATCATCCAACCAGAACCCCCAGAGCTCCCAGGGACTACACCACCAACCAAGGAGTACACATGGAGGGACCCATGGCTCCAGCAGCATATGTAGCAGAGGATTGCCTTATCTGGCATCATTGGGAGGAGAGCCCCTTGGTCCTGTGGAGGCTCCCTGGGTAGGGGGATGTTAAGGTGCTGAGGCAGGAGAGGATGGGCAAGTGGGGTAGCACCTTCCTAGAGGCAGGGGGACAGGGAAGGGGATAGGGGGTTTGTGGAGGGGAAACTGGAAAGGGGAATAACTTTTGAAATGTAAATAAATAAAATAACCAATAAAAAATTTAAAAATCGCGTACAAAAAAACTACTCTACCAGCATTCCTAACTTAAAGAATTATAACATCAATGAAAGGGGAAGCCCTTGATCCTGTGGAAGTTTGATGCCCCAGCATAGGGGGATGCTGGACGGATAGGATGGGAGAGGGAGGGTGGGTTGGGGAACACCATCACAGAAGCAAAGCAGAGGGAGGAGAGGAAGGTTGTGGGATGGGGGTGCTTGTGGAGGGGTAACCGGGGAGTGGGTATCATTTGAGATGTAAACAAATGGAATGATTAATGATAAAAAAATATTTATGATATTTCCCAGGATTATGTTTAGATTTTAGCCTGTAACACCATCTGAAAACCATTTCTTCCACTCTATAACCTCTCTCTCTCAATTTTAAACAAATTGAGTTTGATTATGAGACTATAACTAGTCTTCAACCTCTTCAGAAAACCAAGAACTACTTAAAAATTACCTGGGTATATAGGAAGCACCAAACACAGCTTCTCAAACTTAAACAATTGTAGAGACAGCTGATTGAAGACTAAGTAAAGTATCTTGAACTTTTATCTTATCTTAGCTACTCTTACCCATTTCAATTTGAGTAAATTGAAGGTACTTTATTATAATTAAATCAGAATCTATCATAGCCATGAGTTTACTATCTGGCCCTTAACTGATGTTACTTAATCATCCTAAACAGTTTGTAATGGCAGTTAATAGAAGGACTGGGTCTAAGCCTTGTATTTTTAAATGAGTTGCATAGGCACAATACCTATCTAAGAGTAACAATACTAATATGTAAGCATTCCATTTATTAGTATTAGTACTAATTAATTATTTTATTTATTTACATCCCAAAGGTTGCCTCTGTTCCCAGTCCCCCCTCACAGAGTTCTTCCTTCAATTTCTCCTCTTCTTCACCTCTAAGAGAGTGCCTGCCCTCCTCTCAGCATTCACCCTCCCTTGGGCATCAAGTCTCTACAGGATTAGGCACATCCTCTCCCACTAAGGCCACAGAAGGCAGTCCGCTGCTATCTATATGCTGACAGGCCTCAGACCAGCCCACTGATTGTTCTTTGGTTGGTGGCTCAGTCTCTGGGAGCCTCCAGAGGTCCAGGTTAGTTGACACTGTTGGTCTTTCTATGGGGTTGTCATCCCCTTCAGTTTCTTCTATCCTTCCCCTAACTCTTCCACAGGGGTAACCAACCTCTGTCCAATGTTTGGCTGTGGGTATCTGAATCTGCCTCATTCAGCTGCTAGTAGAGCCTCTCAGTGGGCCTTAACTGTGAAACTTAAAGACTGTTTAGTCTAGGAGAATTCATTAGAACTGTTTTATAATTAAAATTAGCATATAGTTTCATTTATTTACCTTATTTCCTTTGAACACATCCCTTGTTGTGGATAGCCCTGGGCTGTTTGTAATCTGCTAATTCTGCCCTGCTGTGAGGGGCTTCAGGCAGGGAGTGAGTTACACCTGTGACTTCTTGTGAACCAATTACCTAATGAATAAAAGAGCCAATCACTGGGTGAGTAGGGGGACTTTCAGGTCAGAGAGAGGAAGAGAGGAAGCAGGAGAGTGAGAGAGCCCCTTTGGAATGGGGAAAGCAGAGAGGTAAGATGTAGCTACTAGAGTCTCCTGGTATGGTGGATCTGCAAGGATTGACCACCAGAGGAATCAGACTTTGATAAGGTTTACAAGATAAGGTTTTAGTTGATGCGACCAGAGATTGAGTTATCATTGTTTCTGAACTAAGTTTGTGTGGCATTTTCCTTCACGAGGTGGCTCATCTGAGTTCAAGAGAGAAAGATACAGCAGCAAAGTGTGGGTTTCCCTGATGTGCACCACAGAGCCCAATTGAAGCATGGGGGTGACCTGCCAGTTGGAACCTAGTGAGCTGGGTGGAGAGATCCTGGAGCTCTAAGTCAGAGCTCCAGGAGATGAAAGCAGGTTGGCCATTGCCCACCAATGCATGGCTGGCCAGCCTGCCAGGACGAGAGATACAGGGCATACATAATGCAGGAACATGATGCATACATTCCATCTTTTTTAATACTTCCTGCAATCCCTTCTAATTTACTTTGTCAGTTTGAAATGTTCTTTTGGGGTTAGTGAGATGCCTCAGTGGTTAAGAGGACTTGCTGCCAAACCTGATGAAATGAGCTCAACCCCATGGTTCCACAAGATAGAAGAGAACAGAGAGAAACAATTGTCCTCTGACTGTCATACACAGGCTAACACATGCATGCATATGTGAATACCCCAAAATAAACAAACAAATTAAATTTCCTTCTTATATTTTGTTGTGCTCCTGATGGAACTTTTGAGTTTGATCTAAAAATTGTGAGGGGGAAGAGAGGGAGACTAAGAAACTGAGGGAGACAAAGATAAAAACAGAGACAGAGGAGTAAGAGAATAAAAACCTATTCCATAATTATAGCCTGATTAATACAACAAAAAGAGAAAGCTAGAACATTAAATAGCCTACACAACACATTGTCACATTTAATGGAAGTGGTAACATTTTACGGAGGTTTACAGAAAATTTGTCACATATGAAGGCCAAGTAAAAGGGGATGGAGATTGGCAAGTAGTGACACAAAATGCCTTAAGCAATTCTCTGATTTTTATATATCCTGTAGGTCAAATCAGCTTTACGTAAAATGACTAGGATATACAAGAAGTTTTAATTTTAGTTAAAGATTTTCATCAATTCCCCCCCCACACTATCCATGAATTGCTATATAATATATGTACAAATTAAAGACAGAGCAATACCTTTCAGAACATAATTGAGGATCAGGTTTTGTTTAAGCTGGAGTTGTTGAAATAACCTCATGTAATAGTTTCCATATTCCATTGCACTTCACTATTACGTGGGAGCCTTTATAATGGTTGGATGCTGTATCTATATGATGAAAATGTCAAAATGGTTTTGACTGATTTTTGCCAAGGTAAAAGGAGGTGGCTAGGTTTCATTGATTTAATACAGACATTTTATTTAATACAGATTTGATTTAATATAGACATTTCATTTAATTATTTAATTTATTAATTATTTATTAGATTTAATACAGACGTTTTATTTAACATTATGATGAAACTTAGCTAGTGAGAGGGTACTACATGCATGATAAAATTTTAATGTGTTCTTAAGAAATACATAGTTTGGATAGTTAGTGTACAAATTCAAATGCTAATTTGAGATAAATTATTTGGTAGAAAATCAAGATTATTAGCATGGATCACCCATGATGATGGGACACACATGATATCATAAGAAAAAATAACCAGAATATATATTCTTGTGCTTTCCTGTAATGAAGCAATAAGGTCCTTAATAGATGCCAAGCAAATAGTTAGCACCATACTCTTGGATTTTTTAGCCTCTATGACCCAAATACAGCTGTATTCTTATCAATTACTCATTGTCAGTAATCTGTTACAGCAGTGGAAAGCCAGCTAAAACAATATCAAAAGATGTAGTGCCTATGCAAATACTCTAAGCTGTAGTTATTTTGTTAATGGGGATATATTTCTTGAAAATTACTAATAACTAGAACTGTAAGCTAAGTAGTATTTTTAGTGTTCAGTCTGCTTGTCCTTGCACTGTACTAAATAATCTTTTCTTTCACTGAAATAAATAAATAAGAAAGTAAATGACAATAACAAGTGATATCTCAAGAGAAATACCAATAAGGTAGTGGTATTGTTAACCTGGGACTCAAAAATAACTTAAAAATTTGCATTCGCTGCAATGTACAGATCTATTCAATTTCCTTTTTATTTGCATTGCATAACGTTTTCTTCTTATTCTGAAGATATGTTACTCTTTGAAGCATTATCTATTAGTGACGTTCACAAATGTTCCAGCATTACACAGTGTAATATTCAGGATATGCTATACAATATTCATACAAACCATGATGTATCAGTTGGTGAATGAGGAGGGGGCTAGGTCACTTTGCCATGGAGAGTTTATATGTCTGTGAGTGCAGATACATTTAGCTTGTTTTTGTTTTTTGTTTTTGTTTTGTTTTGCAAGAATTTGTTTTAGTTAAAAATAAATAGAATAATGAATAAAATGTCTTTTTTAGCATTTTCCTAGTGCATTCATATATTCTGCCTTTTATAATGACTTCTGAGGTTTGTGTTTGCTTTTTATGAGCTATTTAAATAATGATTCTGACTCACAGTGTAACTAGCAGAATGCAAAATGCTACATAAGTATTCAGTCACTGAACATTCTTTGGGAAATATTAGAATCTTCAATTTGGTGATGGTAAGGTGTAGCTAAGGACCATTTAATAGCATGCCCAAGATCAAACAGCAAGAAGTTGTACCTAATCATGAATCCAATTACATGGAATTGTGGTCTGTTAAATGTTTTAATTATAAATCCTCGCATTCCTTTCCTTAGAATACAGGTTTTTAAATAATGGAATTTTAGAAAAAAATAGTAATTTCTAGAAAGAAAGCAAAATAATAAATTCAAAACACTTTGTTTCAGTGGTAAAAGGAAACAGTAAGCTATCTTCAGACTCAACTATAATGCAATGTACAGAGGTAGGAGTCATAATTAGGGGTAAATATTGAGGGTGCAACACTAAACAGCACATTGGAAATTGAAGTAGAATCAAACCGCAGTGGTATTAATTGCACTGTTCTGATTATGTATCATAATAATTCAGCTGTAGACATACAAAAGTAATATTACTCATGCTCTTATTTGAATGAAAGAATTAAGCATCACAAATGACTTTTCATGAAAATGTAACGAACAAAATCTTGCATACTGTTTAGACCTATACATGTAAGCACACACATGAATAAAGACAATTATTTTTTCAGTGCTCCATTTGAGTATAATGACTCCTCTGATCTGACACTATGAACATACTGTGATGCTTATTCTCTGATAAAAATTAATTTCCAGTTTTGCTATCTGATTTTAGTTAGAGCTTGCTTATTTTTGCTCTTAAGTGGGAGGAATGTGCATAATGAAAATGAATGGTGCAGTGGATATTTGAATGTCAGCAGCCACAGCCATCCACTATAATCTAGGCAGCACAGTATGCAGACCATCTGGGCTGACTGCCATTATCCTGCACGCTAGCTAGGCATGAGTGGTCCTCTGAAACCTAATTCCACTGCACCCTGGTTTGCCTGTTTTGAAAGAACTCTATTTGCCAATATTTTAGAACAGGTGCAAAGCCATTCTGGAGTTTCCTGCTGAGGTTTATGCAAATATCTGGCATAACTGGACTGTGGGCTCAGATTCCAACTGTGTGATAGCACTGGGATTCAAGAATGACATGGCTATACTTTTCTTTCAAGTTAATTCGTACTCTTTTCCAGTTTTCTTCAATTCTTTTGTCTAAATCTCAGCCTATTATCATGTAGTACAATGTTTCTCAAATGAAATAATTGAAAGTGTGAATGTATTTAACAGTGAGGAATTCATAAGCTGAGAGTTGTATGAAGTGATTTTTGGTTAGGGAAGTATTTGATGATTTTGTCAAAAATGGTACATTATAGCAATAGCACTACTTAAAACTATTTCATAGATTTACTCTGCCCTTTAGATGAAAAGAAAGAAGAAGAAAAAACAAGCAGAGGACAAGGAGTAGGAAGAACTCTCCTTACCATTACTTTGAAAACTGGATGATACCATTTTTGCCTCCAACTAAATTGTCTTCTTATGCCACATTTCCCTGTAGTTTGGGGTCTCCTTCTAATACACATTCAAAGTACCTCTTTTCTAATGCAGAGCCATTGTATTTGCTGGTGTCTCTTCCTAGGGTACATACTAATTGATACATGACATAATTGGCCTGTTGTGATTAAATTCTTAGATCCGTTTTCACCTCTTCAAAGTTTTTTTACATCCCATATTATCAGGAATAAATGTGCTTTTCTCAAATCTGTAGTTATTTATGGTGGAATCAATGAGGTCACCTTTTGTTGGCACTATCATACCCTATGATAATACCATCATATTGATGACAACACCATATTTCATGTGCACTAATATCCACATGGACCAAGACTCCTGGAAGAAGTCAAGATGTCACTATTTGCAGATCATATGATAATGTGCGTAAGTAACCCCAAACATTCTACCAGAGAACTCCTGCCTAATAAAAACTTCAGCTAAGTGGCTGGATATAAAATTGACTCAAACAAATCCATAGCCTTCCACTACAAAAAGGATAAACAGGCTGAGAAAGAAATTAGGTAAATAACACCCTTCACAATAGTCACAAATAATATAGAATATCTTGGTGTGACTCTAACCAAACAAGTGAAAGATCTGTATGACAAGAACTTCAAGTCTCTGAAGAAAGAAATCAAAGAAGACCTCAGAAGATGGAAAGACCTCCCATGCTCATGGATCGGCAGGATTAATATAGTTAAAATGGCCATCCTGCTAAAAGCAATCCCCAGATTCAATGTAATCCCCATCAAAATTCCAACTCAATTCTTCATAGACCTAGCAAGAACAATTCTCAAATTCATTTGGAATAACAAACAACCCAGGATAGCAAAAACTATTCTCAACAATAAAAGGACTTCTGGGGGAATCAGCTTCCCTGACTTCAAGCTGTACTACAGAGCAGTAGTGATAAAAACTGCATGGAATTGGTAAGGCCAAAGTGTGGATGCTTCAATCCCACTTATAAGGTGGAAGAAAATAATCATGGGAGTCAGCAGGAGGGAAGGAGAGAGAAGGGGGAGGGAAAAGGGGGGCAGGATCAGGTATGAGAAGATACAGAAGTCCAGAAGGTCAGGGAAATGAATAGAAAGAAATATGTAGCAGTGGGGAGTGGTAAACAGGGGATTCTGAGGGAACCTACTAGAAAGTCCCAGATGCCTGGGATTAGAGAGAATCCCAGGACCCAATGGGGATGACATTACCTGAAGTACCCAACAGTGGGGAGATAGAGCCTGTGGAGACCACCCCCAGTAGGTATGCATGGTCCCCAGTTGAGGGATGGGGCCACCCACCTATCTCAAAAATTTTAATCCACCATTTTTTCCAGTCTAAAGGTAATGCAGGGACAAAAAATGGAGCAGAGACTGAAGGGAAGACCATTCAGAGACTGTCCAACCTCGGGATCCATCCCATCTACATATACAAAACTCTGGCACTATTGCTAATGCCAAGAAGTGCTTCCTGATAGTAGCCTGATATGTCTGTTCTCTGAGAGACTTTGCCAGGACCTAATATAGATGCAGATACTCACAGCCAACCATTGGACTGAGCATGGGTACCCCAATAGAAAGTTAGGAGAAGAATTGAAGAAGCTGAAGGGGACTGCAACCCTATTGGAAGATCATCAATATCTATTACCTGGACAACCCAGAGCACCCAGGGACTAAACAACAACCAAAGAGTATACATGGAAGGACCCATATCCCCAGCTACATATGTAGCAGAGGATTGGCTTATCTGGCCTCAATGGGAGGAGAGCCCCTTGGTCCTCTGGAGACTTGAGAATCCAGTGTAGGAGGATGATAGAGCTGTAAGGTGGTAGTGGCTGGCTGGGTGGATGGAGGAGCACCCTCTCAGAGGCAAAGGTGAAGGGGAATGGGATGGAGGGCTGCAAAGGGGAGATTGGGAAAGAGAAAGAAACAGAAAGAACTCTAACTCTGGTTTCTTGGGTCCTTTTGATTAAGAGTCTTAGCTTGAGAATTACTGACATACCTGAAAATTTACTAGAACTTTAGCACTATGGCTTCTCTCTTGACAGAACTGAGAGATGTATCATCAACGACATGATGGGTTTCTTAGATTTCACTAGCTCTTTCTATACTACTGGAATTTTGCCAGATTTTTATTTTATTTTCATTTGAAAAGTTGAAGCTTGGTATGAGTACTGAGTAATGCCATCTTAGGCTAGTCATCCATTTATCCATTTACTGGTGCTTCATTTAATGCCAAGCCAAGGATGTAGGTTCTCTCTCTCTCTCTCTCTCTCTCTCTCTCTCTCTCTCTCTCTCTCTCTC
>JADRCH010007307.1:1163669-1178669 GCA_019843965.1 Rhynchomys soricoides
CTCTCTCTCTCTCTCTCTCTCTCTCTCTCTCTCTCTCTCTCTCTCTCCTAGCATTATTGACCCGATAGTCCCTCTTATGTAATCTTAGGTGGCCCACCTGCTTATGGGTTTTGATCTTGTGATACTATCTTCCACATATTGATTATGTATTTTGAGCTTAAAACATGCTCAACTAGAAAAATTATGGTTACAGTATCAACTTCCAAGTCTGTGCTCAGTGGATTGGTGTTCAAATCAATAAAATTGCTCTCAAGAAAACTCGTGTGTCTTGTGTGTTGGATTTTCACCAGACCCACAACATATTTCTTATTTTAAGTTATTTATTTTACTTTTTGAAATTAAAATATAATAATATTATTCTCCTCTTCGATTTCCTCTTTCTAAACCTTTACATATACCCCTCTGCTTTTTGTGAAATTCACATCCTTTTTTATATTAGTGTTATATACACATATGTAGATTTTTACAAACTTGTTTGTGTGCATGTATATATATTCCTACATACAAAAAATATAACCCTTTCAGCCTCCATAACATCACATGTATATATGTTTTCCATGATGACCATTTGGCCGTGTATAACAAGTAGGTATGCTCTTCCCTTAGGAAGACGTTTTCTCCCACTCTCAGTTCAGCATTCCTAGGTTGGCTCTAGATCTTTCTGTGGGATTGAGACTTCTTGAGCTTTTCTCCAATCCATTTTGGCATGTCGATTGCTGTCTTTGATTGGTTCATGTTCGTAAGACTTTACAAGTGTAGCTTCCGAAGCTCCTTGTTCCTCTGATTTTTATAATGTTTTCACCTGTATGCACTGCAATGATCTGTGAGTCTTAGGTATAGGCGTTGTATTGTGGATGTACCAGTTGGGACTTGACTCCCAAACTCTTCATTTTGCTGAATTGTACGTTTCTGTTCATGTTCTATTTCACCTGATCCTCTAAGCTCTAAATGTTCATGGTACCAAAAAGCACAGTGTAAGTTTCCAAAGAAGCCAACAGTCCTAATCAGCTATGGCACACATGAACCACAACAATGACTATCATGACACCATAACCCTAAGGGGCCAATAGTAACATGCACACCTTGGTGGTAACTATTAGCTGTTTAATTAGTCTTCAAGCTCATTTTAGTAAAGCAGTATAATCCCTAACTGCATTTTAAATACTTGTACTTACAAACACGGATAATATAGTCCCCTTACCCATCAGCAAGAAAATTCTCTTTGCTGAAAACATTTTTTTTAAAACCAACAAACCTCCCATACTTGTAATGACATTCTCATATTTGTGTCTCAAAAAAAGCAGACTAATTCATAGTACTTGAAGTGGGCTACTTCCCAGTTAGTTACTCATTCATTCCTTTGTTGCTTTTCAAATAATTGCTATATTCTGTAGTTACTTATTACTTGTAGATTCATTTATTGTCTTATCCATTCTATCATGAATTCCCTGGAGAGCTTATTTTCTAACTATGTAAATATGTAAACTTTCTTTTCTCTGTTGGACATCTTTTAATAAGGCACACTTACAGAAAACAGATTCTATCAAGTTTTATTCATCTGAGAATGTGTTTAGTCCCACCTAATTTTGGATGTTTAACTTTATACAGCTTAGAACTCTTGGTTGATAGCTTTGTTCTTTCTCTGTAGCTTAATTTTATATCATCTCTTCATTCATTAAGATACTGTGAAAGGAAATGAAAGTCTTCCTTTCTCTTGTATAAGTAGGTTGTTTCTCTCCTGGAGAACATTAATATCTTGTCACACAGTTCTGTTTCTTTTAGTTTTTCTTCTTCTTTTTTATATCTCATTATTTGTGGGTACATTTTATAATCATTTCACAACTCTTGGATATTTTATCATAGATTTTTCCTTCATTTTTTTAAAAAAAATTAGTGTTGAAATTATTTTATTGGTATAGTCTCAAGCTTAGAGCTTTCCCACCTCAGGTATGTCCAGTCATCCAGACAAAAAAAAATATATCCATCAAACAAATTCTTAATCTCTAGCAGAATTTTTAGTCTGTAATTATTTCTTTATTCTTTGTTAGAATTTCTGACACCATGAGCTGTTTGCTTTGTCCATGAGTGAATATGTGGTATTAAGTGTATCCATTTTTAAATCCCTAGTCCGATAGTTCTAACATCCAGTAATACCTAGCTGGGGGTGGGATGCGTTCTTTGTATATTCTGTTTGCATGTCAGTATGATTTGTAGCTTTTCTTGATGATATTGGTCATGATGTGTTCAGTATATAAACTACTATAAATACACCTTTAGCTTTTTATAAAGTAGTGTGTAATTGTAAAATTAAAGTCATGAAAGCTTAGTGTTCTTTTGTATATGATAAACTTCTAAATTCATAATAAGTCTGTGTTACTAGACTATGTATTTCAAAAATACTTTCCTTTTAAAATTTATTTTCTTCCTCTTAGTTGGTGCAGAGTGGCTTAATAAAATTGTAAGAAAATATTTCCCTTCTCCTAAATCAGTCAGGCACTGAATAAATCCCTGTATTGCGGGGTAGATATGGAAATACAAACCTCTAATTCTAGTACTTGGGAAGCAAAGGTTCAATGCCAGTTTGGGTGAAAACTTGTCTGAAATAGAGAAGAAAATCCCAATAGTGTAGACTCTTGGTAAATAGTATAGACTCTTTTACCTGTGGGTACACACTAGTAAAAATAGAATGTTTCATTTCAATGAACATTTCATTGATGCCCCAGCATAGGGGTATGCTAGGGCAGCAAGCAGGAGTGGGTGGGTGGGTGGAGGAGCACCCTCATAGAGGCAGGGGGAGGAGGATGGGATTTGGGGTTTGTGGAGGGGAAACCAGGGAACAACATTTGGAATGTAAATAAATAAAATAATCAAAAAAAATTGAATAATTCCTTTGTCCCTGACAAAAGCATGATGATAGATATTTTCTCACCATTTTTGGTGAGAGCTTGGTTGATACCTTGAAGGCAAAATTTAATATGAACCTCCCTCTTCCATGATTAGATGCTCCTGAAGCAGTGATTCTCAACCTTTGGGCTGCAAACTCTTTGGGGGTCACTTATCAGATATCCTACATATCAGATATTTACATTACAATTCTTTTTTATTGGACATTTTCTTTATTTATATTTCAAATGTCTTCCCCTTTCCAGGTCTCCCCTTTGGAAACCTCCTATCCCATCCCTCCTTCCCCTGCCTCTATGAGGGTGCTCCCCTACCCACCTATCCACTCCAATCTTCCCACCCTGGTGCAAAATTGCAGTTATGAAGTGGCAATGAAATCATTTTATGGCTGGGGCTCAGCACAGCAGGAGCTGTATTAAAGGAGTTCAGTATTAGGAAGTGTGTGTACCACTGGCCTAGAGACTTGGACTTTTGGGCTTGTCTACACTGCCCTTCCAGTGATCTCTCAATAACAGTTTCATATCTTTTTACTATACCTACAATAATTTCTGCTTGTGAAGTTTTGCTTCATTATGTAGTAATTCCCTGAATTTATCTTTATCTCTTGTACCAAGGTAATGGAAATTTACCATGACAACATTTCTCTTGCAAAGCTAAGAAAAGTTACTGGCTTTTGAGTTGTTGAGCTTTTGACTGGTTATCATGATGAAAGGCCACTTCCAATCTCCTTTCCTGCTGGATTAAAGCACTTCTTTTGATTCTTAACTCCTTTTTTTCTATCAGTGTTACTCAGTGATTTCCTTTCTGTTAGTGACATTTTATATCTTGAGTTTACTTTAAGATAACTTCTAGTGCCACAACTCTTCTTGAGATTTTATAAATAAGATTTTAAAATGAACTTTAGGCAGCTTTCAAAATTTCTTGACTACTTCAATATACTGCGTGGAAAAATTGCTCAGTAATTCCTCCATTGCTATTTGATTTGGAAATTTTTTCATTGTCTACAAAATCTTAGCTCTTCTAAAGAGGCTATTGTCATGTAACATATATTGGAAAGGGGTTTGAAAGTAGATCATGTTGCTTTCCTATTTTTCTAATCGTTTGCCATAGTTTTTATAAAAAAAAAATACATTACATAGGAAACATTTTCATTTCAGCTAACCCAGGTTGGTTCCACGATAGTAAGAGAAAAGATTGTAAGGAACAGTATGGGCTCAGGACCCTCAAGACCAAATTCTCACCCCAAAAGAAATTAACTTGTCCCATCGGGACAAAGGGCAGGAAATAAGAGACAAAGAACAGGAAATAGAAGACAAGGGAGAAGGGAAAGGGAACTAGGGAGAGGGGAGAAAAGGGCAAAGGGAGAAGGGGAGGCATATTTGTCTTGGAGAACAAAGGACAGTCTCTGGATAGAGAAGTGACAGGTGTGACCTGTAGGAAGATGGTGGTTCATACAGGTAAAATTGGCAACCCCATCTCAGGATGAGGTGTTTCATTTTAATTCAGCATGTTAATTAGGTGAGTCAAAGGGGGCTTTTCATTTCTGGCCTTTAGTACTTTGATATCTGGATCATGGTAATCATCCTCAGCAAGAGGAATAAAGAGCCAAATAAGGGAATAGACACCGGTGTCTAGCTTTAGAAATATAACGTAACAGTTTTTAGCAAGGCAGAAGGAACCAGGGTGAACCGCAAGGCCTGCCAAAACCATGTTTGTGAACTGGCTAGACTCCCTTCAAATATCTCTTCAACATAGCTTCCATCTTCTTCTGGGAATAATCACCTAATTAGAACATAGTTTTTCTATTTGTAATGATGTAATCAGAAGAGATTATAAGCAATCTTTTAATAGACTTTGTGTTACCTGCTTTATATTAGGTATAATTACATCACATTATTTAAAATATCGTCTACTAACAAATCTACTTTTAAATGTCAGGAAATATATAACCCTTCCTGCATAAAACCTGCAGTGTTATACTGAGACTACATTGCAGAAATGGCTGTTATAATTCAATTTCTCCAAACCTATAGGGTAATCATTTTGACTAATTCTGTGTCTAAGATCCATAACATCAGTAAAGTTCCTATATTCATTCTTCCTGTGAAATCTCAAACTAGATAAAGACAAATTTTGGCATTTCTAGCTCAGACTTACCAAATATTATCAGTAATGATCACCTAGGTTTAAATACATTAGTGTGATCTACCTTTTACTAATGGAGTGAATTTCAGCACAAAATAGGGCAATTCATAGTTCAAAGTCTTAAAAAAATAGCACTCTAAACATGCATTCAGGCACAATTAAACACCACAAATAGTTTATCATTAGTGTGTGTGTGTGTGTGTGTGTAATAAAAATTGCTAATTTAAAGAAATCCATGAATTTGAAGGAGAGTGGGGAAGGGTATATGGAAGAGCTTGTAGACAAAATAAGGGAAGGGAGAAATGTATAATTAAATTATAAACCAAAAAAATAAAAGATATTTCCAAGTTCTATTTAAATATTAATCATTGATTAAATGAAATCTATGATACAAATGCAATGGAAATGAACTATATGAATACCGATGTCAGACTACCTTCAAGTCATCATAGGAACATATGATTCTGTTTTTTTGTTTATTTGTTTTTCTTTAATATAACAGTAACAAGGCTAAAAATGCAAAAGCAAAGCAATTAGAATTTTTTTGAGGACTGAATACCATGTCACATTAATGATGTTTGATCCAACTGGGGTGGTTTAATTAAGAAGAGTAAGGGACATCTTTAGAAGAGAAAATTGAAGCCTGAGGATGAGAGCCTAATTATAGTTTCATGAGTACCTGATATGAAATAGGTGCAGCATTAAGCCTTTTAAATAAAGATAAATATATTATGTGTTGCTTAGGGAGCAAATCTAGAGATATTGTCTAAAATGGCAAGTGAATGACTTTTGGTGTCACATAAGAAAAAAGGGGACATAATTATCAGGGAGTATAGAACAAAGAAGTGGATGAATCTCGGAAGTCACTGAAGGCTCTGCAGTTAGACATATTTAGATGTTCAGAGAGTTAGAAATGAATCCTATTCATCTTTGAAATTCTGGTGAATTCACACACAGATATGCGCTGACTTTTTCAATAAGACTTTGTTGAATAAGTACATTAAGCAAGTGGGTAATTGATTGAGATTGCTCATTCTTAGAACAAGGGGTGTCATAGGGTCAGTCTCTGTTTCTTCCAGGTATCAGTTCCCTTACAAAGTATGTAAACGGTATCTTGTCCAAAAAAGTTCACTGATAATATGGAAAGCAAAATAATTTTACTGAACAACAGACAGACGAATGTTTGGAAAGGTAGATAAGTAGTTCTGAACTTTTCATGGAGCTATCTGTATGGAGCTGAGAATATGCACGTGATTCATCAATCCTTTCTATCTACCCTCTGAAGTACCTGGAAAAGAGGTAAGAGGTATTCTATATGAATTATCATCATTCTTTATTCCCTCCATCAGTTCTGACTATAGACAGCAATTTGTTTCTTGTCAGTCTGTTTCACATAAAACAAATCAAATAGTGGAATAATATCAGGGGACATGAGTCAAGGATAAGCTTAGTTAAGTTTTGGTAAATTAAGTTTTTGTCTGAGGAGAGGAGATTCTTATTGATGATAAAGCTTAACAGTTGCTAGACATAAGCAAATATATATGAATCCATGAAAGGGCCACTCATGTCTCTCCAAAGAAAATCTCTATAGTACATGGGTGGGGGTAGCACCCTCATAGAAGCAAGGGGGAAGGGATGGGGAGTAGGAGGTTTTCAGATGGGAAATCAGGAAAGGGGATAGCATTTGAAATGTAAATACATAAAAACCTATAAAAAATTTAAAAACACATATGTGTATATCTGTGGTATGTGGGTTTTAATGCCAAACCAAGGATTCAATTAAAAAATTATCTCTTGCCAAAATTGATTCATTAACAGGAGAATTTAGAGCTGGGTCACAATTATATTGAAATTAAAAGTCCTAGGTGCTCAAGTTCCTCTCAATTTTTGCACAGAAATTCAGCATTTATTATAACTATAACCGTATGCTATGAGCAAAACTCAAATATCATGTTTCTTATTTCTTTTTATAATGAGATATATACTAGACTCTAGGTTTTTTCTCTCTCTCTAATGAGAATAACAAGAAAAGAGAGCTGAATATATTAAATTAGAGACTCTCTTCCTGCATAATGGTGTTTCAGCTGACCATATAACATGGTATCCTAATATTCTCGTAAGATTATACTAACTAATAGCAATGTACCATCTTAGTTTGTATAGATATATTCTATCATGTTTGGACAATAAGAAAATAAACCTTGCCTTAGAAATACAGTTCTTAGAATTTATTCCCATCATTAAGCAATATTTGATTGTAACTAATTTTACACAATGGACAAGAAATGACACATAGAAAATAAGTTAAAGTGGGCCCCTGGATGAAGTTTTTCAATATAAACCTATATTTCACACTCTAAAGTAGTAGAGGAGAGTCAAAGCAAAACTAGATTGTTTCCATAAATTAAGGAGAAGGAAATTAGGGAAGCTGAGAAACCTGAAATACGAAGGGCAGATCTTTGAGAAAAGCAAGCAAGTAGAACTGACTTGTGAAATGTCTCTAATTATTTCATTCACTAGAAGAAAATACTAAAATTTAAAGTCACGTTGATAGTGTCTATCATGGTCAGGTGTAGGGGTGGATGTCAAAATGAAAAACTATATTAATAAGAAATTTTGTATAATAAGATTTCCATAGGGTTTTGAAAAGGTCTTACTTGGCAGTAAGATGATTGAATGAACTAAACCACATAGACAACAATGGTCATTTTTTTTATAAAATGTTTTTTTATAAAAAGGGTTTTGTGAATGTCCTATGTAGATGACACTTTACTCCTAAACTACACAATACAACTTTTTCTTATATGTACATGAGATAATTAACCCAGATACTCCATATGACTTGTGATAAAAAACTACCTTTAAATTAAAGAACTTGAAATTATAGGAAATATGTCCATTGAATACTGAGGAAATAAACAAGAAGATAGTAGCAATAGAAAATATATAAAATTCACAAACCCTAAAAAAAAATTAAATGTATTTGTTACTCCTCCATGCAATGTTTGCTGCCTGTGACTTAATTTCAGATGGAAAAAGAAAAGTGAAGTCTGGTTATCAACCCCGAGGCTTTAAGACCCATTAAGAATCCATGTTTCAACCCATCTGGCTCACAAGAAGTCTGATTTATTGGAAGGAGGTTTAGGAACTGTAATATTTGAGATGATTCTCATCTGTAGGTGTGTACGTTTTAGAATTTTCTTATCGTCCATATTCACCACCCAGCGAGGAGCAAGACTAAAGAAAATCTGCCTTAGATCCTTCCAAGTGCTGAGCATTCTGAAGAGTTAGTTCATCTTTTGTGATATCAAGAAGAAAGTAGTCATCCTTCATGGCGAGATCAAATCTTGCTTCAGAAAACTTGGTAGGGTCAGCCAGGTACCCTCTGGTTTTTTTTGTTTTGTTTTGTTTTGTTTTTGTTGTTGTTGTTGTTGTTTTTTTTTTTTTTTGCATCGGTAAAATAGGCACTAGCACCTTAGATGGGAGCATTCTTTTTGGAAAAGGTTGTCCTCCTCGCAGAAAGAAGGAACGAGCTTGAGCAGAATTTCTAGACTTCTTGGGTCATAGAAGACAGAAGTAACAACACCGCCATTTGATTTTCAACAGCAGCAATGGCTAATTCTGAAGCCAACTGCACCTCAAATTAACTTTTGCTTGAAAAGTATCAGTACCATCTTCAAACAGCTGGACCACATAATCCATTTTAAGTGGTTGGATGGTCACACCCCTCTCATTCACAAGCTGGGTTAAGTCAATAGGTACAGTTGGAACAACTCGACCTGAATCAATGAGATATTGTAGTCTCCTGAGACTCAAAGACTGAATACTGGTGTCTGAAACTATGTTCTTCATTAAATCCATATTTTGAGATTCGGATGTAAAATGGATTTTGCCCTCCCTCAAAGCCCAGTTGTGGCTGAGTTCCTCTCTGCCTCTCTTCTTTATAGCCCCTACCACATTTCTTACCTCGTCTCTGATCTTTCCTGTTTTCTGAAATTAGAGTTGGGATTTGGGATGGCCAGGCTTACTCTCAGCAAGGACAGGAGCAGGTCCATGCTGGTCTAGCAACCTCACACCAAGGCAGCCATGAACCATGGTCTTTTGATTCAAGAGTGCCCTAGAGGCAGCTTAAATGTACTTTTCAAATTTGAGTTGGTGATGAAATTGTAAAGAAAATTAGAAAGTACTTTGAGGTTGACTAAAAATGAAGACCATTATGTTAGGTAGAGTGGTATATGCCTATTATTCCAGTGCTCAGGAAGCTGCTAAAACAGGAGCCTGAGAACACAGCTGGCAGAGCTGCACAGAGAAACTCTCATGCTTTCTAAAAATCATATACCAAAGCTAATGGAAAATAGTAAAAATACCCCCATGAAGTACCATAAATTTCAATATAAGAAAGGAAGTTAGATTTGTTTTGATATAATACCAAAAGTATAGACAACAACAGAAAAATGAACTGGGTTATATGTAAAAATTCAAATTTTCTATACATCAATATTTCCAAGCCTTATAAAAGTTTAAAATAAAAATATAAAAATAGTACCTGCAGCTAAACAACTACAACAAAACCCAACAATTTAGTTAATAGTCAATAAAGAGTTTAAATAAGTGCTTCTTCAAAGATCATGTATAAGTACAGAATATGCAAATGAAAACACAATGAGATGCCACCCATCAGGAGGAGTGATAATATTCCTCCCAAATGCTATAGATTAATAAAACCCACAGTACCAGGTATGAGAAGCTTCCCTTGTTAGTAATGGCAACCCAAGCGTCTGACTAAACAATGTGGACCATTGCTATTGCCCTTGAGTACTTCCTACAAGTTGAAGACAAGTCCCCATTGCTGAAGGCACTTTGGCCATAGGACTTAGAGGGCTTGACCTGGATATGACGCCAAAGCCTCATGCCCTGAGGACCAGCTTTCATTGTATCACAAGTTGTTACATAAGCTTCAAATTGGGAAAAGCAATCAATAGTCCTAGCCAGCTACAATGACTATGAGCCATAACAACTGTCACCACAGCAAGATTTTTTTACAGGTGCAATACTGGCATAAGTATCTTGGCAAGAACTAAAAGCTATTAAACTGAACTTAAAACCTCATTCAATACAAGGCAAATCATGCTTGTTACTACAAAACTAATGAACTAGCCAGGAATAGTGATAGCATGGGTCCTTGAAGAGAACCCACTGCTTCCCCTTTAGTAAAAACACAAAATCAACTAGCTGCATTCTAAAACTTATCCAAATACCCACAAATAAATGTAGCTCCCACCCCTCATCAAATCAACTTTTCTTTGCAGCAGATGGAAACCACTACAGAAAATTATTACAGGTAAAACATACAGAACTGTTTCTCCACATGTCTCAGAGAAGATGAAGGAAGAGGGACAGAAAGATTGTGAGACCAAGAGAACCACAAAATCTGCTGTGAGATCTTGTTTCTGAAAATGACAGAGAAACTTCACCTTCAACAACATTGCTGCCTAGACAAAACCTGAACAAGTACAAAGCCAGTAGGCATGCTTCCATGCAGTGATGTGGAGCTAGACAAGATATAGGCAACTAGAGGATACTGAGAGCAGGGGGAATAATCTTCCACCAGAGAGAACCTCTATAGTTGGTTATCCAACTGGATGCCAATGGGGTCTACCCTGAAATCATATACATACAAGCAACATTAATGTGACTCAGGAGCCACTTTATGCCTTTATATGTATAAATGGAACAGTAATAATTAAAGAAGCCTTGAATTTGAGAAGGTGCTAGAATAGTCATGGAAAAGTTTGGAAGTGGAGAGGAAGGGAGAAATTGATATAATTATTTTTAATTAAAAATAAAATAGTTTATAGTAGTTTAAATAAAGAGAGATGAAATACTGATTCAGTTTATAACACAGAAATATAGATGGACCCAGAGAATATCATGCAAGATAGAATAAACAAGGCATAAAGTAATACTTTGTATAATTTTTTTATATAGGTGCCCAAAACAAGTCAGTCCATAGCAACAGAAATCAGATCAGTTGTTTCTAAGAAGTATAGGTAGAAAATAGAAAACAACCTCATAATGGGTACAAGATTTCTTTTTGCATTCATGAGAACATTTGGAAATTTGTATTTTTGTTTGTTTGTTTTTCTATATTATAAATGAGCTGAATTTCATGCTTTAACATTATTGAAATGATAGGTTTTACTTTGACTCAAAGCAAACTTAAGTATAGGAAAGTGAGATGTAATTCTTATGTACACATATTAGACAAATGACTTTAAATGACCAAACAGAACCTGTTGGTATATGTTAATAATTGTATTGTTTAGAACAAAGTAATAGTGGTGGCAAAGTCTAGTCCAATCAACCCTGTGTTCTTCTCTGATGTCAGCATTGGCAGCCAAGAAGTTGATGGTGTGAAGATTGAGCTTTTGCAGAGGTGGTGCCTAAGATGGAAGAGAACTTTAGGTAATTCTGCACTGGAGAGTTCAGAATGGATGGTGTTCCTACAGGATACAAAGGGAACTCCTTCCACAGGGTCATAAAGGATTTGGTGATCCAGGGTGGAGATTTTGTTAATGGCGATGTTTCTGGAGTCGCTTGTATTTATCAGGGTCAATTTACAGATGAACATTTAAACTTATACATTCAGCTCTACACGTGCTTTCTATGGTAAACAGTGGTCCTAGGACAAGTAGGTACCAGTACTTCATCACGTGTCCTAAGTGTGACTGGCTGGATGAGAAGCATATACTCATTGACAGACTTCTAGTAATATGAAAGTTCAAGAATATTCCCACAGGTTTTAACAGTAAGCCCAAAATGCCAATGGTAATCTCACAGTTTGGAGAAATGTAATCTAGACCAAGACTGAACCAGATTGTCTGCTGTTTTGGGTGACATTCTCTCTTGAGTATGACAAGTTGAACTGGCCTCTGTATTTGCCTCCCTGCCTTCACAGTGTGTGACCCAGGACCCAGAAGTATCACAGATCAAAACTATTATCGTGTTTAAATTTTGTATTGTAGATAAAGGATGAATTAATTAATGCAAGAGATAATGACATTGTTCAAAATAAATTTAAAAAGTATAAACAACTCTTTCTCTTTTTTTTTAGAAGATAAAAGGTATACCCATCTAACAAAGTGTTTGGCCATTTAAAGAAAGTACTAGTAAATATCATCAACTGGATGAATTTGATGATATGAATGGCAAGTTAAGGCTGTCACAACACACCATATTACATGGTCTATTTATAGCAAATGACTATCATAATGTAGAAACAAAATGTAATTAATTGTACTCAAGACTGTGTTATTGGGAAAAATAAGGGTGACTTCTCATGTAAATGTTGTGACTTTCTACAGTAATGAAAATTACTATAGAAATTTAAAAAAGATTGTAGTATCATATTTGGTAAATATATAAAACATACAACACACCTTTCTATTGTGAGCTTTGAAAGTTGAATTGTGAGACTTTTGAAATATAGTAAAATTTAATAACATGTATGAAAACATATTATCTGATCCATTATCCTAAATGAATAGTAAAGGAAAACTAAAATCTCTAAATGCACTATGCAAATAATAGCAGCAGAAAGAAGAAAGTAGCCCAGAATGTCTGATAGAACAGAAAACAAGCCACAAGATGGTATACTGGAACCAACAGTATCAACAATCACAATAAAAATAAATGAAATGTCTCTGTATTTGAGAAGCAGAGACTACCACAAAGGTGCAATTTAATAATATTGTGATTATATGACATTTCCTTTCAAATAAAAATCGTGTTTGTTTTTTAAACTTCTCAAAGTTCCAAAAATAAGCGATGAAGTGCTTGGCTCTAAACAGAAAATCTCTATCAACCCCACCAAGATATAGAAAACTTTGAAGAATATAAGAGACTGAGAATAGGGTAGTGTACCACAAAGAATGTAAAAGGCTGGGATAAGGAGGTGTAACATAAAAGTTATCTTCTGATTATGACATGGTACTTGCATTCAGAACTGTGGTTATTTACATGCAACATATACAGCATAAGGCGGTTAACATTTTCTCTGTCCTTTTTTTTTTTTTTTTTTTTAGTCAACTTGACATAAATTAGTGTCACTTGGTAAGAAGGACTCTCAATTGAGAGAACACCATCATAAGCTTTGCCTATAGGCAAGTCTGCAATGTATTTCCTTTATTAGTGACTGATATGAGAAAGCTTAGATCACTGTGGACAATGCCACACTTC
The DNA here is from genome assembly GCA_019843965.1 of Rhynchomys soricoides. Lineage (NCBI taxonomy): Eukaryota > Metazoa > Chordata > Mammalia > Rodentia > Muridae > Rhynchomys > Rhynchomys soricoides. The sequence goes on from JADRCH010007307.1 coordinate 1,176,954, forward strand.
AGCAGGTGGTCCTGGGATGTACAAGAGAGCAGACTAAATAAGGTAGAGAAAGCAAACAGTTTCTGACCTGTTTGAGTTTCTGTCTGACTTCCTAGATGATGGATTATATGTGAACCTGTAAGTTGAAATAGACCCTTTCCTTCAAAGTTGTTTTTGGTTATAGTATTTTATCATAGTAATAAAATCTCTAAGGTAATCATGGATGGGAAAAGAGCATATGAGTGATCATTCACCCTGAGTGACAGGGAGTGGGTTATCATTTTCTCTTGTTGTATAGTCACCAAAAAGTTATCCATGTTCCAGTAAATAACCTTATGTTCTTTCAGGTAACTCCAATTAAACAAGACATTAGAGCACTGACTTCTTAGGAAGAAGAAATTTAGTGGAAAAGGGAGAGAGGCCAAGGGAGGATAATGAGGGTAAAGAACTAAAATTTATTATGTACATAGGTAAAACAGTCAAATCCTGAATACAAATTTTCAGCTTTTCTTTTGTGTGTATATATGTGACTAAGCATATGTAATTGGAAATAGTGCTATCTAAACGAGAAACATGTCAACCAAATCCAAACATCTCTCTGATATCCTGCCAACATTATCCAAGGAACATCACTTATTAGGATATTGAGACTGTTTTGAATAATTAATGGTGGGTGACAAAAGAATTTTCACACATGCTCCTAGATATCTGACATGTTTTGGGATTGTGTTAAGCTTTCTATTAGCTTAACTCTAATATCACTTAAAGTGCCAAATTAGTAATACTGTAATGTCTCATATTGTGATAGCAATAATAGGATATGAGCCCGATGAAAAGACAATTATCTTTCTTCCCTGGTATAATACATTTCCATTTGCAAAAGGAACTTACAGGTCTTTATTTTTTTAAATCAGTATTCCTTAGTAAATTTCTCTCCAGCATTTCACAACCTTGACGTAACAGAAGACTTCCATGAAGTTACTAGGCCAATCTAGAATAATAGCACCACATTAAACTTCAGGAGTGAAAACTCTTGAAGAATATGGGAACTTTTCTAATTTGCCCACAAACAAATTGTTGAGCTGAGACCTCAGTGGTCAATGTCATCCTGATAATGAATTGTGAAGGGGATTTCACGTTACATTGCTTCTCCACAGAGTGTGAGAAATGGATTACTACTGCACTATCACATAAAGACTACTTGAAGGCTGAGAAACTGGAACTGCCGCTTTGACTTATATTTAAGCAAATGAATACTGCAGCCTCAGCCTAAGCTTGACGGCCTAGGATTCACTCTTCCTACCCCTTATTTTTGGCATGAAGGGCAAAAGCAAAAGTAAAGGGTGAGTTTTATAGTGCTATCCATTCCTTTATGATTCTTACATCAATAATACAACCAACCCAGTTTTGGATTCCAAGGCCATTATATCCCGTTTTGCCAGTATAAAATTTTATGTCATGACTCCAAAATACCACTTCTAAGTAAAAATTTTCAACTCTTATTAGGTGATGATTTTCTATGCCTTATTAAAGAACCTTCCATTAATACGATTACTATACATTCAGTTAATGAATTCTAGTTTTTAAAATATTTCTCTGATTATATCCAAAACCATATACCATAAACAATAATTGGAAAAAGAATGTCAAAGAATTCCTTAAGGTAGGGAAAATATATTATTTAATTCTGTATCTTCAGTACCTGATATATATTTAAGAAATTTATGTTTAATAAAT
>JADRCH010007307.1:1181169-1203538 GCA_019843965.1 Rhynchomys soricoides
AAATGGAAAAATGGGCTTTTTGTGCTCTATATATCTATATCATATATAACTCTAGCTAGTAAAAGTTCATGTTGTACTCATCTAAATTTCATATGCTTTCAAGGTAAGATGTCTTTCCATAAAATGTAATTAATTTTCAATACTTAGTAATAATTTACCAAAGGTATAGACTTCAGGATCTTGTAAAAATTAAAGTGTATCATAATCTATTTATCATAGACAGAGTTAGTTTCATGAAATAAATAAATAAGGACCAAATATATAATGTCCTAGAAAAATCAACCTTTTAAATCATGTAGTTTTAATATTTTATGTCTTTATATTTTCTCAGTATACAATAGACATTTCTCAATTTCACTTTGAGGTTTTATTCATTGTTTTACATGTTTTGCTAAATGACATATCCTGTGGTTAGACTGATTTATACATAATAACATTTCATTCCTTTTATATTTTATTACTTTAATTGTACCATGTTAATGAGTTGTATCTCCATGGCATAAATATTTATTTCTTTATTTTGAGCTGCTCCTAGAATTAAGAAAAGATAAATTAATTAATCATTCTTCCTGAAAATAGGATCTATAATACTATACAAAATAAATACATGAGACTTATTTTTTACCTGAAAAATGTAGATAAATATTTAGGGGCAATGTAAATATAATAAGTAACCTTAGTATGTGGCAATAATTATTATATTTCATGCTATAAAATATAATTTAGCCAGAATACTCAAGTGATGAAAAAGAATGAGCGATAACTTAAAAAACTAAGAAGAAAGATGCATGAGAAATCTAATATTAAGTGTTTTAACTCAGCCTGAGTCTTTGCTTCACATCTAAATCTGATATGTGTACTGTTTATTGGTTCAATTATTATAGAATATTTTCAATAGAGTATTGCATAGTCCCAGTTATGAACATAGCATGTAGCCAAGGCTGGCTCTATCACTGAACTGCATATCTTACTTAATCTTCACTATTTTCCTTTTTTCCAGGAACTTCCTAAATTGCCCAGACTAACCTTAGACTTGCTATCTATCTAAGTCAGGTCTTGAACTTGCTGTCATCCTGTGGTAGCTTTTCTAGTAGCTGGGATAATAGGCATGTATTCCTAGTCTTGACTTTAAGCCTCACCTTTTAACCTTCACATGTCATTATATGTGAATTTAGTTTCTTATAATTGAGTCATATTTTCTTACCTTGTCTTTTAATTGAGAAAAGTAGATCATGACCTTTGGAGTATTATTGAGATGTTAGGTTTAAAATTTGCCATTGTATTATGTTGGGATTAGTCTCTTTATTTTCGTCCTCTTGTTTTTGTCTTGCTGGTTTCCTATGGGTTACTTTGACATCTTAAGTGTTCTATATTGAACTGCTCACTGGATACTAGTGCTGACATTTTACCACATTTTTGTAAAGAACCAGAACTAATCTTTCATTTGTTTACTTTATTCCCTAGCAAACTACAATTTGTTTATCTCCTCATTTATATATGCCACAAAGATTACTCTAAGATAAAATATAAATTGAATCAACAATCATGATGTATGTGTATTAAAGTGTGACTTGTTCATCTTTACCTAGGACAGGCTACAGTGCTATGGACCAGGCAGTCCCTGCTGAAATCGGTATTCTTTCTTCTCTAGGTTCAGTGAATTTTTGAAATAAAATTATCCTAAATTTAAGATATTATTTCCTTGAGCATTTCCCTACATGTGTTGACTGCCACATCAGATGGTGATATAACTTATTGTTTAGTGACATCCGTTAAAGAAACTCATAAAAACAGGCATGTTGGTATATACATATAATCTCAATACGCAAGAGAGTTGAGGCAGAGGATCTTAAGTTTGAGGCCAGCTGTCTCTTTGTAGTAAGTTTGAATGCAAACTGGTCTACCCAGTGAGGTCCTGTCACAAGCAAATAAACAGAAAAAAAACAAAACAAAACAAAACAAAAATCAAAATTAAAAAGGTGAAGAAAAAAAAAGAAAAGGAAAAAGGAAGAAAGTCAAACTACATAGTTTATATTATTTTATTTCTGCACATTCTGCTGTTCTTTTGTGCCTGTAGGCATCCGTGTGTGCCTGTGTGTGTGTGTGTGTGTGTGTGTATGTGTGTGTGTGTGTGTGTTCCATGGCATGTGTGTGGAGTTCAGAGAACACTGAGCATGTTGGTTTTCTCCTTTAACAATGTGGGCTCCAAGGATTGGATTTAAGTCATCAAGCTTGGTGGTAAAAGTGCCTTTATTTACTGAGATATCTGGGTGGCTGTGCTTTTTTACCCAAAGATCTCAGAGTTGTCCATTTTGTTTGGATAGTTTACTTTAAACATTCTGTGGAGATAAAAGTCTGATGACAAATTCTTTTAATTTTACTTTATCGGAGAGTGTCTTTAATGGAGTTTTATTCATCCATAAAAGAGAATGAAATTACACTTTTTTCTCATGGAAATGCATGAAAGTAGAGATCTTCAAGTTAATCACATAAGCCACATTCAGAATAAATATCGCCAATTTCTCTCATTTCTGGATCTTTTAAATTTATTAGAATATAAAATGTTCTCATGTGGCATGAAAACAGAAAGGATCCCATGGGAAGAAAGAAAAGTAGTGGGAGGAGAGTACAGGGGTGGAGACGGAGAACGAGATGGAGTACAAAAATAGTCACAATACTCATTTGCATAAATGAACTGTTTTAGCTGGAACTGTGCTGGAAGCATCCTCTCTACTGTCTAGCATTCGTAATGACAGACGAGATGAAATATTGTGGAATACTCTACTCTGGATTTATAATGGCCACTGTATAAGACCTTGAACTCTCAGGAACTGTGATCACCTACATAATATATGGTCAAGATTGAGTTTATCATGATTCCTTCATGTAGCTTGGAAGGATTCATGATACTTCTTAATGTTTGCCAAGGAGATAAACTCATAAAGGCCCAGAATTCTCTGAAGACCTATAAACAGACGGCTGCTGGGGAACAGAGAAAAAATTGTCTTAAGTGGTATAGCCACTGATAAATTGCCCATGTTCTCATAAATGAGTCCTTATCCAGGCTTGAAGTGGAAACTTATGGTTTCTTTGGAAAGTCAGTTGTATCGGTTGGTGTTTTGTTAAAGCAGACATGTGAAGGAGTGTTTTCCTAAAGTGGACACAGGCAAAAAGATTTTTTTTTTTTGCTATAGCAGACATGTAAAAAAATGCTTTGCTGAAACAGACACAGGTGAAAAGATGTTTTATTTAAACAAACATATGAAAGGACATATGGTGTTAAGAAGGGCCCAACAGATGGTAGAATACACTAGATGGTATTAATATGCCTTGCTATTCCTTAATGGTCAATGTTTATTTTGACTTCATAGAAAGAAAACACCAAACATCTTTTGATGGTGTTCTGGCATCTTCTTGCCTGTTTCCACTGTCTCAGGCTTATTGACAATGTAATGTCAGCTGACACAGACTCTCATGAAGTTTTGCTTAGGCAGATGCACATGACATTTTGCTGAGCCAAAACCTATAGAGGACACGTGATGTTGAGAGAAAGTATAAATAGTACTCAATGGACAGTGAAGGCAACCTTAAATAACTAGCTTGGCAACACTCCTTGGTCTCCCATTTTGGTCTTCACTGAGAACTTCTCCTGGTATCTCTGCTGGTCTTGTTTGCTCTTGCTGACTCCTGCTGATTTGGCTGAGGCCTGGCTGTTTCTGCTGGGTCATGCCACCAATGCTGATTCATGTTTGCTATCCTGACACTACTAAACTGGACTGTTGATATATATCTGACAACACAAATTAGATTTACTCAAAAAAAACCCAAAAACAAAACAAACCTATATTTAAACAGGCCCACTTCCCCGTATCCTAGTGACCTTTCTTTTCTACTGCCTTTAGTGGGCAATGGGCTAAAAGAGAGGTTATACATTTAAAAACTCTTGATAGAAATAAAAATTTAAGAATTTAAGCCAACACAATTTCCTTTAAGTAACCCTAATAAAATGTATTGTTTCTTATATACAATGACTGAACATAGAAAGAGGACTAATGATTAAGAAGAAAAAAAGAATAAATAAGCACTTAGTACTGTTCATAAGAGAAATGGGAAGTGAATATGACTAAAAGACATTGATATAAATGCTTGAAAATGTCATAATGAAACGTGTTAGTTACAGTATACAATTAATATGTAATAATACAAAGATAAAAACTAAAGAAAAACCCACAAAATGTGTGTCAGATTTATTCAGACAAATCAAATAAAAATAAATGAGATTTGAAGGAGCTGGTTTTTGAAATAAAATGAGTGAGATAGAAAGATCTCCTATGCTAGATAGGATTATCATAGTGAAAATGGCCATCTTACCAAAAGTAATCAAGAGATTCAATGCAATCCTCATCAAAGTCCCAACACAATTCTTTGCAGAACTTGAATAGAAAATACTCAATTTCGTATGGTAAAACAAACAACCCAAGATAATCAAAACAATCCTGTAAAGTAAAAGAACTTCTGGAGGTATCACCATTCCTGATCTCAAACTATACTACAAAGGATTAGTAATAAAAACTGCAGAGTATTGGCATAAAAACTAGCAGGTTGTACAATAAAATTAAATCAACGACAACTGTTATAAACTCACATACCATGGATACCTGATTTTGATAAAGAAGCCAGAATTATATAATGGGAAAAAGACATCCTCTTCAACAAATGATGCTGGTCTAACTGGGTGTTAGCATGCAGAAGAAAGCAAATAGATCATTTTCTATGACCCTGTACAAAACTCAATTTCAAGTAGATCAAAGACCTCAACATAAAACCAGATACACTGAACTTGATAGAAGAGAAATTGGGGAATTGCCTTGAACCCATTGGCACACGAAAAAACTTCCTGAAGACAACACTGATAGCACAATCATGAAGATCAACAATTAATAAATGGGACCTCATTAAACTGAAAGTTTTTCTTTTAAGGCAATGGCAGTGGTCAATAGAACATAACAGCAGCTTACAGAATTGGAATTTGTTTTTTGTTTTTACTAACTCCATATCTGACAGAAAGCCAATGTCAAAAATACATAATGAACTCAAAAAGCTAGACATCAAGAAATCAAACTATCCACTTAAAAATGGGGTGCAGATCTAAACAGAATTCTTAATAGAGAAATTTCAAATTGCTGAAAAACAAACGTTCAACATCCATAGCCTTCAGAGAAATGCTGATCAAAACTACTTTGACATTTCATCTTACACCCACCATCTAAGTTCAAAATCTCAAGTCACAGCCCATGCTGGTGATGATGTGGAGCAAGGGCAGCACTCCTCCATGGCAGGTAGAATTGTAAACTCATACAGCTACTTTAGAGTCAATCAATTTGGAAGTTTCTTATAAAATTGGGAATAAATCTACCTTAAGACCAAGCGATACCACTCCTGGGCATATTGCCAATGGATGCACCATCCTACCATAAGGATATTTCCTCAACTATGTACATAGCAGCTATAATAATTAGAAACTGGAAACAATTTAGATGTCACTCAACCAAAGAATGGATAATGAAAGTGTGGTACTTTTACACAAGGCAGCATTACTCAACTGTTAAAAATAACAACACTGAGGCCTAATTGCTTAGGACAACTCATTAAAAGTGGAGAGGTTAAGCTAGTGCCTACATGGAGTATCCCTCCCTATGTTCTAATCTCTTTGGTGTGGAAAGTTACTTTGCAGGTTACTAAAAGAGAAATGTGGATATCAAACTCGACCCAAAGCCTCTAACCTAAAGTCTATCCTGTCTTCAAAATATGACAGAACAATGTTGGCACAGAACTTGTAGAGTAGCCAACCAATGTCTGATTTGACCTAAGGTTAATTTCATAAGAAGGAACGCATACCTAAGACTCTTTGTATAACTAAGAATCAGAGACTAGATAGCCTAGAGACCTAGGGCAAAACCAAACATGTCTGTTAAAAATAAAACTGACTAACTAGCTAATTAACTAACTGGAATGATTCCTAATGGTATTCTGCTATACTCATAGATCAGTGCCTCATCCAGTCATCATCAGAGAGGCTTCCTCCAGCAGGGAATAGATACAGATAGTGACAGCCAGATATATGGAGAGGGAGTGTCTAAATTGGAGGGCTCCATCAAATTGTGCCCTTGGAGTCCAGGAAATCCTGAAGAAAAGGATGCTGGAAAGCTTGCAATATCGCTAGGGATGGAGAGCACTAGAAGAAAAAAGGCCTTCTTTATCTACTGAACAAGGTACATATGAGCTCACAGACAGTAAGCAGCAGGCACAGGGCCTATGTGGGTCTATACCAAGTTCCCTGGATATATATTATAGCTATTAACTTAGTATATTTTATGGAACTCCTGACTGTGAGTATGAGTGAGTCTCTGTCCCTTTCGCCTGTTCTTGGGACTCTTCCTACTGTTGGGTTGTATGTCTAAGTTCAAAATGACAGGTTTTATTTCATCTTATTATATTTCATTTTGTCATATTGAGTTGTTATCTCTTAGAGTCCTGGGGTTTTTTTCCTAGTGAGAGACATAAAGGAAGCAAATCTAGAGGTGAGAGGATACGGGAACTACAGGTGATAGAGGCAGGGGAAACACTAGTTAGGATATATTATATGAGAAAAGAATCTGCTTTCAATTAAAAGAAAGAAAAGCTAAACGATAGTTTTAACTTTAAACCTTGTTCAGTGTATGCAGGTAATAAAACATCATATGCTATTCAATTAGTGTGCAAAAATGTGTTTTAATTATCAGTTAACAATTTAACTAAAACTTTATCCTTTAATCCCAGCACATGGGAGGCAGATGCAGGAGTATCTCTGAGTTCAAGGCCAGCCTGGTCTACAGTGTGGGTTACATACACTGCATACAGCTAGGGCTGTTACCCAGAGAAAACCTGTCTCAAAAGTCAAAACAAATAAAATAAAAATAATTTACTTAAAACTTAACCTCAAAGCTAAGAGAAAGAATAAGAACATTCTCTGCATTCAGTTGAAACAAATTTGAATACCATAGTGAAATTGATAGTTTAGGAAAAGAGCTAAAATTTGAAAACTACATATAGAAAATCTGCCTTAAAACAAGAAGGAAGGGCTTGACAGTTTCACAGAATTTCTAACTATTAAAATTTATCTCTCACATGTATTTTCATAGAAGAAATGAACATAATTTCACTGGAAGGTGATTTACATTAAATTGCTGCTTACAACAAAGTTTATTTTTTTGGTTTGTCGAGACAAGATTTACTCTGTGTAGCCCTGGCTGTCCTGGAACTCACTCTGTAGACCAGGCTGGCCTTGAACTCAGAAATCTGCCTGTCTCTGCCTCCCAAGTGCTGGGATGAAAGGTGTGTGCCACTACTGCCCAGCTTACAACAAAGTTTTGAACAGCTTACATCCCATCTGGAATGAACTGACTAGTGTGCAATACTATTTAGCTGAAACAAGCAAAACCATGGAAATATTTTTTATAAATTTGCCTCTAAGATATATTTCATACTGAAAAGTGATATTTATTCCATCTATGTTAAAACAGTCTAATTTAATTTTAAACAAGAACAGTAGTAACAGAAGTTCTTAACAAAAGCTGTGAAGGTTAACAATTGATTTTGATATTAGTACTTCATATCTTCCATCTTACCCAAAGCCACAAAGTTCCCTCTTCCCATTGTCTGGCATTACCTTGTCCTTCAGTTTCCATAGGGAGACAAAATGGAATATTTTTAAGAACTAAAATGAAATCTTTAAAAATGGTTGGAACTAATTACAAGTTAAACCCAATTTCAAATTTTATCTAAAATCTACAATGAGAAAAGTCTTTCCTTTACAGTAGATGGGAAGGAATCATAGACCCTTAATTTAGGATTAATAATTCATGTTTTCGATTGGAAACCTATCATTAATGCAGAGGACTGGAATGAAAGAATTCCAGCAGACCTTTCCACCTCAATCAGAATTCCCTTTGGGAAGCAGATAAGAAGTTGTATAAAGTAGAACAAGGCTTTTATATATAGTATCTTTCCTTCCAAATTCATTTCCATGTCATTAAGAAGAATCAGCTCTTAGATTTCAAGTCTTTTTTTTTTTTCAGAAATGCAATTTAATTTGCATTCTAAGTTGTTCTGTTTGGTGGTGTGCATTCTGGGTTTCATTTAACCATAGAAAAGGTAATTATATGAGGCTTTAAAACGATTGGTTTGGGTTGTGAGCCATTGTTAGATCATGCTCTAGTTTGCATATAGGTCACACAAATTTAACTGTTTTTATTTTATTATTTTAGGGGGTAGGTCACAAAGATGAGGGCAGACCTGAGTCTGAGGAATTGAGTGTGATCAGGGTGAATGATATATAATTCCCAAGAATCAATGAATTTTATCATGTTAAAAATGGTGTACTTTTATTTTTAGGTTTGGAAATAGTCTGGTACATAACATGGCATGCCTCTAAATTAGCAAATGTCCAAATGTAAACTTTTTCTACATCAGATCAATAACACCAATGCCTTTAAAACATACTTGGAATGATCTTAACTAAACAAGATATCACATGTGAATGATTTCAGATTTCTTGAGGTTTGAACAATGTGAAGTAAGATGATTTAACTCGCTGAATCAAGACAAAAGACATTAAGCCAGGGTCAGCCTATCAGGAACCATTTCTGCTGAATGAAGGATTAGGAGCTTGCTTAACTGCTTGGTACAAATGGACTAGTGTATTTGAACCCTCAAGTCAGCTACTTGGCCTATTAATAATTTAGTGTTAACTTCCTAATAAGTAATTAGGATCTATTATTTTAGCTTGGCCTAAGTGCTTTTCTATTTTTAACCTCAGTGGCTCCTTCTTTTAATTTCCTTAATGTTTAGTAATCATTTTGTTTACTAAGGAAAAACACAAAATTCTTACCCAAAATGGCCACTTTCTAAAAATAGCTTTCTCTTCTTAATGTGTTTCACTCGCAAATGTTTCTCTTGGTAGTCTGAGCAAACTTTTCATTTTTATTCTGCAGGCTTAATTTCTGCAATGCTGTTTTTCCTTCCTCCCTTAAAATTGATCAAGAATTCCATACACATATATGCTGAGGTTGAGGCACTTTAAAGCACCTACTATCAAATATCTTATTCTTGCAACTGATACTCTTAATTTCAATTGAACAATACTTGTATTAAACAACACCAGATACCATATTAAAGCATGATAAATACAAACATTCTTCAACACAACTGCTTATACTCTTATTCTTCTCAACAGCCATGCTAGCATATTTAAAACAATATACTGGCCACAAGATATATCTAATATAAAATTACCATATAAATAACAAATTGAATTAACTACAAATTTCATGATTTAAAAGCACATAAAACACTAGCCATTTTCCCTTAAATTTTCACTCATTTTATTTCATCAAGATATATTATGATAGAAGATGATAACTGTAGGTTATTGTTACAGAGACAGATCGATGAATGGAATTGAATCGAAGACCCAGAAATAAACCCATACACTTTTTAGCACTTGATTTTGATAATGAAGCCATATTCATACAATGAAAAAAAGAAAGCATCTTTGACAAATGGTGCTGGTCTAACTAGATGTCTGCATGTAGAAGAAGGCAAGGAGATCCATATACATCACTTTGCACAAAACTCAAGTCTAACTGGATCAAAGACCTCACCATAAAAGCAGATATACTAAATATAATAAAAGAAAGAACAAAATATCCTTGAAGGAAATTGTAGAGGAGACAACTTTCTAAAGAGGACAATAGCTCCTCCGGCATAAGATCAACAATTAATAAATGAGACCTCATAAAACTGAAAAGTTTCTGAAATTTGCAGAACACTGTCAATAGGACAAAACAGCAGCCTATGTATTGGGAAAAGATCTTCACTAACCCTATACCTAACAGAGGGCTAATATCTAAAATGTATTAAAAAAACTCAAGAAGTTAGACACCAACAAATTAATCGAATTAGAAATGGGGTACAGAGCTAAACAGAGAATTTTCAACAGAGGAATCTTGATGGCCAAGAAGCACTTAAAGTGCTTAGTCATCATGGAAATGCAAAAAAAAAAAAAATTGAGCCTGAGATTCTACCTCATACCCAACAGTTGGCTAAGATAAAAAAAAACTTAAGTGATAGCACATGCTGATGAGTATGTGGAGAAAGGGAAACACTCTTCCATTTTTGGTGGGATTGCAAACTTATACAACTACTCTGGAAATCAACCTGGTGGTTTCTCAGAGAATTGGAAATAGTTCTACTTGACCTAGCTATACAGCTACTGGGCATATACCCAAAGTTGCCTCAGTATACCACAAGGAGACATGCTCCACTATGCTCATAGCAGTTTTAGTCATAATAGCCAGAAACTGGAAGAAACCCAGATGTCCCTCAAATGAAAAATGGATACAGAAAATGTGGTTCATTTGAACAATGGAATACTATTCAGCTATTAAAAACACAGACTTCATAAATTTTTCATGCAAATGAATGGAGCTAGAAAATATCATCCTGAGTGAGGTAACCCAGACTTAAAAGAACACAAATAATAAATACTCACTGATAAGTGGATGTTAGCTATAAAATACAGAATAACCATGATACACCCCCACAAACCCTAAGAAGTTAAACAAGGAAAGAAAACCCAAGCAAGGATGCTTGAATCACATTTAGCAGAGGGAGGGAGGGAAGATGCTGAGAGAGGGGAGGGTGAGGGGAATTAGGGGTAGGATCAAGTATGGGAAGAAACAGGATAAAGACCCAGAGGGCCAGGAGAATGAATGGAAATCTGCAGCTGCCAGGGGTCTGGGTGTGGGAGGAAGCTTTAGGGACTCCAACAGACATGAGATGGGAGAGGCTCCCCCGGGGTCAATGATGGTGACCTTAACCAAGATACTTAACAGTGGGGACATGAAACCTTAAGAGGCAACTTCCTGTAGCCATGCAAGACCCCAAATAGAGAAATAAGAACACCAACCCACCCACAAAACTTTTGACCTCAAATTTGACCTGTCTAAAAGAAATGAAGGGACAAAAATGGAGCACAGACTGAAGGAATGGCCAACTAATAACCAGCCCAATTTGAGACTCACCATATGGTGAAGCATCAGTTACTGATATTATTGGTACTCTGTTATACTTGCAGACAAGGAGCCTAGCAGAACTGTCCTCTGAGAGGCTCTACCCAGCATCTAACTAAAACAGATGCAGATCCATAGTCAACCAATGGATAGAGGTTGGAGACTCATGGAAGAGTTGGGGGAAGGATTGAAGGCCCTGAAGTGGATTTGAATCCCACAGAAGGACCAACAGAGTCAACTAACTTGTACCTCTGATAGCTCTTCGAGACTGAGCCACCAACCAAAGAGCACACACTGACTTGAAGGAGGCTCCCAAAACATATAGTAGACATGCCCCTCAGTCTCCATGTGGATCCCCCAACAACTGGAGCAGAAGCCCTCCATAAAGCTGTAGCCTGACTGTAGTATCCATTCCCCAGCAGTGCTGCCTTGTCCAGAGTAAATGAGAGAGGATGTTCCTACCCTGGTAGAGACTTGATCCAGCAGGGTGGAGGGATACCCACAGGTGGGTGCCTACCCTCTCAGTGGAGAAGGGTTAGGGTATAGAAGGAGGGTCTCTAGTAGGGGGAACCAGTAGTAAATAAATTTTAAAAATAGCTTAAAAGATAGCTATTGCATGGCTACTAAGTCTGAAATGGGAATGAAATAGAGGAAAACCTTCAATTTTCTATTTTTATCACTGTTCTCATTGTGGCACCTTAAGAAGCATTGCAAAGGAATGAATACTGAAAAGCCACTATTCAAAGATAACCCCTGCTTTTGAGCTAGATGTAGTCAGCACTTCAGGCTAAAAGTTACTTTCTAAAATGAAGTCAAAGAATTAAGAAAAGAAAAAAAACTTTCATAACTGTACTTAAAGCTCTTAAATACACTGTGTAAGTCTTCAAGTTTCCTCACAATTTCTTAGTATATCCAAGTATTTGAAAAAATGCACATTATCCCCTAGTCCTCTCAAATGACGCAAAATTCATTGACATCATTCAAAAAGAAAATTTTAAGGTGACAAAACTCAGTCAGAATTTACAGTCTGAATTAGTATAGAATCTAATTTACTTGAGCATTCAGTAATGTTTATGCACTTTGTTTTCCAGCAGATATACTTGAGGAGCCAGTGGTTAGGAGGTTCCCAACAAACCATGACCCTCTTAGTGCAATCCAAATTTGAGAATTACAAAAGTATAGTTGTATGTAAGTTTCTGAGCCTTGGGCAGTAAAAAGCCAGGCTACCACAACTGTAACATGGAATGGGTCGTAACTAGATATCCTAAGGTAGAGGTAATATTGACTGTTTACACATTTTGTGACTGAGCCTTCTTCTTTCTGATCTGTTAAACATGGATAATAATATTGGAAACTATTTCCTAGAACTGCTGTGGAGATTAATTGTAGTAATACTTTTCAAGTAATGGGAACCTTGTTGGCCATATAGTATTCCTACAAATAAAGGCACTTCAGAATTACTCATTTGGAATAAACTTTTGTTCTGAATGGTTTTCCCTAGAGTCACATAAAGTTCTAACATGTGCTCTATATGATATGGCACTTGACAAAGCCAGGAACTCTTATCTGGTTCTAGGTCAGCACACAGCAGGGATGCATTTGCAATAATTTCCAAGCTTACTTATCAGACTCATAGGAACTAATAAGGTGCAGCAGATTGAGAGCAAGGATGCTTTTCAGGAAATCTTGAATTCTGCCCTTGAATTCTTGGCCTTGTGTTTTGGGCCATGAAAAGTGATCTACCTGTCATTCATTTCTTTTCAGAAAAAAAAATTCCTGTCCTATTCTCATGTGTTAGCTTTTGTTTTATTTTAGTATATTTTATTTTATTACTGTTCTTTACAAACCTATTTGTTTTTTATGAGAGACAGAAGGGGAGTGGATCCAGATTGGGGGGGAGGGATTGGAAGGAGGAAATGGAGGGGAAACTGTAAGATACATTGTGTGAGAAAAAAATGATCTGTTCTCAATAAAAAGAAACTTAATTAACTTAAGAATCCTACCTGAATTATTGAAAGAGGTCAAAATGTAACTACATTTTGTGGAGAAAGTAATAGAGAAAAGCTTGATGTGAAGGTTAATAAATTTACCTAATCAAGTTCTAGAAAGTATGATTAGCTATTAGCTGCTTTAAATTCCTATTTTTTATATTTGTGCAGTGTTTGAAGCATGGAATCTCTATATCTGCTCACCTTCTGATTGACAGTGAAAGTGAAATTCTAACATATGGATTGTATCAGTCTTTTAAACATAATTTAATGCCAATAAATTGTGAGCAGGTTACTTAGAATCTGGCATTTGTTTCATTTTTGTTTTCTTATTTATTTATTTATTTATTTATTTATTTATTCATTCATTCATTCATTCATTCATTTGACATCCCACTCACTGTCCTCTGTACACAATTCTTCCCACCTCCCCTTATCCTCTCAGAGGGTGAGGGCTCCTTAGGTATCCCTTCACCCCAACACATCAGGCCTCTGCAGGGCTAATTACATCCTCTCCCACTGAGGCCAGACAAGGCAGCACAGATAGAAGAACATATCCCACAGGCAGGCAACAGCTTTAGGGATAGCCCCTGCTCCAGTTGTTTGGGACCCTCATCAAGACCAAACTGCACATCTACAATGTATGTGCTGGGAGGCCTAGTTCCAGCCAATATATGCTCTTTGGACTCTGACAGCCCAAAGGGTCCAGGTTATTTGACTCTGTTGGTCTTCCTGTGGAAATCCTATTCTCTTAGGGGCTGGAATCCTTCCTCCTATTCTTTTATAAAATTCCCCAAGCTCCATCCACAGTTTGGCTGTGGGTGTTTGCATTTGTCTGAATCAGCTGCTCGGTGGAGCCTTTCAGAGAACAGCAATACTAGACTCCTGTCTGCAAGCATAACAGAGCATCTTTGATAGTGTCAGGTATTGGTATTTGCCCATAGGATGCATCTCATGTTGGGCTGGTTATTGGTTGGCCATTCCCTCAGTCTCTGCTCTCATCTCTGTCCCCGCATTTCTTGGATACAGGATATATTTTAGTTGAAAGTTTTGTAGGTGAGTTGGTGTCTCTATTGCTCCACTGGGGTTCCTGCCTGGCTACAGGAGGTGGCCTCTTAAAGTTCCTGATCCCCAGTGTTGTGAGTCACAGCTAAGGTCCACCCCATCAATTCTTATGTGCCTCACTTATCCCAGGTCTCTGTTTATTCCTGGAGATGCCTCTCACCTCCCTACCCTTGTCAATTGCAGGTTTCCATTCATTCTCATAGTCATCTGGCCATCTCTCCTGCTCATCCTATGAACAGCCCCTCCATTTCCCCTCTCCATCCCCTCTCCCACACAGTGCCTTCCCTTTATCTGCCCCTTATGACAATTTTCCCCCTTCTAAGTAAGATTCAAGCTTCCTCTTTGGGCCTTACTTTATGTTTTTCTGATTCTTTGGGTCCATATTCAATCTCTTATAGGTCGCTTTCATTAAAATCATAATGAAATATTTTAAAGCATGGAGAATTTCAACACTAATTGAGTAATTATAACTAACTGGTAACTCTTATTTGAGTTCCCGCATAATGACAGACTACCTAAGTAATACCTAAATTATTAAACTTAACAGAGAGTCTAACATAAATGAAATACCATATTAGTGTGTTACAGCATAAAGCTCATTGAACGTGGTGCACAGGTCATTGCATATAGAATTATTTCAAATTGAAATAATCAACTTTCTATCATGGATAGAGTAGGAAAATGATCATGAGGCCCCACACCTCCCTGGAGACCTATTGGCACTTAAGGGCATCAGGGGAAGAAAATAGCATTTTCTTCAGTGGTATAACCACAGGTAAGTTGTCTGTGCTCCCATAAATAACTCCCTAACCATGATCAAATAAGCAAACCTAATTAAACTAAATGGGTCACAAAAATATCCCCCAAAATATGATATAGTGGAGAGGGAAGAGTTTGGAAGAAGGGATGCTAGGATGGAGGCAGGGGCATAAAAAGGAATAATGGAAGTGAGCATGAGCACACTGCATTGTATCCAGGTATGAAACTGTCAAATTAAAAAAACTCAATTGTCAAGACTTTTAAATTTTGGTTATTAAAATCTGCTTTACAGGTAGCATTTGTATGAGCAACCCAACAAACTTAATTTCTGAGGAATAGAATGTTATTAATTATAATCACCACATTATGTAATTGATCTCTGAAACTTCTCCCTTGCATCTGACTAAAATGACACATCCTTTGTCTAAAGACCATTATTTTCTCTGTGCGAGCTATCGTTCTGTTTCTACAATCTTTATTGTTTCGATTCCACAAAGATGTGAGACCATACAGTATGTGTTTTTTTGGGCCCAGCTTATTTCCATATGCTCATGACTTTTGGTTCGATCCATATGGCTGCAAATGGCAGGATTTCATTCTTTTTACAGCTAAATTATTTCTATTTCACTGTTGGTATGTATATACCTTGGTTTCTACATCAATTTATACATTGATGAACACACACATTGTTCCAGATCTTGGCCTTTGTGAAGAATGTTATAAAGTAGCTTTTCTTCTCTGGTGGCCTATCCAGAGTAGTATTTCCCTGGTTTTTTTTTTTTTAATTCTTCATAGTATTTATGAATCAAAATATGTACAGGTAGGGTCTTTACCATTACAATAAACTATGTTTGGATTTTATTTCATACTTTTGCCTATTTATTGCATTTGAATCAGACAAAAAAATCTCATTAAACTAACAAAGAGAGACATACTATGGAAGAGACTGGAAGTAGAAGAAATACTGTACAAGCAACTAGAACATACAATTTGAAAAGCACTATGTAGAAATACCTGTATAGATGCGAAGAAACAAGCTAAATGGGAGTTCCGCAGCATGCTTTCACTCATTTCTTGACAATCATACTGATATTTTCACAGAGTTCTTTTTAAATGTAGAAAACCTGTTCTATACACTTACTGGTGTTGTGAGGCAAAATAAAGGATATATACAAAAATTTCATAAACAAAGATATGGAAACTATGTCAATGTGAACTATTTTTATTTATTTATATGTTTGTTTATATTTATTTATCTGAAGCTTTGCAATTCATCAGGAAGAAGAGTAATTTGAGACATAAATGCTCTTAGAAATGTCAAGAAATAGTGTGTGTGTGTGTGTGTGTGTGTGTGTGTGTGTATTCTCAAATACTTTTAAAATATCAATATTTTCCTAACTTTACAGTAGAAGTTTCAAAGTCTGTGCAATCTCTTAAAAACATGAATATTTCCATCATGTCATTTCTCTATAGGAAAGAGCTTGACGGCTTCTGATTGTACTAAGAATAAGAGCCACATTTCTTTCCTGTTTGGCAAGGTCTGAATTAACTCCAAAATTTCTAACTTAGTGAATTCTGCTTGCTATTTGTATGCTTACTTCCTTTCAGACACATTTTACTTCCACAGCTTTTCTAGGCTCTTCTTTTGTACCTTAAAGCTACAGTATGTTATTTTTTTTTTTTTTTTGTCTGCAAAAAAATTGTCCCATATTTTTCTGGGTAGCAGGTCCCATTAGCTTAGAATTTCAGATTAAAGGTCATTTCCTGGATGGGTAACTTGTATATTGTATACATTTTTTCATTCCCTAATTGTACCTAGCCTTGTGTAAATTTTATAGTCTTTATAGTTTTCATAACCTTTTCAATGCAAATTTTCCTTAAATTTTTTGATATTTACTTTATTTACATTTTAAATGTTTTGCCCTTTCCAGGTCTCCCCTTCAGAAACCCCCTATCCCATCTCCCTCCCCATGCCTCTATGAGGGTGCTCCCCTACCCACTCCCATCTTCCCTCCCAAGCATATTTAATAAATTTTATCAGAACATGGATTTGTATGTATAGCAGGCCATATATAATGCTTATCCTTGGAACTAAAATAGATTCCATTCATTTTAATGCAATAATAGCTTGGCCGTGTATTGCTTCATACCTCATAATAGTTTTAAATGAAAATTTTAAAAATACAAAAAGCTCTTAGATATTATTAAGAGAGCCTTCATAATTCAAGATTAGGCAGAGTTCTTAGACAAGATCTCAAAGGCATGAAATACAAATGAATTTGAAAATTAGATTTTACCTTATTTAAAGTGATCATATTTTTAACAACCCTGCCAACAGAATGAAAAATTGAACTATAGATTGGTAGAAAGTATTTGCAAATTGTACATCTAAACCCCACTAAAATTATAAATATTTGAAAATTTTTGTAAACCCCTCAGTGACCCACTATAAAGGGGTCTGCTTGCCCCTCCTCCCTCGCTTGCTCTCTTTCTTCTCTCTTGCTCTTTCCTTCTTTCTCCACTTCTCTCCCTATTCCCTTCTTCCGTATCTTTCCATGTGCTCATGGCCAGCCTCATCTCTCTCTCTCTCTCTCTCTCTCTCTCTCTCTCTCTCTCTCTCTCTTCCTCCCTCCCTCCCTCCCTCCCTCCTTCCCTCTCTGCCTTTCTCTGCCTCTACTACCCTCTTAGCTCCCCTCCTCATGCCCTGAATAAACTCTATTCTATACTATATGTGGCTGGTCCCTCAGGGGGAAGGGATGCCTCATCCTGGGCCTGCCTGCCACTGCAACCCCTTCCTCCAAACCTTACCACACCCACATAGAACATATCTTATATCTCTTTATCTTTTTATAAACACATCAGGGAGAGAGAGAGGGGAGAGAGAGAGAGAGAGAGAGAGAGAGAGAGAGAGAGAAAGAAAGAGAGAGAGAGAATCAAATCCAGTGTCAACAATGTTCATATTGATTTGCAAAATGTATTGTTTCCACATATAATGTTCAAAGTAATAAAAATGGATATTCATGACAATTTAAAAACCTTCCTTAAATGGTTATGTAAGTCAGTGGTACTTGTTCCAAAATCATTAGAAATCTACCTGAAAAGTAATTTCTCTATAAATCAATACAAATTAACTGGAGAAGAACTAAAGTTAAAAATAAGTTTAAAACATTCAGACCTTTCATACACAAATCTTTGCATTCTCTTTCATGCACAATACACACGTGTGCTCACACACCAAACCTTCCTTAATTACTGCTGCATTTTATGGGAGACAGAAAAGAGTATGTTTTGCATTATGCTCAATTTTTCCAGTAACCTAAAGCTACTCGAAAAATTAAAAAAGAGCAAAGTCTATTGAAAATAAACAAATGGCATGTTGTGTTTTTCCTCAGCAGCATAGAAAGTCAAATGTCTGTAATCAAAGTCCCTTAAATATGCATCAGTTAAATATGGCCTTTCCTCCCTTCTATACATTGTAAGTCAAAATGATGAATTATCAGCTCCCTGTGCTTTAGGTATGAACTCCCCATCAATGGAGGCTGTTAAAAAAACTCTACTGAAGGCTCATGAAACTGTACAGCACTTGGCAGTGATAAATGGGTTTAGCTGACAGTAATAGAGACTCATCAACAGTTGGATATTGAGTTTCACTCAGCTGACACTCACAGGAGGAACAGAGTTGAAAACATTTTTCCGGCACTTAAGATTCTCTTCCAGTAAAGAAAATGTATTGTAAGTATTTGTGCTACCTCATCAACCGGTACAGAAAACTCTCCCATTTCTCCAATTTAGGAGTCCATTTCAGAAATCGCATTTCTTATTTTTTACTCCATTATTAAATGCCCTTAGGTTTCTTGGCATAATGTGCTATAGCCTTGGAAGATCTTCCTTATTTAAAAGAAAAAAAATGTGTCCTTTAACAGTAATGCTGGCTTGAAATTGATAGCATACCAAAAATCCTGCAGAGTAAAAGGGGCAGGGAGCAATATGTAACCAAATACCTATGCATGTATACCCACTGTCTAGAGTGTCACTTTCTTATATTTGGAAAAGCCTTCAATGACAAGTAATCTCTGTTTTCTCTCTTTTAATTATTTTAAGGGACAAAATATTCGTCATATAATTAGTTTTGAGGGTGATAGTCAGGAAGCTGATTTTTATCAAAATCTTATTCCAATCCTAGAGCCAAGCTCATTTCCAAGGCAACATAAAAAGACTTGAGGCTGTTTCAAAGCAATATGCTGGATTAAAAAATATGCTCCATTAAATTAAACAAACTGATAGTTACTAAGAAAATTAGAAAGGATTTTTTTAACCCCCCATGTCTCACAGTTTCTGACTATAAAGTGACGTCACCAAGAAGGATATCCATATCTATTTTGTTGTTGCAGGAAGTCTGGAGGAATCTAGCTAAACAGAGTTTGCTGGCAGATACTTTGTCTCCTCTTATTAATTTGGACAAAAATGTTTTTCAGCAATTGAATTCTATTTGTGCTTCCATGATGCTACAAACATGTTTCAAGATACTTACATTGTACTTCTTGAGTTGTGAAGGACAAAATACTCCCTTCATGCTTTAGAATTGTTTTTGGCTAGCATCTTTCTAGCATCTTTCTAAAGGGACCGTATCCCTGGCATCTCTCCTAATCTTATTAGTGTGCTCTTCTTGCTTTCCAAGTGTTACTTTTTAACCAACACATTTGCATAATTGTACCCTAAGTTGACATTGCTCATATTTTAAGGGCACTGGAATTTTAATATTTGGTATATATATCAAGAGAATAAATGGTCTTGGCATGACTAATTTTCATCTTTGCAGGATATAATGATTAAGGAGAAAGTTGTGTCATTCTGGTGATCATTGTTTTAGAGATAGAAATAATATTCAAGGTGATATCTCTCCCACTGCCTCTGAATGATCATAAAAATTCTCATTAACTTTAGGTAAGTGACCATTAGAAGAAAATAGAAAAAAGTTCCTCTTTAAGTGAATTGTTTTAAAGAAACTTGGTCTTATCACAAACAGAAGAGAAACTAGAGAATGAACTGACAAAATGGTTTTCAGGCAAATAAGCAGGATATAATGCCAAGCCTATTATAATGCCTGTGTCTGCAGAAAAGGGGATAGTAGATAAAAAACATTCCATAGTTGGGGCCAAAGAGAGGCAGAAAGATAGAGAAGAATATATAACTAGGTGTCTGGCTATTAACTCAGTTTTTTCTACAGTGTAATGGAAGATGGGACATTGAGATTCTTTTTACTGGAGGATGCTATATAGTTGTACATTGCATGGTGTTTAAGCCAATAATGGACCATATAATATTATAATGGAACCAGAAAATCCCATTCTCATGATATTGTCACTGTGTTATATCTGTTTATTTATATTTTAATAAAAGTCCCACTTTTGTTCTATAATTACCTACATATTACAGATAGATACTATATAGGCTTGCAGCTAAGAGTGAAAAGCTATATAAGATAGCCTTTGTATACAGTTGGTTTTGCAGTATAGGTGTATGCAAATGCATTTTACGATAGTCATATAACATGAAAATTGCTTGCATACATTTCTCAGAATATACTTCTAACATTAAGTGACATATGTCTGTATTCCCATTTGAACAATAATAAGTGAGGTTGAGTCACATTTCATATTTAGAATCAAAATAACCCCATGTACTGTTGTTACTGTCCTCCATGTTCCTTCTCAAAGAGACATTGATGGTTTCCTGGTTGTCAAAAACACTATATTAGAGGAAAACAGATACTTATCCATTCAATGCAGTAGGAAGAAAAATACATTCTCTTAATGATAGTTATAACGCTGAGATAACTGGAATGAAACAAATTAGTACCTTTTGTTACTTTTTTCCTCATGGCTTTTCACTGTGGTCACAGTGTCAAGTAAGTTGTTATGAGTCATAAGACTTAAATGTTACTTCACTAAAAACTATCTTATAACTGCAGATCAAATAAATAAATGATTTTAAGCTCAACTTATAAGTACCCTTTCCCATCTTCATTTCTATAGCCCATACAGGAGTGGTCACTGTTTCACATATATTGCTATGATTAACAGACATTATTTATCTGTTAATAATATCTAGAGAGTGTTCTTTTCTTTTAAAAACAAAAATATTCAGAGACAATCTTGAGTAGAATGATCTAAAGTCCTCAGACATATGATCTGGCCAAAACGAAAAGACTGACACTCTGGTTTTTGGTGAAAATACAGACAAAAACATCAACAGTGAGAATGGCTTTACAAATTTCTTCTGAAATAAGGTAATAATAAGGTGAGATATGACAGCCCATTTTCTGCTTATGGCCTTGAAGGTAAGCAACATATATTCATATTTCCCCTGATTTTTAAATTGGAATTGAAATATGAGACTCCATTTTAAAAAGGAGACCTTGGAATTGTCTGCTAAATGCTACTTTGCTTCAGCTTTCATTTAGGAACATATATGTACATAAATTAGTGAAAAGGGAGAGCATGACTTTAAAGGAGAAGGACATATTTGAGGGTTGGTAGTAAGAATAATGTACTGGCTGCATTTGTGTGTCAATTTGACACAACCTAGAGTCATTAGAGAAGGAACTCAGTTGAGGAAATGCCTCATGAGATCCAGCTTTTAGGCATTTTCTCATTTAGTGATCAATGAAGAAGGACCCAGTCATTGTGGGTGGTTCCATCCCTGAAGTGGTGGTCCTGAGTTCTATACAAAAGCAGGCAGAGCAAGCCTGAGCAAGCTATAGGGAGCAAGCCAGTAAGAAGTACTCCTCTGCAACTTCTGCCTCCAGGTTCTTGCCATGTTTGAGTACCTGTCCTGACTTCCTTCAGTGAAGAACAATGTGGAACTGCAACCTCTTCCTCTCCAACTTGCTTTTTGGTCATGTCGGGCTTTTTTCCCCAATAAAAACCCTAACTAAGACACATAGAAATTGGAGAAATGTTGAAATTCTATTACAAACTTAAAACCAAAATTTTAAAAAATGAAAATAACTGGCAAACTATTGGCTCTGTGCAGTGAGAATATTCTAGCCAAAGCAATTATGAACCTGCCTGGTTTGGGCATGAAATGCATTGTTATAGTATCCTGTTTAGCCAAAGTTTTTTATTTGTATGAAATCAGTTATCTTTTGAGAAAAAAATATATCCATCATCTGGGATTCTAATTAAGAGGTAATATTTCTTGGATATGTTTTGTTATACATCCATGTAACTATGTATAGACCTATACTCATAATGTATGCATAGACAGCCCTCAGGGTTTTTGTTTTTGTTTTTTGTTAGCATATATGTCCTCTGGATAGATGCTCAATATAGGCAATGGCTATTGAAAGCTACACTGCTATAAGGAAAGTGATTTGAGGTGCTGGAGCCACATAAATGAGAGAGAGAGAGAGAGAGAGAGAGAGAGAGAGAGAGAGAGAGAGAG
>JADRCH010007307.1:1203548-1249718 GCA_019843965.1 Rhynchomys soricoides
AGAGAGAGAGAGAGAGAGAGAGAGAGAGAGAGAGAGAGAGAGAGAGATACTTAAATCTCCTTTTTTTCTAAACATACTCTAAAGAGACAGAATAGTGTGATTGGTTCATATTTGTCCTCATACCAAGATGGAATGATAATAAAAAATTATCAATTCCATTCCCCATTAAGCTTCAACTCCTTTACATTTCTGGGTTAGTTTTAAAATAATCAAAATCATAGTGCCATTTTACTCACCAATATATTATGATAGCTTTAATATTAATAGACATACCATTGCATTATTACATCTCCAAACTAAAACTAATTCCATAGTATCAACTAATAGCCAATCCATATTTAAATGTATCTGATTATGTCAAAACATTTTCATAGCTGATTTTGTTCTAATCACATTTCCTACATAACCCATGTGATACATTTCTTTGGTATTTATTAAAAGGCCGTTTGATTCTGAAAGAATCATTTCCTTTCCTTTTGCTTTCTGAACAGTAATATGGGCAAATATGTAGCAATAATGTATAAGTTTGCCAAAACAGGACAAGATAGCTTCATTATAGGTGCACAAATATAGAGGTTATTATTAGTAATATGCACTGTGTTAATACCTATAAACACCAAATATTTGAGTGTGTCTGCTGAATTTTAGCATTAGGTATTCTCTGAATCAAAACATAAAAGCAGAAAAATAAAGCAAAAGCTCTCATT
Organism: Rhynchomys soricoides; assembly: GCA_019843965.1. Classification (NCBI taxonomy): domain Eukaryota; kingdom Metazoa; phylum Chordata; class Mammalia; order Rodentia; family Muridae; genus Rhynchomys; species Rhynchomys soricoides. The sequence continues at coordinate 1,204,256 of JADRCH010007307.1, forward strand.
GGTCCCTTCTCTAAAGGTAAATGAGATTCTCTTTAATTTATGTTTCTCAAATCTACCTTCTGGTGAAAGCTAGATCCAAATATTTATTTATTTATTTATTTATTTATTTATTTATAAAACAGTGTTCATTCTTCTATGACCATTTTAGTCTCAGGATAAATTTATCCATTAATACTTAAAGTGATCTGCTTTTTTAATGTTTACCATGCTGGAATAATGTTCATAATTTGTTATTGCTATTCAGCTTCTATAGGCTTTCAAATGAGTACCTTCAATGACATAATTAATATTTATTAGACAGTTTGCTTCAAAATGAGTTAATTGTTATTGTATTTGAAATATATTATAATATTGTATCTGAATATGAGAATTAATATCACCATATCACAAATTATTAAATACACATAAATATGCCTCTAACAAAGGCTTTCTTTCTAAAATGTTTTTAGGTATCTCTAGTTTAATTTTTATATACTTATCTTTATTGATATTTGCTAAAATTTATTTTTTGAAAAGTTCATATAGTTATGCAGTACACTTTAAAAGCTAAAATCTTAGTATTTGTTATATGTATTCTAATTCTGTTTGCCTGCGTTAGAGCACATGTACTTTTTAAAGGATACATCCACACTGTGTGGTGTAGATCGAAGGCTCCCTCATATTTATCTTTACCCTATTTTTTTTTTTACCAAAATCCTCAGTGTAAGTGAAGAAACATGAGTCCAATGTGACTAAGCAAGGTTTCCAGTATCACAGAGCTGGGTGATGACACAGATACCATGACTTCATAGGCTAAGATTATGTAGACAGCATTAAAATCATTTAAAAGCAGGGAAATCCTTGCTGCCACCCCCCCCATCTCAGTCCATGAATCAGTTCCAAGTTTGTAAATTTTAAATTAGGTACATAATCCCAAGTGTTAAGTTTTAAGATCGAACTGGTTCAGTATTAATTCTTTTTTCTTTTATTTTTTATTCAATCTGTTTTCTTTTTTCTTTCTTTTTTTTTTTTTTTTTTTTTTTTTACAGTATATCATTTAATCTCCTTCCAGGTACTCCCCCCTCTCCACCCAAACAACTCTACAACTTCTTTTTCTCTCTCTCTTTTTTAAGAAAACAAACAGGAATTTTTAAAAACAGGGAAATAAAAACAACAAAGGGAAATTACAGAAAACACACACAGAGAGGGAGATAGAGACAGAGACAGAGAGGGAGACAGAGACAGAAACAGAGTCGCCAAAAAATTTAATAAAAGTAAAGAAAATGAAATCACAATGTATAAACAAAACACCAATTAGATAGAAAATGTCCAAATAAAGTCTACAAGAATACCATTTGTTTTGTTTGGTGTTGGCCTTCTACTGCTGGGCTTGTGACCTGCCCTTATGTGTGGCATACACATCCATTGAGACTCTTTTGGAGAAAGCTTGTATTTCCTTTGCAAGAATTTGTCAATTGGGTATAGCTTCTTTCTTAGAGATGGGAACTTATGTCCATTTGCTTCTCTGAGTTTTAAGACCCCCATCTTGCTTGAACATGTGTAAGCACTGTGAATGCTGCTACTGTCTCTGTGAGTTCCCTTATGAACCAGTCTTCTTGTGTCTGGAAGACACTGTTTCATTGGAGTCGGACATCTCTTCTGCCTCTGAAAGTCATTTAGCTTCCACTTCTGCAGAGCTCACTGAGACTTGAGGGGAGGGCATTGATGCATACATCCTGTTTAAGACTCAGTGTGTTTCAAAGTCTCTCATCTCTACTCATTGTCCAACTCTAGCTTCAGTATATCTTGGTCGTATCCATCTGAACACTCTCAACTCTTTGCTGGACTATCATCACTTCTTGCTCCCAGCATTCATTCCTTATTTTAATGTTTATATATTTGCTGATTTTAAAATTTTATTTTTGTATCCCATCAAGTCTAATTTGTGCTACTGAGGGTCAGTAATTGCCAAATATGTACCAATTTTCTTTCCTCTACTAAATCTCAACTTCTTATATGTGCTGGTCAAACCTTAGCAATATGTTCAAAAGGTTGTGTAGATTTTTAAATGAATACCAGTGTCATATGCTTACTATATACTTTGAGACCTCTGTCAGTTGTTCTGCTTTAACTTATATAACATGTCAATGAAGTTAGAGTCCAAGAATTTCTTTGTAATACATCTAACAGGAAGCCTGCAAGTCATTTGATGCTGAAGAATATAACATAAAACTCACAATTAACTATTGCTTTCAGGACATGGATGACAATTTGTTAATGAATGTCATCAATTCACAGAGGGTTTAAAATTAGTCATTGCAGATGGAAATGAAAAAGGCTAAGAAAGCTTCCTAGCTCATACATGAAAGATTGATTGAAGTTTTACCAAATTTGATATAACAATTTGAAAACGTGACATGATGTTATTGATAATAGCTTACCAGTTATATCAAACTGTTTTTAAATTAGGAACTATAAAAATTAATTTATTGTATCATCTCTCTAATTTTCCATACATATTTATAAGACAAAATGTTATCTTATTGAGAAACAATAGATGGGAAACAAAAGCTATATGAATGAAAGTATTATTAAAAGTCTTCAAGCTATTATTTATTGTGTTATTTCTTTCTCTCATTTTGGGGAGTAGAATCTGTTTATCTCAGTAAATAGACCATGCCTGCCTGGCCTTGAACTCAAAGATAAACACATGCCTTTTCTTCCCAAGTGCAGGCATTAAAGGCATGCAGCAATGTGCCTAGTTTATTTTTCTCTTTTAAAATGCATTAAAACATTTTAGGATTTGAAATTGATTATTTCTTTGCATAGTCTGAATAATTCTATTCACAGTTAATATTGTATTTATAACTTCATTGAATTTATTTCAATGATTGTCTCACTCAATGTAGATGTGACTTAGGTCTGACCTCTCATAGTCAACTATCACCCACTGCTTCCCAATATGAATCCTCCATCTGTGTCTGTCGGTGTTAATCAAGCCAGTTTTATTTTGTAGCCTACTGGTGAACCATGATGGTTCCTTTTTCTGTTTGAACTCAACTTAGTTTGCTATTTATTCTTAGTTCATCTGACTATATAAAGAATGATTTTAAAACCCCTTACCTATAGTAAAGTATTCATGATTTGAACATTTCTTCACAGATACATTTATTCATTCTTTTCTCTGATTCTGTTTTAAATTTTGTATAGACTTACATAAAGATTAAGGAATTTAAATCTATTGCCCTTAGATTAGAATTGTTCTCAGGACAAGAGAATACTCAATGAGGTTAGTGTCTTATAGAAGGTCTGATCTATTATTTTCCTCACTGTAGGCTTCCATTTGATATTGGTTGAATCAATCATTGGATAACTAATAAACTACTTTTATACTGCAACTAAATCCCATTCCTTTCTCTTTTTTTTAAACTTTATTTACATTTCAAATGTTTCCCCCTTTCCAGATCTCCCCTTTGGAACTTCCCTATTTCCTTCCCCCTCCCCCTGCCACTATGGGGGTATTCCACCACCCACCCACCCACACACCCACTATCCTCATCCATCCTTGGCATTCTCCTATACTGGGGCATCTAACACCTCAGGCCCAAGGGCCTTTCCTCCCCCTGATAGATAACAAGACCATCCTCTGCCACATATGTGGCCAACACCATGGGACCCTCCATGTGTATTCTTTGGTTGGTGATCCAGTCTCTGGGAACATCAAGGGGTCAGGCCAGTTGACACTGTTGCTCCCTCCATGGGGCTGCAAACTCCCTCAGCTCCTTCAGTCCCTTCTCCAACTCCTTCATCTGGGACCTCACACTCAGCCCTATGGTTGCTGTGAAGTAACTCTTGGGTATTCTGAACTTTTGAGCTACTAATCACTTATCAGTGAGTACATACCATGTTCATTCTTTAGTGACTGCGTTACCTCCCTCAGGATGATATTTTCAAGTTCCATCCATTTGCCTGCGAATTTCATGAAGTCATTGTTTTTAATAGCTGAGTAGTATTCCATTGTGTAAATGTACCACATTTTCTGTATCCATTCCTTTGTGGAGGGACATCTGGGTTGTTTCCAGCTTCTGGCTATTATAAATATGGCTGCTATGAACATAGTGGAGCATGTGTCTTTATTACATGTTGGAACATCTTCTGGGTATATGCTCAGGAGTGGAATAGCTGGGTCCTCAGATAGTATTATGTTCATTTTTCTGAGGTTCCGCCAAACTGAATTCCAGAGAGGTTGTATCAGCTAGCATTCCCACAAACAATGGAGGAGTGTTCCTCTTTCTCCACATCCTTGCCAACATCTGCTGTCACCTGAGTTTTTGATCTTAGCCATTCTGACTGGTGTGAGGTGGAATCTCAGGTTGTTTTGATTTGCATTTCCCTGATGACTAAGGATGTTGAACATTTCTTTAGGTGCTTCTTAGCCATTCGAGTTTCCTCAGTTGAGAATTCTCTGTTTATCTCTGTTCCCCATTTTTTGATAAGGTTATTTGGATCTCTGGAGTCTAGCTTCTTGAGTTCTTTGTATATATTGGATATTAGCCCTCTATTGGATGTAGGTTTGGTAAAGATCTTTTCCCAATCTGTTGGTTACCGTTTTGTCCTATTTACAGTTTCCTTTGCCTTACAGAAGCTTTGTAATTTCATGAGGTCTCATTTGTTGATTCTTGATCTTAGAGCACAAGCCATTAGTGCTAAATCCCATTTCTATGAAGCTAACATTTTTATCATCTCAAGCTCAGAGTGAGTTCTACGTTTATGAAAATTTCCTCTGTATTATCTCAGTCATTTGTAAAAGAAGTATTGCATGTTATTTTCCCATTTGGATTGAGACTAGGAATGATGCCATTGTTGGAGCCTTCCTTGATATTAAACTAGAATGTGGAAGTGAATTTTGATTTTACTTATTCACTTCATATCCAGCTAACAACCACCCATCCTGATTACCCCCACCACAATCCTCTCCCCCATCCCTTGCTTCCTTAACCTCTGAGACGGTGGTCCTCCTGTGCATCCTCCTTCCTCTTCAGGGATAAGCATATCCTCTCCCTCTGACACCAGACAAGGCAGTCCATGTATTAGAACATATTTCATGCATAGGCAACAGCTTTAGGGATAGCTTTACTCCAGTGGTTTGGGACTCACGTCCTTGCTCCAGTTGTTTGGGACCCACATAAAGACCAAGTTGCATATCTACTACATATGTACAGAGAGGCACAGGTGCAGCCTGTATATGATCTTTGGTTGGTAGTTCAGTCTCTGAAACCTTCAAGGGTCCAAGTAGATTGATTCTGTTGCTCTTCCTGAAATCTTTCCTCCTATTCTTCCATAAGAGTCCCCAAGCTCCGTCCAGTGTTTGATTGTGGATATCTGCATCTGTCTGAGTCAGCTGCTGGCTGGAATCTCTTAGAAGTTAGCCATGCCTAGACTCCTGTCTGCATGCATAACAGAGTATCATTAACAGTGTCAGGGACCGGTGCTTGCCTATGAGATATGTCTCCAGTTGAGCCTGTTATTGGTTGGTCATTCTCTTATTCTCTGCTCCATTTACCACCGCTGAATTTCTTTTAGTTCAGGATAAATGTTGAGTCAAAAATACTAGAAGAAAAACTCCAAAAATTCCAACCCAAGGAAGATAACTATATCCAAGAAAATACAGGAAGTAAGTAATTTCATACAAGCAAAAACAAAAGAATATACATGCATATACAGAGAGAGAGAGAGAGAGAGAGAGAGAGAGAGAGAGAGAGAGAGAGATTAAAATAACAGGAATTAACAATCACTGGTCATTAATATCAATGGACTCAATTCTGTAATAAAAAGACACAAGCTAACATAATGGATGTGAAAACAGGATCCATGATTCTGCTGCATACAAGAACCATATCTCAGAAATAAAGATAGACATTGCTTCAGAGTAAGGGCATGAATAAAAGATTTCCAAGCAAACAGGTCCAAGAAGAAGCTGGAGTAGGCATTCTAACTTCTAATAAAATAGACATTCAATCAAAATCAAGCAAATGGGACAGGGAATGATACTTCATACTCAATGGAAAAAGTCTACCAAGATGATATCTCAATTCTGAATATCTATGCCCCAAACACAAGCGCACCCATTTTTTAAAAGAATCATTGTCAAAGATTAAATCACACATTGAACCCCACATATTAATAGTGGTAGACTTCAATATCCCACTCTCACCAATGGACAGGTCATCCAGACAAAAACTAAACAGACAAATAATGAAACAAACAAACATTACAAATCAAATAGACCTAACAGATATCTATAGAATATTTCACCCAAGCACAAAACATAGAACTTCTTCTCAACACCTCATGGAACTGTATTTACAACACGTTTTATTTATTCCTATATTATAGAATATTTTATCTATGTTCATTAACAATGATATTCAGCTTTATTGCATATGTTCCCAATACCTATTTTCTTATTAAGGTTTGAATGCATATCCTCCTATATATTAAAAAGCCCTCTAAGTTATATCCCTAATATAACCCTAAGTTATAACATGTTCTGTTTTAATGTACTGATAATATTTTACATTATGTTACTTTAAAAGAAAATAGCCAATTTGTTTGGAATAAAGAGTAGATATAATTTCTAATTTTATGCTTGTGTTTAGTCAAATGTTCTTACTCTAAACCTGCTTCTGCTTTATTTAAAGGAAATATTATCAAGTAATGAAAAGATTTTAAACTTTCACTTCTATAAAACTTTATGTTTCTCCTCAATATAATTCATTCATTCATTTACCCATATAATGAATACTTCCTGGACTCTTACTATGAATGTACACCTATATTCAAGGTACCTGGTTACATTAAGAACCTACTGGGAAAAGATAGGGGAAAGCCATGAGAGAAAATATAGTGTGAACTGGAGTTACTTCATAAAACAAAATAAAATTCAAAAAGGTAAAAGAGAATGCCTGGGGTATGCCATATATTTTTTTATATTGTGAAATTAGAAAAGTAAAAAATAATAACAGCATTATGAAGAAAATTGTGAGGTCATTAATTTTAAAAGCTATGTTTGCATATCACATAGAAGAATCCATGCACGCTAACAATCTCCCACTCTTAACATTTTCACAAAAATAAGCTCAGACTTTTAAAGCAGAGTGATCCAAATAATGATCTCTTCTCTAATTTGACTCATTAAGGAGTCTTACCTAGGTTACCTAATCAACCTCAGGAAAATGAGGATGTAGAAATTCAGTAAGACTAAGAAATTGCTATGAAGTTAAAAGAAAGTAAACAATCAACTAGGAGAGCAGCTGGCATACTATAAGCAGTGTTCAGCAATGCTTTTTCAACAAGTTTACTATTCAGCAATTAACAGAACTTTTGTTACAATAAAGACCTTTAAATACTCATCATTTAGTTATATATATATATATATATATATATATATATATATCCATAACCAAACATCACCACACATTTTTTTTCAAAACTTTATCATGCATATAAATATCTGTAAGTCCAAAAGCCTTCCTAACTAATCATATGCAATTTGAGGTAAATCTCTTTTTTTTCCATATGACTAACCCCTTACCGAAAAAAAATTATCTTTGACAGGACTTATGATATCACTGCGGAAGGAACTAAAAATTAGTTCAGTCAAGGCAGAATCTTCTGTGATGAGTGTCAAGAAGAGAATATGAAGTTTAGAATATGAGCTATGCAAATTGAGTCATGGAAATCTAGTATTCCAATATTAGTCTAGTGTATTTCATTCCTGACATATTAGTGCATCTTGCACTATCTTTCTTACCAGCCATGAATCTTAGTTAGCACCACTTCTCTGATTCCAATTCTCAATGCTTTTGTGTGGATTTTTATACTAGTATCGGAAATGTTAACACTTTTGTCAATTCCAATTTAAAGTATTTCAAATGTTAATAAACGTCCCATGCAGTGAATTGGTCTTATTGAGCATACACATATCACTGGATATTCTCAAGTATCTTCATTAAACTATCTCATTATATAACAATTCAGTAATAATAACTACTATTTTTATTATAATATGTGAAAATGTAAATATTGCTGTCACAACTAGAATTTCTTTAAAGGAAAATCTCCATTATCCTAGTCAGTACTAGGATAATTACCTTAACTTTTCCGTACTTATTCTATGAACATAATGCAGGATAGTAGGAAGAACTGATAAGTTCCTGCTGTTCACCATCTGAAAGCTGTGTTGACTGAAATTTATGTTGACAAATATTAGGTATTTAATTTTTATTATATTTTTATATTTATTTTATTGAATGTATGTATATATGTATATATGTATGTATGTGTAAATAAATGAATGAATGAATGAATGAGTATATACTGGCACATGCATGCCATAGTATGTGTGTGGTGGTCAGAATAGAACTTTTGGGAGTGGGTTTTCTCTACCATGTGGATTCAGGGAACTGAACTCAGGTCAACAGGCTAGGTAGCAAGTGCCTTTATCCCTGAAATATCTCATTGATATTGTATTTAATATTCTTAAATCTGGTTAGATAAGAATATTCTCAAAGTGCTGATAATTGATTATTACAATTACACTATGATTTTAAATAGAAAAACAAAGTAAAAATTAATACATCTCTCTTGTTGTTTGTCAGAGAAGCAGCATGAAGTTAAAAGCACTTTTCACAACTCTGTCAGTAATTAGCTCTGTGTTCATGCACAAACAATAGCTGTGTTTTTCAAGGTCCTCATCAAAACAGGCAGATCATATCAACTTCTCCTAACTGCCAGAGATGTCTCAGAAAAGTGTGGAGTTATAGATAAAGGCAGGTAATTGAAAGAAATTAAATATCTATGCTAATTAGACAGCAATAATTAGTATTCTTTTATCTTGATTCTCAATAAGAACCAGAATAACACATTAGTCTGCAACAATAGCACTAGTGACAATAGTCCAATTAGTTATCAGTGGATAACAAAAGGTACAAAACAAAAGCATATCAGCATATACAGTAGTCATTCTTTTTTCATAAATGCCAGAGAGGAAGAACAGTTTTCTTCCATTGAGAAGCTGATGGCATTATTTATAGAATGGTAATAAGCCATTCACTAGGTTTTCATGTCCAACTTTTGATGCTTGTATCTTAAGAGCAAGTCTAGCAGGAACATTTCCTTGATGTTTTTGAGCTCTATTGAAGTATACCTGTCAGCTCCAATAGTCTCAGATAGGTAGACAAGTTGCCAGGAAGCTAGAAAGGTTCCTTTGTCCAATCTACTTTTGTAACAAGTTTACAACCATTTACTTCAAGTTTTATAGGAAGTGTTAAAAAGTTTTTACTAGACTGGGTGCTTTTATAAGTTAGAGGTGAAACACAGTAGTAACCATAACAAAGATTTGGTTTATTGATAAATTAATTTTAATTACCTATAGAATGATTGTCTTGATTATCAATAACAATCGAATGGATACAAAAACGTAGAGAATGCTTGAAAAGCAATTTATCCCAAAGTCAAGAAACTGAATGGGAATACTGAGTAAGAATGTAACAGAAGGGAAAGGATACTTAGTGTTGAGCAGACATTTATACAATGAATGATCTTGCCTGATAAACATAGATAACAGAGTCCAGTGATCAATGGCCCTGGAAATTTTTTACTTTGTCTCAGTCGCTAAGTTAGAGGCCTTAATCATGCTGAAACAAAGTGACAATGAAGAGAAAGTTATAAATATTCTGAAAGTAAACTTGGTCTTGCTAATAATCAATGCGTAGACAACATCATCCCATGTAAAACCACCACAGATTTTTCAAATTAAACCTGGATATTATTCGAATTCTGATTTGCTGTATATTTAGTTTGCATGCATGCATGTATGTGTACGTATATTACAGCATATGTTTGGGGGTCAGAATATTACTTTTGGGCGTTGGATCTTTCTTTCCAATCATATGAGTTCTGAAATGTCAACCTGCCCCATGGCCAGTGAGGTTATCTTTCCTAGGATCGAAGGATAATCCATAGATTTAAGTGGGGATAAACCAAGGAAATCCAGGAAGTTCAAGTATATTGCAAGCAAGGTTCTTCTCATTTTCATTATTAAAGCAAGTAAAATATGAGATAACATTTACAATTAGCTTAAGCAATTACATGTACAGTGAGGGAATATACCTGATAGTATGTCTTGCCATCTTTGATCATGTGGAAGAACCAAGAAGATTCTTCATAGGCACTTGATTTTCCCACAGAATTGATGTGGACTGCCAGGGCATTTCATTTATGTCTACATTCCCTTCATGTTCTCGTTTTTAAGTGCATTCATTTATCACAGTTAATGCAATTTTTTTTTGAAGGCCACTTTGTGAGAAGAAAATTCTGCACTCTTGCCCATCCATAGTTCCCAGTAAGGTTCCCAGTAAGTTTTCTTACCCAGGCTCTCACACTGGGCATTGAACTCCAGTTGTCAGGCTTATGGGCAAGTGTCTTTACCAGCTATGCTATCTTGTTATCCCATAAATTGAGATATTCTTCAATCCCAGAGCCATATAGTAATGATCAGATACTATAATGAAATCTGCAATGTATAGATATTTGATAAAAGAAACATCTTTAATTCCAGAAAGTCACATGTTGTATAACCATCTCAGTATTGCTTCTTTATAGGAACTTATAGCCTCATATTGCAGAATCTAGAGCAAATGTGCCAATGAAAGTTAGCTGTGTATAAGGGAATTCATCTCTGCCACTTAGTATAATGTCCAGTTTATATTACTGCTATCAAATGCCTCATATCTCTCAATTTCTCTTTGAATAAATATCCATCTAGAACTGTGGTAATGTGTATGCTTGGCATCTGTTGTTCTGGTTTCAATCTTTAATATAAACAAATCTTAAAACAGAGAAAAAATCCTGTATATATCTATGTTAACAACTACTTTTTGCCTTTTGAATAGAATCATTTCATTCAGTGGAGTTGAAGCCTTCTATGACTACTGAAATAACCAGTGAAGTCGAGTGTCTTGAAAAGTTCCCACAGACTGTCATTTATATTCAGCTATGTTTCCTCCATATTTGGTAAATTTTGCTCAAAATTAATGTATTAGCTACAATATAGTAAGACTGAAATTACCAACCATTATTTTTCAGAAGTTTGTTTCTGCAACGTTCCATAATACATTACACTTCAAATAATTTGATTGACAGCTAAGATCAAGCACACGTTATGAAACTTGATAAAGTACTCTAATTTCAGCTAATGATTGCATCCCTCAGGCATTAGTCCTGTGATCTTGTCATCAAATTCTCCCCAATGCTCTTAGCCATCCTTTCCTGTTCTCTAACTGAATCTACCTGGGTCCTGGTAGCTAATTTTAACATTAAGATTTTTTTTCTAATTATTATTATATTTACAAATTTTAACTGTTGTGAAGATTTCTCCCTTTGTTTAAACTTCTTTTGGCATTTGTTAGCTAGAACCAAAATCAGAGTGAGCTCTAACAGTTCAATGAATCCACTTATTTATTATGCTATGTAGATACCAGTAGTGTGGGAATAGTAATATGCAATATTAAAATTTTATGTTTATGATTTAGATTCCTTAGAAGTAGATAGTATTATCTATTCTCATAATTAATGTGTACATATTAAAACCACTGGCATGGATTATAGAGAACAAGAGACTAACACAACAGAAATAAAATCTGTGAAGGTATAAATTAAGCCTAGAAATGAAGTCTAGACAAGAAATTGGAAAACAATTTTCATATTGAAAAAGACTTCAAATTGAGGGTCAGTTACAAGGTATTGAAAATTAATACCTTGTGTGATATATCAACTATCTCTGATGCTACTACCCTTAACTGAAATCTACTAGTATAACCAACAATGTCCCCCTTGCATGAACATGTGCATGATGTCACAATGTGAGTATATGAAATGAACAACATATTTGGTTATTAGTTCCAGTCATATTAGTTTAATAAATGCCACTTAATATAACATTAAATGATATAAAGACAGAATCCATATGAACAAGAAAATAAGTTTTACTCTCATGAAAAACTGTGACAATGCTAATTTCAAAGTTATATAAAATTAAGAAAACATCACAAAAATGTATGTGAAGAATATAGTAATATATTCCTTTATATTTTGCAAATTAATTTTTCTATTCGTTTTCATTACTTAGTTTATGCTACATAATCATAACATAAGAAATGATCATCAAAATATTGGAGTGACAACTCAGTAATCAAAAAATTACCATTAGGACAAAATAAAGGTGAATTCTCTATTTAAATAATGAACTTAGATTTTTAAAATGGGGTAAAGGGGCTAAAGTGTGTTTGAAATACTAGACTGAAATATGTTTGAAATAAAGTATGTTTGAAGACTAGAAATAGAACTCTGAAAAATGTCACCCAGATAAAATAATATAATAAATAATTGAAACAATACAATAAGATTAGCCACAGAGATGCTTAATAAATTTGTAGAATAAAAGCAGAAGTATGGAAAAGACTCAAATTATTTATAATCAGTGTTTTTTAGCTGTGAAGAGACACCATGACCATGACGACTCTTATAAAGGAAACTGTTTAATTGGGGCTGGGTTCCAGTTCAGAGGTTTAGTCCATTATTAATACATTAGGAAGCAAGGTGGCATGCAGGCAGATATCGTGCTGGAGAGGTAGCTGAGAGATCTACATCCAGATAGGCTGGCCTGGCTTGAGCTTCTGAAACCTTAAGCCCACACCTTTTGACACACTTCCTCCAACAAGGCCACATCTACTACAACAAAGCCACAATTCTCTATGAGCCTATGTGGCCATTTTTATTCAAACCACCATAACAACTAAGAGCATACAATGCCCCAGATAGACTGAGAATATATAATCATATGATAATATCAGAGTTAATGCAGAAAACTTTAGGTCTTTCTAAAATTCAATAACTTATTTATAAAAACTCCTTCAAATTAAGTCAATTGTGGTACAAATTTTCTTAATCTGACTGGAGATGATATAATCGTGTTTGTCACGTAAAATTGATTAAATTATATAGCCTTCTGATTTGTACATCTTTATATTAACATATATGTATATAACATTTGTATAACTGCTTCTGGTTCTGTTTATATTTGACATCTGGTGTTGCTGAATAAAAGAAATAGTTCCATCATTTCGTCCTATAGTAGTAAACTGTAGCAAACATTTTTGGATACAAGTCCATTAGCCAGTGCCTTGTCTCTTATTGATGATATAATCCACTTTCATAATATAATATAATATTACAATATTATACACTTGTGCTACCAGCCTTTTCTGAAGTTGGAGTGTAGTAATGTGATCACGCTGTTGCTGCAAAGTTTTAAGTGAGATTTTTCCAAAACACTAAGGAACATTATTCTCAAAAATAAAAGGGATCAATATAAGGAGTATGTATATCACACTCATGTATTTAAGGTTGACAACCCCAGGGATAAGTAGTTGGTTAGGTTTATAGTACAAGATACATATTCCCTCATATTGAGTAGGTCTTAAATACAATCAGTTGTTGATTAATCCAAGATAGAACGAGCACTATTGCATGCTTAGTGATGTCTTGTATATCCAGTAAGTACTTCTCCACTGTGTTCTTTTGAATATCCATAATAGCTTCCATATCAAATGTTAAATGATGAGTATTTCTGTGGGGATTTTTTTTGTCATAATAAACTTTTCTTGGAACAGTGAGAATTTTTAGTTGCAGAATCATAACTGTAATTTCTGAACTTTTTTGTTCTTATGTGCTGGTTAGCTTAAGAACACTTAAACTTGCCCTTTTAAAATTAGAAAATAGTATGAACTTTTCAAAATGAACTATGTCAATAAGTGTAAAAGAACTTATTAATGTATATATATATATATATATCAGAAAATTTGAAAGTAAAACAGCTATCATTGTGTTGCTTAGAAATATAAAAACTATTGAGACTATCTAAACATTCACCTTAATTATTTGAACACATTGTGATCCTTTCATATGAGAGAATGTTTGAAAGCTAGATACAAATGATGCTAATTTTAATAACATTCATTGACTGCAAAGAATGCCAACAGCATAACGATGCATTCCAAGAACAGATTGTCAAACAGCTTGTGAAATGTGGTAGTTCTATGTGCTTGGAAAGATTCATTGGTTAAAAATGTTCATAATCTTTTGTTTTATTTGGACTTTTAAGCATTTGTTTTTGTAAACTACAAAAAAGTTGGCTTAGTCTTAATCAGTGGCTGAAGAGTGAATCTACACTCTTTAGTATTAGAACAGTGAAATTAAAACAGTGATCACAGTTTTAGAGATTACAAACTGTGGCATTGAACATTTTTTTCTGGAAACCAAGCCGACATTCATTTGCAGCCCCAGAAAAATTTGGAGAGATTTGCAACTAATTAAAAACATACCTTGATACTTGACTATCACTGGAAAAATAAATCAAAACATTGGAAGAAAAGAACACACAACTCTGCCTAGTTGAACAGGGCAATAACCCTACCTACTGAGGAGGTTGAGGGAAGACAGTTATGAACCCAAGTCCTGCCTAGGTGCCAAGAACCAGCCTTTGCTTGGAGAGGTGTTCTGAGGAAGAGGTGTCTGGGAACAGTGAAAACAAAAGACTCAGAAGTCAAATCAAGGTTCCAAGCTGGCAGCCTATGCTCCTCTGGAGACAGTAGTCCAGCCTGCTTTCTCTCTGTTCTGCTTTCTTTCTGATTTGTTTTCTCTAGAGATTTCTAGGCAGTCCTCTCTGTGTGTTCTGCTAGAGACAGTTCTACAAGCAATTCTCTCTTGCTATTCTAAAATTTTTCTCTGGATAGCCTGTCGTTTACAGACCCTACGCCCAGTGTTTTATTTTACATACCAATCCAATCATTTACTCCAGGTTTCCTTCTGATTATCCTATGAATCAGCATCTGGTTAAACCAGCTCCAAAATCCTTAGGAGACAACAAGCACATATTTTCTTTTAACACTGCAAAAGACTTCAGAGATTGCCTGCCAAAGTTAAACACAGATGATAAACAAGCTGGCTAGGACCCCTTCCTGAAATTATCATTTCTCCCAAACCTGGGCCTAACCTTGGGATTTTCCAGGCTGTCCTCGAACTCATAAATTTGACTGCCTTTGTGTCTGCCTGCCTTTGCATTATTTGACAAGCTGGCTCACTAATGCAGCTGCCTTAGTTCCTTTAGATTCATGAAGCTCCTCAAAATTCATATTGAACCCTTTTTAAAACATAGTTGTGAAATTATATATTGTCAAATTCATGTTTTTAGAGTTCTTTTCCACAGCCTTATGGACTGTCCTGAAGGTCCCAGCTTTTAAACTTTGCTAAAACATTAGCCACACCTTCACCTACCAGACTCATGCTGTCTCAGATCAGCATGGAGTCATTAATGTTAACACAGAGGACATTTATTAAGGGAGGAAGGTAAAATATCTACATTATTATACAAACAAGCTCCCACAACAGCCATCCAAACTTATGGAGGGCCATGTGTGCTAGCCCTGTCTCAGGGGCAGAAACCATGCCAGTCTGTCCCCACCAAGGCCATGATGGACCTGGCACCTGGGATCCTGGCTTAAATTTAATAATGAGACCTTGTCCCAAATAAATAGTTTGGGATATAAGTCAGTGGTAGAGGGCTTGCCTTAAATGAACAAGGTTTATACTCAATCACAAGCACAACAGGAAAGAAAGATAGATGGAAGGGAAGTATGTAGGGAGGGAGAGAGGGAAAGAAGGAAGGAAACAGAACAAAGAATGAAAATGAAGAAAGAAATGGAGGGAAAAGAAGTGTGCACAAACAAGCATTTTACCACTTGAGGATAGTTGTGATTGGTGTGAAATATCATTAATGGCTAGAGATCAACTAGACAAAAGTCAGATTTAGGATGATTTAGAAAATGAATGATCTTCAGAGGTTGAGGTATGAAGATATCATGATAAATAAATGAATGAGAAAATGAATAAATAGAACATAAAAAGGATAATTCGTTAATAAATGATCACAATAGTCCTATGTTGAAAGGACAATATCTTTCTATATTTAGAGTAAGGAATCCTGAGTTTAAAAGAATATGGGTCAGGTTACAAGTTATAGAATCAATTTTCAAATTCATAGCATGAGGCAATGGGCATACATACATATCAGTCTCTCTCAAACTTAAATGATAGCGTGTGGAAGAATTGGAAATGTTGAGAAAAGTCACAGGCAGGTGGTCGAGGGGCAAAGTAGCATACAGAGTCGTTTTGCTTTGCTTTGCTTTTTTTGTTTGTTTGTTTGTTTTGTTTTGTTTTTAGGGTGGTATGCTTTGTTTACTCATTTATTTTAATTTTTTAAAGTATGGTTGATTTTTAAAGCCTTTTTAGTTATTTATTTTCTTTTTTTAATTTTATTTTTTTTACACTCCATATTTTACCCCCTTCTTGTCCACCCTCTGACTGTTCTACATCCCATACCTCCTAACCCCCTCATCTCCATGAGGATTTCCCCACCCCTCAACCCCTTACCCCACCAGACCTCTCCACTCCCTGGGTCCTCCAGTCTCTTGAGGGTTAAGTGCATCTTCTCTGACAGAACCCAGATCCTGCAGTCCTCTGCTGTATATGTGTTGGGGCCTCATATGGTTGATATTATAAAAGCAGAAAATTTCACCTAAAAGTAATCCAGACTACTACATTGTTTGTTTGTTTGTTTGCTTGCTTTATTTCTGCACTGCATTCCTTGTATATCACATCTTAGTTGAACCAGTTATCTTAAGAAGCTATACCCACTGTTCAGCATACTCTTGCCTCTCCTCTTCTGATTACCTGGTTGGCTACTTCAAATGTATTGCAATTCAAGGCTTCTGCTCCACAGCACACAAAGACCTTTCGAATTACCTTAACTGAAAAAGCTCAAAGACAGTCTACTTTTCTGTGACCCAGATAAGATCATTTAGGGAAACAAAGATAGAGTATACTCCATCTACATGAGAATTTTATCTTGGTATTTTCTTCATCTTGGTAAAGAAAATCCACTTTCCGAGAATTATTCTGGAATTTATATTTGGCTAATGATTTGCAAGGGGATTTGATATTAGAGTTACATCACATCCTCAAAGCAAAATTATGAACAAATAATAACACGCATTTTTGCTGCTCCATCAAAGCCCTACTTCATGATTAGCACCAGTAGCAAGCTTTGTCTGATTAGTGTTGACATAGAAAGTCAAGCACATACCACTTTCAAGCTTGCTTCTTTCATATGCACCTGAGATAGTTCTTTTACATTTTAAATTTCACAGGAATAATACAGCTCTTCCAAAGCTCTGCTTTATGAGAAATATTACTTTGAAAATTGTAGGATTGTTATAAATGATAAATAGTGTTCAATTCCAGTTTATCTTCTTTCATACTTGTATTGCAATTCTGCCACATTTGTGATAAGTCTACATGGTACAGTGCTTGACTGAGATCAAAAGAATTGATATTGTAATTCTATCTGCCACTTGTGAGTAAATTAGATTGGATAAGTTACATACATACAATGAATTGTCAGTTGTTAATGAGACCACAAATATGTACTTCATGTATAACAAAGATCTTATTTAAATGCCAAATATCATCTGTAATATCAAATGTTTATATATATATAAAATTTTAAATCTTCTCTATCTTAAGTTTCCATTTAGCAAATGTCTTTTCTTGAGCACTCAACATGTTCCAAGTACCATCTTATATCTTTTCTAAGTACTCCTTTTCTATAACCTTTGGATGTGACAGAGATCTACTTTACTCATCCCAAGAAACTGAAACTCACAAAAGTCAAGATGTGGCAGAAGGTCAAATGTCCAAATAAAAACCCCACCTTCTTTCCTGACTCCCACACTGTTTCTGCCAATTAGTAATCTCCTTGAAATGCCACAGTATACTATCCAATTATAAATTTGGAATTGTCTGTACATAACCAGAGAAAATAATGGGATATAACTGGTAGAATTACTAGTAAATAAGAAGCAGCATTGGAACACTATATACAAAAGATTTTTCAAGCATGATCATGACCATACATGAGACTAGGCAATCCAAAATATGATAAAACCAAAATGGTTTTCAAAAATGGAACATGCAAAAGTTAGTTCAAAATCAAAAATGCAACGAAACTGAGATGCTTCTAGTAGTATGTGACCATGTGGTATTGTAGGACTTCACTAGAGAACTTAGAAACCAAAGGAGATTCACGAGATGAAGGAAGAATATTTGGAGAATGGACAGTAAAATGTGTATGATAGGAAAATATCAGGGGAAATGCTGATGGTGTAATTAAGTATGCCCTTTGGAATACAAGGACACTAGGGAAAGACAGAGAAAGGAGAATCAACAAGAGTGAAGATTACTGGAAGGTCATGAGGAAACTCGATAATGCGTAAGCTAGCTAATTTTAAAAATTTCAAGTGAAGCACCCTGCATAGGTTTATAACGACACTCCCAGAATCCATAGGTTATTATGAAAAGTTCAGTGCAACGGGTGAACTACCTTCCTCTGCGTGCTTCCTCAGAGGTTTTCAAAATAATAAAGGCTTGTATCCCGTCAGTTGGTTGCCTACCCAAACCAGATGGTAATAACTATTGCTTCATACATCACATGCCTTGGTCACAGGATATAGAGAAATAGAGCTGGGCCTGCATGTGGCGCTCTTCTTGCTCAAAGGTGTTATGACAGCTACTGAGGAATAGTTGTTACCAACTATTCAGCTCTGATCCCTGTCTGTAGTAATGTTGACCAGCCATACAGAAAATGCTCACTTGTATATAATAGTGGCAAGTTTGTTGGGATAATAGCAACTGCTTTCTGTTTGATTTTGATGCTTGTTCCACAGGAGAGAATTCATAAACACTATTATATACCTGGTCAGAACTTGTAGCTGTAGCAAACACAGGCTCAAGTAAAGAAGCTAGATGGTTGTATTGTGAAATGGACCCGGTGTTCCTATTAAATTGCTTTCTAAATAATTATGTTTAT
The DNA here is from genome assembly GCA_019843965.1 of Rhynchomys soricoides. Classification (NCBI taxonomy): domain Eukaryota; kingdom Metazoa; phylum Chordata; class Mammalia; order Rodentia; family Muridae; genus Rhynchomys; species Rhynchomys soricoides. The sequence goes on from JADRCH010007307.1 coordinate 1,223,280, forward strand.
GTCCATAAATTAGTGTTACTGACAGCTTTAGACAGATGGGCTTCTTTTAGCAGTGAGCAACAATAAATGGAGAGGCTCATTATTGTTCAAAGTGATAAGAACAAGAGATCAAGAGATCTTTGAATGTTCAGCCTTAAATAGGACATTTTGCCACCCCCTCTAATGTTCAGGGAACATCACTGGAGAGGGAGTGAAAATAAATGTGCTCTAGAAAAGAGTGGAACAAGGTGGGATGCTGTCTGCCAATGTCACAGTACACGTGGTCTCTCAACAGTTTTGTTTACCAGAATATGAACTGAGAAATATTGGGTCTATCAACATTCTGCTACAGGGGAGGGTTCCCATGAATCCTTCCCCTCTCCATGGATTTTTAGGAATATAATGATAGCTGATGTGGAGAGAGAAAAAACCTGGGTTCAACATAAATAACAACTTGGATCCCAGACCATCAAACTGTGACCATCAATAGATATGAACTTATACTGCTGGAGCTCATTCTCTATGACTTCATGGCTTATTTTATATAAAAAGAAAAGTTAAAAAAAAAGCAGAATAGAAGATGCATTTGAGCTGCACATTGTACTGTGCATGCTGTCATACAATGTGATGGAAATAAACAGTGTGTGAAGAGCCTAGGTCCTAGACACTCTTTCATGCTATAAATTGCAATAATTTTACTGTTTTCTGCTCTTATAGAAACATTATGATTTTTTTTATTATAGTAGTTAATGCTTGTAATTCCAACATATCTAATATTTGAGAGGCATGAGGCCAGGAATACATAATGAGTTCTAGGTCATCTTGCACTACATACATAAAATCCTGTCTCAGAAAATCAAAACAAATAAAAATCTCCCTAAAACCTAATGTTTTGTGTATATAAAACAGAGATTTAAACTAGGTCTGTACACCCAGTCCTCAATACCTAAATCTTAAACTGGTAAATGTATGCAATATGTTGTGTTAGATTATTCCATTTATATTTTTCTTTTAAAAAATTTATTTATTTACACTCCAGATTTTATTCCCCCCATCTACCCTCTGATTGTTCCACATCCCATACCTCCTCCCCACTCTCTTGTCTCCACATGGATGTCCTCCCTTTACCCTCCAGCCCACCTGACCTGTAAACTCCCTGGAGACTGGAGACCCTCCAGTCTCTTGAGGGTTATGTGCATCATCTCTGATGGAACACAGACCCAGCAGTCCTCTGCTGTATATGTGTTGGGGGCCTCATATCAACTAGTGAATGATGCCTGGTTGGTGGCTCAGTGTCTCAGATCTCGGAGGTCCAGGTTAATTGAGACTGATGGTCATCTTACAGGTACAAATATCTGCATCTGACTCTTTCAGCTGCTTTTTGGGTCTTCCGGAATGCTGTCATGCTAGGTTCCTTTTGTGAGCACTCCATAGCCTCAGTAATAATGTCACAACCTCAGGTAACAACACATGTTGGAAAGGATGTAGAGAAAGAGGAATACTCCTCCATTGCTGGTCGAATTGCAAACTGATACAACCACTCTGGAAATCAATTAGAGATTCCTCCGAAAATTAGAAATAGATCTATCTGAAGACCCATCAATACTGCTCTTAGGAATATACCCAAAAGATGCCCCACCATTCCACAAGGGCATATGTTCCAATATGTTCATAGTGGCCTTGTTTATGATAGCCAGAAGCTGGGGAAAAAAACCCAGATGTCCCACAACAGAAGAATGGATATAGAAAATGTGGTTCATTTACACAATGGAATACTACACAGCTATTAAGAAAGAGGACATTATGAGTTTTGTAGGCAAATGGATGGAACTAGAAAATATCATGCTGAGAGAGGTAACACAGACCCAAAAGGACATGCATGGTATGTACTCACTAATAAGTGAATATTTGCCAAAAAGTACAGAATACCCAAGATAGAGTCCACAGAACTAAAAAAGGTCAGTTAGCTAAAGGGCCCAAGTGAGGATGCCTCAGTCCCACTTGAAAGGGAGAAGAAAGCAATCAAGAGTGGGGAGGGAGGGAGGGACCTGGGAGGGAAAGGGGATGGGGAGAGAGGAGAACCCAATCAGTTATTAGGTGAAGGGAAAAGACTGAAGCCCTGAGGGCCAGCAGAAAGAATGGAAACAGGCAACCTCAGGAGGTAGGAGGTTGAGGGGACCCTCCAGAATGCACCAGAGACCTGGGAAGTGAGAGATTCTCAGGACTCAAAGGAAGGAACATTAGATGAAATGCCCTACAGTAGGGAGAGGGAACTTGTAGATCCCACCTCCAGCAGGAAGATAGGGCATCAAATGAAGGATAATTACAGGGATGGAAATGGAGAGGAGCCTCAGGAAAAGAAAGTCCAGTGACAGGCCCAAAGTGGGTCTAGCTCAAGGGGAGGTCCCAAGATTGTTCCATTTTTAAAGTTTCTGTTTGAACTTTCGACCAAAGTTTCATTAAAACTTTGTTCAATGAATTTTGGCTTGAGATTAAGACAGAATTTCCAACAATGTCTAAAAAAGGCTCTGAACATGTTTCTGCCAGTTTGAACATTATTATGTAAAGTAGTATTTTTAAGATACTGAATATTTATCCAATATTTAGTTCAAACAAATTAATCACATTGATATACAAACATGTTTAATCATTAAAATATATGTGTGTGTGTGTGTATGTATGTAAGTATAGTTTTAAAACAAATTTCTCTGTTATCTGTTATCAGTAAATGATTTGTATATCTGTCTTATTTACCTGTACCTGAATACCTATAAAACCAGGGATCCCATAAAAATGTGTTGGGCAAAAGGAGGTTAAAAGTTTCAATATTTATGAAGTTGTGGTATGATACTATTGCCAAAAACCACTAAAATTTTTCCTCAAATGCTTCCCAATGTTACAGAATAATAATTCATCAGAAAAAAAAATGTATCATTATTTCTACTATATAGTGAGGCTTTGGGTTACCATCTGAAAGGCCATGCTGCAATACCAGCAAAATTTAAGTTTGTTATGATAAGGTATCTTGCCTATTTTAATTTTCTGGTAATACTTTAAAGTTTTTCATTTTTTAGTCAAACTACATAATAATTGTATTTTTTATACTTGTTGGGCCATATTCACTTGTTTTTCTAAGGCCCTAATTTAGACACAAACTGAAGCCTTTATAAAAAGAATGGGGAGGATGGATTCTTGAATAAGCCTGTTGCTGGTATACATTTTTCACAGTAACCTCTCACTCCAACTGAATCTGGGAAATCTTCCAAACATTAGCTAATTCTATACTTATACCCTCCTACCCCCATAGTGGCTTTGTGAATTTGGCAAGCAGAAAAATGGTTCAAATAGTACCAGGTGATTTCTTCTGGCTGGCCATCCCTGCCCTACATTTCCTTTGGCTAGCAGCCAGTACATAGTCACTAGAAAGGAACAAACTTGTTGGGCCACAGACACTTCCACTTGTTGAAAAAAATCTATGGGTGCACAGGTGGGCAACATAGCAATGGGAAGAGGCTGAGATTACCCAGAGTAGGGAAAAGAAAACCTATGCCCATTTGTATACTAAGAAGAAAGCTGAAGGGTAACATCTGAATTAAAATATAAAAAGGACTAGATTTTCTTTTATTTATATTTAAATATAATGGTCATAAAGCAGGAAGTATTACGACAGGGATAATAGTCTTTACAGCTAAGTAAATGTCATAAGAAATGTCGGAATATCTATTGTATGAAAAAATGGATTGCTCCTCTGTGAAAATTCAGTGACAAAGACCAGCATATTGCTCAATGATAAATATACACTAGGCCATTTTACCTGCTCTATAGGATATAGTCAAGTAACAGGTGCCCCGTGCTCTACTAGTAATTGTTTCCTAATATGTGGGAGCATAGAATTATTCTGTACTGTGGCACTATACAAATTCTGGGGTCCAAAATAGTGAATTAAGTCATTTTATTATTGTATCTTCGAGGCATCTTAGTCTCACTACTAAAATGTATGACTATAAAACACTAAGGCCAGTATTTAAATAAATATATAAACATAATTGCATTGTGCGAATTTTGCCTTCTTCAAAGCAATTATCCCAGCTGTACACATGATAATTATCCCTTGCAAAATATCCAAGACAGACCATCCAGATGGTTTATCATTGTATTATGTTCAATAAAGGTGATTCATTAAAAGCATAATGAAACATTCATCTGAATATGTTTATGACTTTCACAGATATTTACAAATCAGAGGGAACCCTTACTATAATTGTGTTGTGAGTTAGGGCTTAGTAAGTATAGTTATAGAAGTTAGGCAGTTATTCTATAAGCGTGGAGAACTTTTCTGGCAACTACTTCTGGATTCTGCTGTATGAGTCACACAAGGAAATCACTGTTATTACAGTATCTCACTGTGAGATATGTTCTTATAGCTGAGTGTAAAAGCATCTCAGTATCCCATTTTCTTTGCACAGGTTTCCTAAGCTGACTCCTGAGTATAGTGCTTCTATATTAGACCAAAATACTGAAAGGCTGAAAAGAATATGACACCTGTTCGTACAGCTTTATTACAAAAGTGATGAAAACGGGGAATTCTGAGGACAGGGCTATGGTAAGGCACAGTATATTAGATTTAATGCAATGAAAGCTTCTATCCTGTGGTCTTAGACTCCATCATCATTTCCAAATGAACCAGTCCATTAAGCTACAGGTTTTAATGAGTGATTTTTAGCTAGTAGTGCAGGAGTGCCAAGTAACTTCCATAAAAGCATTTGTAATACCAGTACTAATAGTTAAGAAATGAAGTTATTAGAATGGATTCACATAATAACACATGATAAGATAAGTTGTCAAGGAAGCCATTTTTAAAATAATCCTGACTCAGTCACCGTTTATGAAAATTGCATTTCTCTTCTCTCTCAATGCACATCCCCTCAACAGGCACCACGCTATAAATGTTTTTACTAAAATCCATAAAGTCATGGCAGTTGATATATTTTTTGCATGTTATACTGTATCTACTTAGTGCATCTTTGGAGTAGGGTGTAGAGAAGTGGTTTGTGTGGAATAAAGGATACTAGAAATCACTATACTATTTGACCTAAAGAAAACAGAAGGTAGCTGTTATTTGCCTGTAGCTGCAAGCCATTCTAACATTCCTTGGATTTATACTTTGAATTCAGGACTGAGTGTTCCAGACCACTGGACAAAGGTAGAGAGAATAGTTGAGAAAAGATATTCTGTCCTCTCATGTCAGCTTAATAAGAATTCAAACATGTCTGAGAGTAGGCAGTTGAGTCAGATAATTTGCCTTGATGCCAAATGGATCACGCCTTTCCTAATCTGTAGCTTACTTTATCTCCATGGTACAAAGGTCCCATGGAATATGTTCATTTATTTGGGTATATGTTTTAGCTCCTTTTGTGTTGTGTGATAAAATATTCCAGTGGAAAGCAGCACAGGGAGGAAAGGGGTTATTTGGTGTTCTAGTTTGGGTTTTACTTCTGTAAATAGACATAATGACCAAGGAGTCTTATAAAAACAAATTTAATTGGAGCAAGCTTACAGGTTCAGAGGTTCAGCCCATTATCATGAAGGCAGGAGCATGGCAGCATCCAGGCAGGCACGGTGCAGGAGGAACTGAGAGTTATACATCTTCATCTAAAGACTGCTAGTAGATACTGGTTTCCAGGCAGCTAGGATGAGCATCTTAAAGCCCACACCCACAGTGATACACCTACTCCAACAAGACCACACCTACTCCAATAGGGCCACACCTTCTAATAGTGCCATTCCCTGGGCCGAGCATATACAAGTCATCACATTTGGTTTACATTTCTAGGTCATAGTCACAAGGTCTTTCATTGATGTAACTCAATAAGGGAACAGGAACTCAGGGAGACATTTGAAATAGAAGCTGGAAGAGTGTTGGTTCACTCTTAGGTTCACGCCTAGCAAGCTTTCTCATACATTCTAAGACCTCTTGCACAGGTAATAGAACCATATCATAGTACCCCAGAAGCTACAGATTGTGCAATGGCTAAGAGCACTACTTACTTCTATTGCAGAGGACCCAGGTTCCTCACAAACCCACACTGTGGCTCACATTCCTCTCTAATTCCATTTCCAGGGAATCTCCCACCCACTTCTGACTTCTGCAATCAATTCATACATATGGATCACATATAAACTTGCAGAGAAAACATGCATACACATAATGATAAATTAAATACATCTAAAAATTTATTTGCTAGTTTCAGTTATGCTCACTTAGTATTAGAAAGCCCATTTGTGGACTCTTTCTTGGGGAAGACTATTTTTCCTGCTCTCAATATTTCTTAGTTGCCTGTAGTTCTTTGTTTAGTGTTCCCTCTTCCACATTACCATTCCTATTAGTGTACTCATTGCTTAGGTCTTCCTTAGGCAGTATTTATGTATTTAAGCATTTATGTATGTAACATATATGTATATATGTAGCAACAGTGAAAGAAATAGAGACCATGATTTCAAGAGAGAGCAAGTGGGTGGCATGGGAAGAGTTGAAGGAAGAAAAGGGAAAGGGGAAATAATATTGTCATTTCAAAGAATATTCCAATTGAACAACAATATCATAATTTTAAAAAGTAATATTGTAATTTCAAAAAATAAAAAAGTAAAGAGAAATAGAAATAAACTGTTTTAAAAAGATGTTTCTACACAGCTATTAACACAGGCCAATGTGAGCTGGGCAATCATTCAACTGAGACTCCAGACTCAGATGACTCCAGACTATGCTAATTTGACAAAGATATCTATATCAGTCAACTATTGCAATGAACTCTTACAAGACTCAATTTGTTGAGTCCTATGTGTAGCTTCATATTAGTTATTTTAAATGCTACATATTAATTTTTCTATTAATGTATCTCCACAACAGTCTTCTTATGTAGTACTCTTTTTATCTATGGTCTATAAGTGAAGAAAATTTGGCTTAGAGAATTTAATTAGCAGATCTTTGATCCTATCATAAAGCTGTGGGAAAGCGAAAGCTTTCAAATAGGACAGTTTGTTTCATTTTGTTCTAATAATATCTTCATTCGGGCATATAAGAAAGTTGAACCCTGTGCTATATTCTCCATTTCCTTTCTTTCATTGGAGAGTTATTTGACTTATACTATGAACTGGTCATTGTACAAACTGAAAATATATCATTGGCTAAAATAGAAAATCTGGAGCTTATATTCATTGATAAAATATAACTATATTATTTAACTATCATGTGTAATACCCTAGGTATGATTCTCAGCACTATGGTTGCTATGTGGTTTAGCATGTATTTAGAATATATAGATCGTATATTCATTCCCAACAATAGCAACAATGGAAAAAGTTCCTCATTATTCAGAAGACCTATCAGTGAAGACAAAGGAGGAATAAGATTAGTTGGTAAGCAATAAATTAGTATATGATACACTATTATATGGTGATTACATGAACATTATATTTTTATTCCCTTATAAAATTGCTAACTTCTTCCTATCTTTATTATTAAAGCTATGCTTTTTCTTTTTGAATCAGGTGAAAACTGAAGTTAGGATTATATCCTACCTGTGAAATGGGAGATAGAACATTATCTTCCCTGGGGATTACATTTCAAAGAGATGGATCTCGAGTTCTTGAGGAAATATTTCTGAGTTGTGAGATAGGAAAATAACTTTAGTCACTAAAAAAGATGAAGTTGAAAAAATGAAGAATGAAATTCTGAAAGCAAAAAGAGAAAGAAGACATTTTTCTAATTTTCAGTGAAGATAGCTTATGCTCTTTATTTTCATTTATTTCATTTATATTCATACCACCATCATTTAGTAGTGAAAAATAAGCAAGCATTTATATAACTATGAACCTATATGTTTTGCTGATACCATTTTGAAAGAAAATAGTAAATGAATCTTGACCTAGTCTCAGGATTATTCGTTGTGAGATAGATCCTGAACAACGAGCAAAAATTGGTTTCTTTTTATCTTTTTAAAGATTGTGTGTGTGTGTGTGTGTGTGTGTGTATGTGTGTGTGTGTGTTTGTAGATCCCTGTGGAGACCACAAGAGAGAGTCACTTTCCCTGGAGCTAGAGTGACAGGTGACCATGATCTGCCTAATCTAGATGCTAGAAACCATTTCTTGGTCCTTTGCAATAGTAGCAAGCACTCTTATCCATTGAGACATTTCTCCAGCTTCAGGAATTGGTGACTTAATAGTCAAGAGGAGGTTTCCCCAATGTTAGCAGAAGTTTGGAATTAGGATAGACCTTACCCTTACTCACTCCACTAAAAGAAGGCTATTGCATGGGCAAAGTGAGGTAGAAAGCAAGTGATAGGAAGACTTCATTTATAGTTAGCGTTACACCAAACAAGGGAACTGTGAAAATGAGGAAAACATAAATTTCTTCTAAAATTGAAAATTTAAATCTAGCAACTAGGCAACAGGGTGACAAAGAAGGTCACACAACTACAGTAAAGTGAGTTCTAGAATGGAAGCCCTAACAGTGACTGAACTGAAATTGCAAGAGGATTCATTACCCTGAAACCCATTTACCTTGAAACCCCTTTTCTCGTTGAAGGATTTTTACATGGCTCCCTGTTTGTTTCAGACACAGTGAGCCACATAGGCAATTGTGTCATGATAAAAGAAGAAACGACCCTTCAAGTGGTAATAATAATTCTGCAGACCAGTAAGACCTCAAATGAAGACTTGAAATATTCCATAACCAGGCTAGAGTTTGATCAAAGTGTTTGACTACATATATTTCTCACCATCTCAACCACTTTTCCTTCCTGTAATCATGGAGCTATTATTAGCACCTTGACAACAGAACTTAAATCTCTAGACAACTGTCCTTCCTAGGATGGCCACAGAGAAATCAATTCCTTTTCTCTTTCAACCATCTCTCATCTGTGACTTTTCCATGGTGCAAGTAGATGAACCTGCTGTTTTGAGACCTCTGTAGCCAAGTCATGTGGCTTAGACCTGTGAGAACAAATCATTAAAATAACAAAGAAAAAATGAGGGAAGCTGATCAGTCTGAAAAAAAATTGAAATGTAGTATTCTTTGAGACTAGCAGAGAAAATCCTAAATAAGCAGTATCCAGCATGTCCCAGCCCAAAGGCAAAATGTTTTGCTTACTAATTAAATTATTATGATATTTAGTGAACTCCTATAGTATGTCTATGGCGAGAGAATGAGTCATGGAAAGAGATTCAGAGTCTTGTGCCACATGACAAATCTATTTTTAATTTCAAATTACTCTAAAATAAGAAGTTGAGCTTAATGTAAGTTTGTTTGTTGAAAATTGTGATTTAATACCTGCAAAACTGAAATGACTTCTATTCTCTCATTAGGCAGCCCCCATTTTTCTCTTCTTTGTTACCCATGTCATTTTTTAAATTCTATGGGTAAATTCATTGTTATGATAGGACTTTCACCAATTTTTGTCCATTACCATGTTTTGAGTCATCTTTATTTTGGCTGCTATCTATTTCATCATCTGGTGTATAGCCACAGTGTTTTGTATGCTGTGTAAAGTTTAGTTTGGGGTTACTCAAATGCTCATTTCCCTGTGCTCATATCAATGTTTCAATCCAGACACAAAGCATCTTAATGATTAGACCAAGTTTCCTGCTTCAGGTTTGTGTAAAATGTTCTTACTATTAATTCTCTGCCTTGTCAATAAATGCTGATCACCCAATGGCTGAGCAGAATAGAGAATGTGGTGGGAAGTCTGCTAGCTAGAGGGAAGACAGAAGGAGAGCATATGCTCCAGGAGTTGAAGCCATGGAAAGGAAGTCCTAAGAATCAGATCAATAATAATATAGAAGTATCATGGGATGGGCCTGGGAGGTAGCCAGATTAACATGGAAGGTAACGTAAATCATTTAATTGCTCAGCTACTGAGCTTCAGTTTTAAATACATCTTGGTTCCTCTGTGCTGTTATTGGGGACAAACTCTGTATTACTTCACTGTTTACATTTATATTAAAAATAATTAATTAACAATCTATATTAAATATAATGAGTACATTTTTGGCATCTATCTGACCCACATATATTGCAGTTGCTCAAAACTAATGGATGTTAAAGAATTATTTGATGATTTAAAGGAAGGCAGGTCCCAAAAGTTCATATATTTGAATCCTTGGCTCTCAGTTAGTAGAACTCTTTGAGAAGCATTAGGAGGTGTGGCATATTGGTATGGGTGTGGCCTCTTTGGAGTAGTTTTATCAGGGATGGGATTTGAAGTCTATGCCAGGTTCTCTCTCTCTCTCTCTCTCTCTCTCTCTCTCTCTCTCACCATGTGTGTATATGTGTATGTTTGTGTCTGTCTGTGTGTCTATCTCTCTGTCTGTCTTTTGTTCCTGTCTCTGCAGGTCAGGGTGTGTAAAACTTTCAGCCCCATGCCTTCCTGAGTGTCACTGTGCTTCCTGATATGATGATCATGGAATCCCTTTACAGCTGTAAGCAAGCCCTCTATTAAATGTTTTCTCTTCCACAAGTTGTTGTGTTCATGCTGTCTCTTCACAGAAATAGAACAGTAATTTCGACACAAGGTTAGAAGTGAAATGAGTTCCTACCATGCTTGTTTTGTCTCCTATCGCCAGATCCACATTGCTTACTGAAGTACAGAAGAATCAAATCTGCTCATTTCTAATACCGTTATGATCAGAGAAGGTAACTTCTTTACTGAATCCTCCTTTCAACACAAGTTTAGCTGAATCGCATTAATATAACTAAATGTTTACACACTTACATACTCAAGTAGAGCAGAAAGATATGCATGTACAATAGTCAGGTTTCCTTAGATTAAAATATATATGCTTATTTGGGGTCTTATACAAATCCCTTTGCTTTTCACACACCAGTGTCTGTCTGAGATGAAGTGCAAGTAAAATTATTTTAGTAGACAATTGTGTAAGCAAATATTTCTCTTTTAGACAAGCAGGCTTCATGTGCTTGAATTTACCAGTAAGTAAATGTATTTTTAAACCTCACTCTGTGCAATGCTAAAGAAGCCAATGACACCTAACATGTGTAATTATTTGGTGATTAACAGTACTAATAAAAGTTTGTATAGACTGAGACACAGAAAAATAATTGGTTTAGGTTTCACTATAGGACAGGCCAGCCATTTTTTGCCCTATCTTTGGTTTATAACTGTTTCCTGTAAATGCAAATAAAAGGCAGAGTGGCAAGAGAAAAAGCTAACAAATTTTACTTGATGTAAATGAATGCTTTAGAGGAAAAAATAGAAGCCCCAAAGAAATAATGGGAGATGGGCATTATGTTCTACTCTGATAAAGTATAACAGCTTGTGGAGAGGTGACTATATGAATAGAAAACAAGATTTTGGGATTATGTTAGGAGACATGTATGCAGGATATGGTGCTAGAACGAGGTGTTTCTGCTGCCTCGCCTTACTACTTTATCTCTGATGATAAAGGTGGCCAGCCTCACCCCATGATAAGACAGAGATAGTTACACAAAGAAATTTATGTTTGGCATTTAGGCATATAGGGGATAAATAGATCATTATTTTTGTATCTGTTTTCCTTAATTGTCATTAGTGGAAAATAACTCTTTTGCCCAAGTGTTATATTTTGTATGTAGCATATTCTAAACCCTCCTCACAATGAGTACATATTTTTGAAAGCTAGCTCTATGCCAGCTACTAAAGTTCACAATTATGATTTTTTGGTTTAGAAACAAGCAGCATAATAAAATTGAGATGGAAGGAATGGGAGTCCTACTTTAAATATTGAACTCAATACTTGTAAGTACATTGTAAGTTCACCTCCTCCTTTTTTTTTTTTCTCATAGAAATATATCAGAGTGCCATTGGCTTGGATTTTTCAAATCCTACTTTTAATGATGGTTCTTAAATACTTTAATATCCCTTCGAGCCCACCACCCACCAGAAGTAGTGGAAAAGAAAGGTTATTAGGATGCAGGAGAAATGGATCTGTTTAGAAATAGTGCTTTAGAGCAAATCCCTTCTGCATTGTCAGGATATCTGTCAGGAGTACAGTTCACTAGTGTCAGGATGGCAAACATGAATCAACAGCACTGGCCATGAACCAGCAGAAACAGCCAGGCCTCAGCTGAATTTTCTTTATATTCCCTCCAGTCATCACATGTCCTCCCATGGGTCTTTCCTCAACAAAACACCATATGAGTCTATCTTAGCAAAATTCCATGTGTCTTTGTATCAGCTGATATCACTCTGCCAATCAGCCCACCTCTGCAGAAGGGGCGAGAAGCTGCCAGAACACCACCAGATGTTTTTTGGTACATTTCTTTCTATGAAGTTATGAAAAATGATGACCATTAAGGAATGGCAAAGAATACTAATACTGTCCAATGTCATCCCGTCTGTTGGATAATTCTTTTTTTTTTAAGACTTATTTATTACATGTATAGGAATACTCTGTAGCTGTCTTCAGACACACCAGAAGAAGGCATCAGATCCCATTAGAAATGGTTATGAGTCACCATGTGGTTGCTGGGAATTGAACTCAGGATCTCAGGAAGAGCAGTTGGTGTTCTTAACCACTGAGCCATCTCTCCAGCTGTTGAATCCTCCTTAACAACATGTGTCCTCTCACTGTTTTGCTTTAGCAAAACATCCTTTCACCTGCCTGCTTCAGGAAAACACTCCTTCACGTGTCTACCCCAGCAAAGCACCATTGGACACAACTGAATTTTCAAAGAAAGCATTAGTTTCTACTTCAGAGTACAAATCCAGGCAGTGTTACTATTGGGGTAAAATTCTGTCTATTTTCTCTTATATTTGCATACAACCTTTGTAGAAATAGTATATTAAACATTGTTACACACAAATTTGAATATGAACCATAGCTAGATGAGCATTCTAGTACCTAAATACCTTATCCTGGAGCTTGGCTCTTAAAGCAATAGCTCATCCTTACCCTAAGGATCATGCATTAAGCCTTCAATTACACTTTGCTTTCTGAAGAGGTCATTTTTATTCTCAATATAATTGATACAATTATAGAGTTTATGAACACAAACTCAAGGAATTCACAGGTTTTATTTTTTCTGCCTTGGAACGCAAGCTATTCATACTTTCCTGGGTTCTTTTGGAAGGCTTGATTCTTTTTTCTTAAATGATTTGGAAATTATAATCATATTTTCCCTTCCGTTTCCTCACTTCAAAGTCATCCACATATCCTTCTCCATTCTCCTTCAAATTAATTGCTTCTATTTATTTTTACTAATTGTTATGGCATGAATAATATGCTTATACATATGTATTCCTAAATATCACCTGCTCAGCCCTGATAATATATCTTGTTTGTACATTTTCAGGGTTGATGGTTAAGCAACGGACAAGAATTATATCCACAATACAATTATGTGCTGAAAATTATCACTATGATTTTAACCTCATAGAAATGAAAGCATGGTCAATTTCAGCTTCTTCAACAGAAATAACAGCACAGTTTTCATTTTATAAGGTAAATGACTTAAAAATCACACTACTTAGTATTAAACCTACCAAAAAAATGAACCTTTTAAAATACCATGTTGAAGATTAAAGAATTGTAAGATAAAAATTTTAAAATGCAAGGGAATTTTTTTTTTATAAAATCTCCCACTGCTTATTAGATTATACTCAGCAAATAGTTGCAGGATGCTCAGTATGGGACAACTGAATTAGAGAGAGGTAGATTTTTTTTCTTGCTTGGTAATGTATCATTTTACCAGAGTGAAAAAAGAATGTTACCTTCAGTTTGACACAAAATGTGTCAAATCCTCATCTGCTTGGAATCCAGCTAACAAGCTAGCCAAGGTCTTTGTTTTATTGAGATAAATATGTCTCTATCGAGGCTTCTGTATAATCTAAATGAACAGTTACTTTATGAAACAGGAAAGAGCATCATTGACAGAGGAATCTGAAATTGACTGGATTTATAGTTTGGTTTAGTACTCTCGGTCATTGCTGATAAAGGTAACTTTAATGTATAATATAGGACAGTACCATATCACAAACGTAATTGAAATCTATTCACCCAAACAAACTCTTTGCAAAATGCACCCTCCATGACCTTGCCAAAACTCAGGAGAACAATTACTTACCACCTGTGTCATAAACTCTTTCACTTTCATTAGATATGTCAAAATTTCAGTTTAGTAAGATGGTTATGATTTTAATGCCTCCACAAATTGGAAAAAGAACACAAGTGTCTTCTTTATTGCTAAAATCATTTTTGCATTTGTCTTTCGTCTTCTTAAATTAGTCAATTTTAGTTTTAAAACTGAGGTCTCAATATCTCTGTAGCACCAATGTAGGCTTTCAAATAATGAACAATAACAATTATTGTTTCTTAGTATCTTAGAAAATGTATACCTGTCAAATAACATTTTTAAAAAAGATATATTGATATAAGTCAACATTTAAATATATTCAGGTGTGGGTGTAAGACATACACATTATGTGCATATGAGCCCTGATAGTTGAAAAATGTTTCTGAATTATTCCTAATTTTTTAAAAAATAGCAGTAGAAGAGAGTATCTTCAGTGTTCAAATACATCAGGACAGATAAAAAAACTACAAAAGTACAGAGCATGTTGTACTATGAGAAGCGTGTCACTGTTACAGGAGCAGAGTATCATTCATTACGAAAGATTCGACCGTTTTGTGATCTTTATTTTCTTATTAATTCTGAAGGAAAATGTCAGATGATTGAAAATGACGGTGCATGGCTCATAAATGTTGAGACCATACATATGTTCAGATATACAGCCATGCTCACAAGGTTCTATGCAATTAAAATAGCAATAAAATTTGGGTAATATTGTTTCTGTTTTTAATTAATTAACTCAAATGAATGTGTATGAGTGTTTTACCTGCATTCATGCATGTGCACCTTATATGTGCCTGTTATCTGCAGAGGTCAGAAGAAGGGGCATAAGATTACCTAGAACTAGAGTTACAGATAGTTATGTGCTGCCATGTGGGTATCAGAAACTTAACCTGGGTCCTTGAGAAGAGCAATAAGTCCTCTTAATTGCTGAACCATCTCTCCAGCCCTGTGGGTATTGTGTTCTGACATTCTTCTTCCCCACAGTTTCTGTTTTGCTACAGTAGGTTCATTCAGAGAAAAGTCCCCAAAGCCCTTCACTTACCAGAATGAGAAGTACATATAAAAATGGAAAAGGAAGGAAAGGAAGCAACACCACCACCAACAACAACAAGAAGCAGAAAAGAGCTGGGCAGTGGTGGCGCATGCCTTTAATCCCAGCATTTGGGAGGCAGAGGCAGGTGGATTTCTGAGTTTGAGGCCAGCCTGGTCTGCAGAGTGAGTTCCAAGACAGCCAGGGATACACAGAGAAACCCTGTCTCGAAAAACCAAACAAAAAAAAAAAAAAAAAAAGAAAGAAAAGAACATACATGAGGAGGATGCTAAAAGCCAAGACTAACCATGCTTTCTCAGGCTACATCAGATTCTCCTTAATGCTAAAATTTATATTCAGGATGGCTTATGCTTGTTTTATGGTTACAAATATTGAAAAATCAACTCTTTTATACATGTCTGTTCTGTTTGATTAGTTTATTTAATGTTTTTTTTTCCTTTCATTGAAGTTAGGGTCAAGTTAACTTTCAGTTCTTTAATCCTTATTTTCTTGAACTTTTTCTGTCCATGTTTATCTGTCTCCTGAGAGGATGACGCACTCATTCTTCCCTGTTCTTGTTCTGAAATTTCAAAGAAATCATTAAGTCTGATTTTCTCATTTTAAACATCCCACTCTCAATGATGGCACCAATAGTTTACTTGCTATATTTCATCCCACATTCAATGGCTGAATTGAAATCTTAGAACATTTTGTGATTTCCCAAGGAGATATAAATACATAAAAAACTGAAAACACCTCCTCTGATATTCTTTTTCTTATTGCTGAATTTCAGAATTAAATTCAACAAGTACATTCCATGACATGTTTCTCTAAACATTTCATTTATTTTAATTTGTCAAGTTATGTTTATTGATTCCAGAAAAATACATTTTTATGAAGTTATGCTTATCAATTTCAGAAGAAAAATCTGACAAATCAGTATTGGATAATCTAAGTAACCTTCAGAATAACCAGAGATGTGCAGTCATGCAAACAGTTTTAATTAAGAAAATGCATCAGAGTACTAAATAAAAGATCATATAAATTACAAGTACTTCATATATATATATATATATATATATATATATATATATATATATATATGAAAACATGTATGTGTTTGTATGTTCAGGTATTTTCCTTATCTTTTACTGTGTTTTCAACAAGGTATCTTTGTTGTTTTCCAGTGACTAGCTGGCTCATAAGCTTTCACAAACGTACTATTCCACAGGAACACTGGAATCACAAGAATTTTGCTACCATGCCCATCTGTACATGGTCTCCATGATTCTACAACAAGGGCTTTAGACACACAGCCGTCTCTCCAGCCAAGAATTTAGAAATTTTAGAGTTATTTTATTTTTTGAGATAGGTGAAATACCCAACAAAGGGAAGATAGAACCCGTAGAAACCATATCCAATGGACAAGCATGGTCCCCAGTTGAGGGATGGGGCTACCCACTCACCTCAAAAATATTAATCCAGAATTCCCCTTGTCAAAGAAAATGTAGGAACAAATACTGGAGCAGAAATTGAAGGAAAGACCATCAAGAGACTGCCCCACTTAGGAGTCCATCCCATCTGCTGACACCAAACCCAGACACTATTGTTGATGCCAAGAAGTGCTTATTGACAGGAGTCTGATATAGCTGTCTCCTGAGAGGCTCTGCCAGAGCCTGACCAATACAGATACAGATAGATGATCACAACCAACTATCAGACTGAGGATGGGGCCCCCAATGGAGGAGTTAGGGGAAGGACTGAAAGAGCTGAAGGGGTTTGTAGCCCCATAGGAGGAACAAAATATCCACCAACCAGACACCCCAAAGCTCCCAGGGACTAAACTGCCAAAGACACATGGAGAGACCCAGGGATCTAGCCACATATGTAGTATATCTGGCATCAGTGGAAGGGGAGGTCCTTGGTCCTGTGGTGGCTTGATGACCCAGGATAGGAGAACACTAGGCCACTGAGGCAGGAGTGGGAGGGCAGGTGGGGGAGCACTCTCACAGAGTCAGAGGAGGAGGGAATAGGGGGCTTATGGTGAGGAAACTGGATAGGGGGATAACATTTGAAATGTAAATAAATAAAATAACTAATAATCAATGAAAAAAAGGAAAAAAATATATAATCAAAGCTTTCCCTCTTCCCTCCAAAACCTCCTGTGTATACCTTCTTGCTCTCTTTCAAATTTATGGCCTCCTTTTAATGAATTGATGTTTTATACATACATACATTTGTATATATATATATATATATATATATATATATATATATATATATATATATATATACAGACACACACACATACACACACACACACACACACACACACACACAAGATCATTAAGAATCCATAAAATATTTACCTCACTCTGTGGATTGTAGCTCTTTGTATGTGCATTCTTAGCATGGTAAAAGTTCCAGATCCCTAACACCAAAATCACAACGAAGTGATTAATTAGGGCCCCATGCTATTATTGTTTTAAATCTGGACAAGTATGATGCAAAGCAGATGGAGTCTATCATCATAGCTCAATATCCATTTACTCAATCAAATGAAGAGAGAAAATATTTTTAAAAGTTTCTAAAATTCTCCAAAGACAACTTGAATTTTTATGTGAATAAATTCTAGACTGGTGGAATTTTGGGGGTCATTCAACTTTACTATCATATCATCTGCAAATAATGATATTTTGACTTCTTCTTTTCCGATTTGTATCCCTTTGACCTCCTATTATTGTCTAATTGCTTTAGCTAGAACTCCAAGTACTATATTAAACAGATACAGAGAGAGTGGGCAGCATTGTCTAGTACCTGATTTTAGTGGGATTACTTGAAGTTTCTTTCCATTTAGTTTGATGTTGGCTACTTATTTGCTTTATATTGCTTTTACTATGTTTAGGTATAGGTCTTCTTTGAATTCCTGATCTTTCTAAGACCTTTAACATGAAGGGATGTTGAATTTTGTCAAATGCTTTTTCAGTGTCTAATGAAATGATAATCTTGGTTTTTTTTTTTTTTCATTTGAGTTGGTATATGTAGTGGATTATGTTGATGGATTTCCATACATTGAACCATGCCTGCATCCTTGGGATGAAACTTACTTGATCATGGTGAATGATTGATTTGATGTGTTCTTAAAATCCCAAACATTCCACCAGAAAAACCCTAAAGCTGATAAACACCTTCAGCAATGTGGCTGGATATAAAATTAACTCAAACAAATCAGTAGCCTTCCTCTACTCAAAGGATAAACAGGCTGAGAAAGAAATTAGGGAATGATACCCTTCGAAATAGCAACAGTGGCAACTGGTCTGACCCCTCGATGCTCCTGGAGACTGGATCACCAACCAAAGAATACACATGGAGGGACCCATGGTGCTGGCCACATATGTGGCAGAGGAGGGTCTTATTAGCCATCCAGGGGAGGAGAGGCCCTTGGGTCTGAGGGTGTTAGATGACCCAGTATAGGTGAATTCCAAGGAGGGAAGATGAGAGTGGGTAGGTGGGTGGGTGGGGGAAGACCCCCATAGAGGCAGGGGAAGGGGGAAGGGAATAGGGAGGTTCCAAAGGGGAGATCTGGAAAGGAGGAAACATTTGAAATGTAAATAAAATATCAAGTTAAAATAAAGATTTTTTTTCATTACGGAAAAAAAAACCAAATAATATTACATATCTTGATGTGACTCTAACCAAGCAAGTTAAAGATCTGTATGACAAGAACTTCAGGTCTCTGAAGAGAGAAATCTAAAAAGATCTCAGAAGATTGAATGGTTTTCCATGCTCATGGATTGGCAGGATTAATATAGTAAAAAAGGTCATCTTGCCAGAATCAATCTACAGAATCAACGCAATCCCCATCAAATTTCCAACTCAATTCTTCATAGAGTTAAAAAGAACAATTTGCAAATTCATTTGGAATACCAAAAAACCTAGGATAGCAAAAACTATTCTCAACGATAAGAGAATTTCTGGGGGAATCACCATTCTGACCTCAAGCTGTGTGAGCAATAGTGATAAAATACGGTATGGTATTGGTACAGAGACAAATAGGTAAATCAAGGGAATAGAATTAAAGACCCAGACATGAACCCACACATCTATGGTCATTTGTTATTTGACAAAGGAGCTAAAACCATCCAGTGGAAAAAAGACAGCATTTTTATCAAATGGTGCTAGTTCAACTGGAGTTCATATGCAAAGAGAATAATGCAAATTGAACCATTCTTATCTCCTTGTACAAAGCTCCAGTCCAAGTGGATCCACAAGGATCCACATAAAACCAGATACATTGAATCTAATAGAAGAGAAAGTGGGCAAAAGTCTTGAACACATGGGCACAGGGGAAAAGTTCCTGAACAGAACACCAATGGCTTATGCTCTAAGATCAAGAATCGACAAATGGGAGCTGATAAAATTGCAAAGCTTCTGTAAAGCAAAGGATACTGTCAATAGGACAAAATGGCAATCAAGAGATTGGGAAAAGGTCCTTACCAATCCTACATCCAATAGAGGGTTAATATCCAATATATACAAAGAACACAAGAAGTTAGACTCCAGAGAATCAAATAATCCTATTAAAAATGAAGTACATAACTAAGCAAAGAATTTTCAACTGAGGAATGTCGAATGGACAAGAAGCACCTAAGGAAATGGTCAACATCCTTAGTCATCAGGAAAATGAAAATCAAAATCACAATGAGAATCTTCCTCACACAAATCAGAATGGCTAAGATCAGAATCTCAGATGACAGCAGATGCTGGTGAAGATGTGGAGAAAAGGGAACACTCCTCCATTGCTGGTGTGATTGCAAGCTGATACAACCTCTCTGGAAATCAGTCTGCTGTTTCCTCAGAAAATTGGAAATAGTAATACCTTAGGACCTAGCTATACCACTCCTGGGCATATACCCAAATGATTCTCCAACATATAACAAGGACACATGCTCTACTATGTTCATAACAGCCTTATTTATAATAGCCAGAAGCTTGACCAAACCCAGATGTCCTTCAACAAAGGAACGGATACAGAAAATGTGGCATATTTTCACAATGGAGTACTACTCAGCTATTAAATACAATGACGTCATGAAATTCTTAGGCAAATGGATGGAAGTAGAAAATATCATCCTGAGTGAGGTAACCCTATCAGATAAAAACACTCATGGTATGCACTTACTGATCAGTGGATATTAGTCCAAGAGCTCTGAATACCCAAGATACAATTCACAAACCACATGAAGATCAAAAAGAAGGAAGACCAAAGTTTGGGTGCATTAGTCCTTCGTACAAAGGGGAACAAAATACTCATGTGAGCAAATACAGAGACAATGTGTAGAGCAGAGACTGAAAGAAAAGCCATCTAGAGACTGCCCCACCTGGGGATCCATCCCATATACAGACGCCAAATCCAGACACTATTGTGGAGGCCAAGAAGTGCTTGCTGAAAGGAGCCTGATATAGCTGTCTCCTGAGAGACTCTGCCAAAGCCTAACAAATACAGAGGTGGATGCTGGCAGACAACCAATGGACTGAATATAAGGTCCCCAATGGAGGAGACAGAGAAAGGACCGAAGGAGCTGAAGGGGTTTGCAACCTCATAGGAAGAACAACAATATCAACCAACCAGACACCCCAGAGCTCCCAAGGACTAAATCACCTACCAAAGAGTACACATGGCGGGACCCATTGCTCCAGCTGCATATGTAGCAGAGGATGGCCTTGTCGGGCATCAATGGGAGGAGAGGCCCTTGGTCCTGTGAAGTCTTGATGGGTGCCCCAGTGTAGGGGAATTTGAGGGTGGGGAGGCGGGAGTGGTTGGCTGGGTGGGGGAACACCCTCATAGAAGCCATTGGATGGGGGATGAGATAGTCAGTTTCACCGGGGGGGAAATGCAGGAATGTCTGCAGGAAAGCAGACATTTGAAATGTAAATAAAATATCCAATAAAAATTTGAAAAAAAAAATCCTAGTCTGGATTCACATGCATTGTGTAAAAACATCAAATTAATTTTCATAAATACTCTAAGGATTATTTAAACTATATTGGGTGGGAAAGCTAGAGATAAGGATCACCAATTAAGAGTATTGGATGCTCTGCTAGAGGATGAGGGCTTTATTCCAAGCATCCACATGACATCCTACCACTTCCATTAACCAGTTACTGTCATGGAACGTAATAGTTGTCCTATCACACATGAGCATGGAAAGAAACCTCCCAGTTACTGTTCTCTGTTTTATCATTCTGGTGCTCTTAGGTGGTATGGCTAAGAATTTGTAACGAAAATTGAGCATAGGGGTAGGTTGCACCAATTTCCTCAGCAAATCTTCTGTAGTTATAGAATCTATATTGTGGCATGCATTCTTGCTTCTACACTACATTTTCCCTGGTCTATAATACTTTTAGCTTTTCATACCTGACAATTCTTACTACATTTCTTAGTATCAAGCCAAATATCTTGAACTTTACATTGGCATTGGTTGTCATACCCACGTGAGCTTTGAAAATATGTTCTCTTGTTGTGGGAATCTATTGTATGAATTTCTTTCTTTTCTTTCTTTTTTTCTTTCTTTTTTGGTCTGTCTTCCTATCCTCTCAAGAAGATTGAAATGTAAAAATATCCTGCTACATCTCTAAGATTTCTATTTCCCCCTTTACTAGTCTTGTTTCCACAAATTGAATTGAAAATTAATTTTTTATGTTTGCCTATGGAAAAACACTCTGTCTTAGAGGCAGCAATTGCCAAGAGAGACAACAGGAAGGACATCACACATATTTATTACACTTTCAATGACTCATATGCTAATAGTGTAATGCCTTAGGGTTAGTTGACAACCTTGTGCATAGATCAGAAAAGAATTAAAAGGAGCAATTAATTTAGTAAGAAGGATAAGTAAAACAAGAATTTTTCTTGAGGGAACTGTTTTGAGAAAGTGTATTTAATTCAATTTTCCTATTGTTGCTTTTGCCTGTTGGCTTTTAATTTTAAAACAGAATGTACAATATTCATCTCACCTTATCTTTATGACATATATGATTAAATGAAGCAAAGACTTTGTTCCTATTGTAGAGAAAGTCAAAGACTATCACATTTTTATTGTTACAAAGTAACAATATCTAGGCTACTTCTGTAGGGCATAAGAAGTCCACCCCAAATTTCTTTTATGAGACAATCTTCTCACATAGGATCCTAAAAGGAAGTATTTTAAAGAGAAAATTTATATCATGACTTTCATTTGTTCATGGAAAGCCAGATGGAAGGCAGTAGTTCAAAGGCCATGCTGAAATCTGAGCTGGTGACTCATGGCTGTAACTCCAGCTGAGGCAGAAAAAATCATAATTTCCAGGTTTATCAAGGACAACAAAGTGGATTTATAGTTCCCCAAACAGTCTCATTCCTGGACCATTTTAACATTTGACCTCAATGGAGCATCCATTTCAGGTTCAGCTCATTTCATAGAACTGGTTTATCCCAAGTCAGTTAGTATTTCATTTGACAAAATAATAAAAAGTTGAAAAAAAATTTTGCTCAAAAACTTAAAAAGAAGATCGAAGGATGACAGTGGTTATGAGAGGCTTTGAAATTTTAAATTATGCTCCCAAAGAAACCTGGCAAGAGAGAAGGCAAAATGTAGTGATGGAATGACAACAATAACAAAAACATATTCAAATTAGCAAAGGACTAGGGAACTTGGATCTTGGAATAATTTTCACGAACCATTTTTCTTTCTAGTAGAAAATGTTACTTGGCCATTTAAAGTAGGATAGGAGATTGTGGATGGAGTACAGTGAGACAGGAAGCATGCTTTAGACTCAAAAATTACAAATAAGCTGAAAATAAAAATTTGGCAAAAGTATTCTGTGCCAACAAACATGAGAACAGGCAAAAATTAAACAAAGAAATTCTAGTTCTTTTAACATCACACATAAAAGAACACACACACAAAACCCCGTTCATTTAGTTAGCCTAATATTTCATTTGTTTAGGAATTTTTGGTAGATAATGGAGGGGAGAAGGGTTGATTTCTATTTTAGTTCAAACACATTCAGAATGCTAGGAGGTGGTGGCACACGCCTTTATTCCGAGCATTTGCAAGGCCTAGATAGGCGGACTTTGAGGCCATTCATGTCTAGAACGTGTGTTATAGGACAGCCAGAGCTACACAGAAAAACCCAGTCTTCAAACATAGAAAGCAAAAAACAAAAATAAGCAAGCAAACAAAAACATGTTCAGAAATTGTATAATAAAAATATACTAACAATTGAGTTTACTCAATACTAATACATTTTCAGTAATCAAAACGTTGTCTCTAGACACAGAATTTCATGACCTAATGCTCATGGTATGATGATTAATGTTGTCAACTTAACAAGATCTAGGGTCACCTAGGGGAGGAGCTTCAGGTCACATCTATGAGGGATTGTTTGGATTAGTGAGATGTGAAGACCCACCATAAAAGGGAGCAGCACTATTCTTGGCATTTAGGTTCTGGACTACAGAAAAAGAAAAGAAGTGAGATGAACACTAGCCTTTCACCTTACTCAGCTTCTTGATTGAGAACACACTATGAATAGCTGTTTCTTAGACCTTGCTGCCTTGATTAACTGTACCTTCAGAATATGAACCAAAATAAACCCTTATTTCCTTAAGTTTTTTGTCAGCATAGTTTTTCATTGAAACAGAAGAAGATCAGAATTTCAGATTGTTCTGGGAACAATCAGATGGAAATAACTGAAAAGCAGAAATTCATCCTGGCCTAGGATGTTAACAGTCAGGATAGCTGTTCAGACCTGTTCTCATTCTAACAGCTGATCGAATTATAGCACATTAATGGATGTCTTTAGTTAGATAGAATATATAATCTGTATATGTACATCTGTAAGCAGGTTTCATGATTCTGAGCTGTTGATACTATTACAAGCTCCAGATATTGTCTGTTAAAAGACAGTATGCTTAGATTAGATGCCACAACATAAATATTCAAAATCCAAAGTTCTAGTCCATAGCCAGGAAGATCTGAGATCTGTTTGCAATTACAGTAAGGGCTCTCTCTCTTTTTATCTCTCTCTCTCTTCCTCTGTGTGTGTGTGTGTGTGTGTGTGTGTGTAGGGTGTTGTGTTATTATGTGTGTACCTATGAACACTATATTGTGTGTCTCCCCACATTGTCCTCAAACTTATTTTTGAGATAGGGTCTCTCACTGGCTAACCATGAAATCCTCAGGATTTGCCTTTCTCTAATGCCTTACCAGCACCCGTGATATAGATAATATGCTTTCACTCTCAGGTTTATGGAGGAGTTGGGGATTCAAACTCAAGTACTAATGTGTGCACAGCAAAAACTTTACCCGCTGAACTATCTCTCCAGCCCCAAGTTGGTCACTTTAAATCAGATAACCTAAAATTGTTTCAAAAATCTAAAAGCTTTGGATTTCAGAGCGTCTGAAACTTGTAATGGAACTACATTGTAATATTCATTGTAAAGTTGCCTGTCTTAAGACCTGAAGGGTATGGATTCATTCAGCAGTACTAACTCTTTCTTGTGGAAAACACTATTTGAGCAATTAAATTCAGATGGACACTCTGGAATGGAATGTTTTAACACATTCTACCATAAAATTAGAAAATTTCATCCCTTGTAGGAATAATTAAGAGGCTGTGGCCACTGTTCAAAGACCAGAACTACTGAATGAGTATACATTTTGTGTATGTGTGATCACAAGTTATGTTTCACTCTAGGCATGGGATGGAACTGTGATACTCGGAAGAGCCCAATAAGCACTAATTGCTCACTCTGTTGCATAGACACTATGTTAAATTGCAGAGAGCAATAAAACTTCTTCAGTGAACATGGGCTATAAAAAGAAAATTAATTCACCAGTGTAAAGCAATGTATATTTTACAATTATCCATTGAACAACTTAGTTTCTAGTTAAAAATTCTATTAAATTCTCCCTCTTAAAACATATGTATTTCATTATTTAATGGAAATATTGATTTTTATAGGCAGCAACTCAATCTTTAATGTGATATTAAATATGTATACAATTTTTAAAATAATGCTTAGTATCTTAGGAAATCAGACCTTGTTAGGCATTTCAGATTACAGTTAATATTCTCTGTTGTTGTTTTCCTGTGGTTTCTTTGTTTCATTATTTTTTTCTCTATAGTGATATTGCTGAGTTCTCAATTCTATTACTAATTAGTCCATTATGGCATGAATCATTAAATAATAAGGAAAGTACATTAATCATAAATAAGTCCCATAAATAAATAGTATATGGATATAAAATACAGATTATTACATAATGATCTATGATATTATTATGCCAAATATGAGCTATTTTATGAGACTTTTCCTTGCAGGAAAGTTAACTATTGTTCAAATTTAGAATTATGTCTGTTTTTTATTACAAAATCTTAATTGTTTGCTAATATTATCATTTGTTTGAAATGTAGTAAAAATTCAATGACTATAACAGCATTAGCATATAAAACATTAAAATTAGACAAAAATATACTGTTGAATTTATAAAGCTCCTACTTTTGGAAAAATCATTCACTATTCAAAGTATTGATGTCCAGGAGATCTTATGAGTATGCTAACAATGATTTTATTCATTTAAACTAGACAATCATAGTTTTTGATAATTTTATAAGGTCTAAACCTTTGGATAGAATACAACAATATCTAATATTAGTGATGACTGTAAAATATTAAATGCTGTTTCAAATAATTAAATTTAATGTATAAAATAAATTTAAGTAAATTTTAAGAGTATTCTTTGATTATTTTATATAACAAAAGGGCAATAGGTAGAAAACTCACACAAACAAACAAACAAAAAACCCTGTCATGATACTATGTCATGATAATTGACTCAGGGTTTTGTGCATTCTGGGTTAGCAAGCCTCAATTCATAATACATATGAGTATAGTCTTCTGACCATGTGTTTCAGAGTAACAATAATTAGAAGTATAAGCACATTCTACCTGCTAAATGCATTTTCCTGGGAGAGTGAGATGGGAAATTTAAATAAACAAGTCATGGACATTAGAATGATCCTTTTCACTTCTAAGGAGAAAAGGCCAAGTTCTTATTCCGTACTTTTGTTATGTGTTGTCTATGAAAGCATCATATTCAAAATGATGCTATGTAAACATCCTTATCCACACAGAGAAGCAGTAATACCAGTTGTGAAAAAGTGAGCAGATTTCATATCCAGATTTGGGTATCTAGGTTTCTTTCCTTTATTTTTCTTTTCTTCCCTTCCCTTCCCTTCCCTTCCCTTCCCTTTCCC
>JADRCH010007307.1:1249818-1354409 GCA_019843965.1 Rhynchomys soricoides
ATCCCTTCCCTTCCCTTCCCTTCCCTTCCCTTCCCTTCCCTTCCCTTCCTTTCCTTTTCCTCCCCTCTCATCTACTCCCCTTTCCTTCTCTTCTCTCCCCTCTTCTCCTCTTCCCTCCCCTCCTCTCCTCTCCTCTCTTCTATCCTCTCTCCTCCTTCCCTTCCCTCCCTTTCTCTTCCCCTCCCCTTCCTTTCCTTCTCTTTCCCTTCTCTTTTTTCCATCCTTTATTTTGTTTTTCCTTCTTTCTTAGAAAGGATCTCATTGTGTGTCCAAGCATAACCCTATATAAAGTTATCTATTATAAGAAGGTAGGCTCCTTAGACGTATTCACAGCAGAGGTAGTTACAGATGAATTTAAATGGATCCCTACCAGAAAGCAAGACTCTGTTTTAAGTAATGGTAATGACAACTTCAAAGGACACAGAAATTGGATGGAAGTTGCTAATACTGATCAAATTTGGAAGAAGTGGACAATCATAATTAAATAATGCAGGAACAAAACAGTCCATAGAACAAACAAGGAAGCATAAGCTTATGATAACATATATAAATAAACAAATTAGCAAGAGATAAAAGGGAAATTCATCATTATATAGAATCTCAAGCAATAAAGACATGAACACATTATAAAATCATAATTAAACAAGTTTCATAGCAGTGATTGCTTTGGGAAAGAAGCTTTAATGTAGAGGAAAGGTGCAAAGAATGGAGCAGAAGGGGGCAACATTTAATTAGTCTCAAAGTTTCTGTCCCTGGGTTTCTTATTAATTTCAAGGAAACTTGGTAACTTTAACATAGCAAATTCTGAACTAATCACAGCTCAAAGTTAGAATCACTAGTAATGGGGCAATATTGGCATCCTGATTTCATGAGATGCAGTAATGAGAAGAACCAATATTATCTCGGTGACATGCTGTCAGTAATATATAAACTCTATTTAATCAAGAGAAACCATGAGGCAAACCAGAACTGACAAAGTAACTGGGCTGCAGCATTCAAAAGTAAGAAAGCTCTCAAAAAAAAGATACAGAATGCTTTCATAGAGACTAAAGTTTTATGAATATAAAAAGCAAGCAATGTATGATCGCAGGAATGGACTTTGGGTCAGATTTTTCTTTCTTTTCATATATAATGATTAGTAAAAATGAAAAAGACTGAACATATTTTTGCTGCTTTTACTGTCCTGATATTTCATAATATACATAATGGATTGTCTGTTTTTATTAAACATGTCTTTATTTATGTGTATGTCTTTTGGTGCATGTTTGTATTGTATATAATATATCCAGGTATGGATGTCAGAGAACAAACTGCTGAAGACTCTTCTTTCCTTCCACTATATAGGACCTGTGATCAAATTCAGGTCATTAGGCTTAGATGCTGAAGCAGCTCACTGGCCCAAATATCTGTTTTAAGAACATGACTAGAGGAATATTTAGAGACAGAAGGAAATTGTCTATCCACCCTTCCTCAAATACTTGTATCTTTGTGTGAGGGAGACAGAGAGAGACATAGACAGACATACAAAGAGAAAAAGAAAGAGAGAGAGAATTTTAAAAATTCAAGAGTTGGTGAAAGACATATAACACTTATTTGTATGATTTTGTAGCTTTACTCAAGACCATTATGGTTTCAAAAGAAAAAAAATGAGAAAAATTTAAACTACCTATCATTGTTTTCAGTAAAATACCTGAGAGTTAAAGTAGATAAAAAGAAAAACAATTAGTACTTGCATTTCTAAAATGTAACTGTATCATCTGAAATAAATCCTCTGCCTTTTCCCTTCAAAGAGTAACTATAATTTAAAGCCTCTTGAGAGGCCAGGCCTATTATAAGGTATAAATATTTATTGTAATCATACAAATTTCTGTAGAGATTTTTTTAAAATTTGTGACCTCTGTGAGAAATATATCCAAAAATTATTTCACAGCCATCAATACTTGTGCAGTTTCATATTTACATTATATATGTCAATATTTCTTTGAACCAGCCCAATTACATTGTACCTTGCTCCAGTCTTCTTTGTCCTAGAGTACTTATAAACCATTTCTGCCTGGCTTGGATTACCGAGATCTTCCTTTTGTTCTGTTGCATCTTAAGACACACTATTTTGATAAGTCCTGAAACAATCTTATTTTATGAAATCATAAACAATCTTATTTATGAAACTTTATGAAAGATTCTTCTGGCTTGCCTTCTGCAACCAGTTCTTAAACATAAATACTGAAATTAAAAAAAAATAGGCTATTTCATTTTTCTTTCTCTGAATATAATTAAAGTTAACATTGAGTATTATAGCAAAAATATCTTTTGTTATCACTATATATTACATTATATCATTCAAGAGGTATGAATATAGCTTTTTTTGGTTTTAATAAAATATATTGAAAGCTGGTTTGCCAAACAAATCCTAAGCCATTCTATATATGTAATACAAAAAAATGAGTTGACACTGCAAATAGAGTGCCATATGATGCACCTTTCAATGTTCTTGCAGTCAGATACCCAGTTAATTTCATTTAAAATATTAGCCTCTAGCAAGCTCTTGTGAGTAGTGATGTACAGAATGAGGCCAGTAAAAGTCTACACTGTTTTAATGTCTTATGTCTCAGGGAAAACAATTAACAAGAATTTCCAGTGCCACCTTCATTAGAAGGATTCAGTAGAGCGGTTAACCATCCCTAAGAAACAATGTTTCTTCCTCTGTTCACTGATAAGTTTTTGCATTTCAACCACTGGTTACCCTTCCCATACATATGTACCAGATTAAGCATTCAAGCTTCCTAGGAACTATAAAGGTGATCTTCTGTAAGAGTTTAGCAACTACTGGTACACTGGTACACTGTTTTGACATCTCCCTTCTGCTTAAGTTCTGATACCAGGAGTCACTTCGTGTTAAAGAAAGAGGAGCCCCTTGCAACCTCAGTCTTTGGTTAGCTACATGGGATGTCATGCTACAGCTACCTTTTGCAGTTTCTGTGAGAAAGAAATAAGCTTCTTATGTATTATACTGAGAATTTTTAGTTTAATTTTTTATGACCATCTTAAAATCTAGGACCATAGGTTTATTTTTTCATGTAGACACAAATTTTATCATAGTTCTCACTGTTAATAGTATCATACCTTACTGGACAGGAAAAATGTTCTGTATTTGCTTTGGAATTATGTTATAAGCTGCCAATTTTACAAATACTCTTTCATCTTATTTCCATTCCCCATATTTTAATAAATGCTAATCTTTCTATTAAAACAGAGTGATCAGTGGAGCTATGAACATTATACTTCCATTTCAAGAACTGTATTTTCAGTTTCTAGGATGTCATATGTTGAGAAGTGAAGGAGTGACAACATTCTTAGATAATTTTGTGCTGCAATCGTATACAACAAACTGGGTAATTTAAAAAACAAAAAGCAGTGATTTCTTTCTCATCAGTCTGGAGGCTGGGAAGACTAAAGGAAAGGGATGCACAGCTATCTATTGAGGACCTCCTTGCTGTGTCATTTTATAGTGTAAGGTTAAGTTTAAGCTCAACAGGGCACTAGAGGAAAATAGATATAGGACAGAAGAGGTGCCCAATTCATTCTTGCATTTAGATCTTACTCCTAGGTGAGACATTAACCTATTCACAAAGATGAACTGTTCACAACCTACTCACACTTGTATAATTACCTCATTTCAACAATGTCTCATGGGGGAGTAGATGTTCTACCAATAACCTTATAACAGTAGCAGAGGTTGAGACCCCTGGAGTCATCTATTCAAGGATAGGATCAATCGACTTGCTATATATAATAACTAGTGCATAATAAATACTCAAGGGAGTCTTCTCTTTCTTTCCCCCTGTTTGGTTTTGTATTGTTTTGTTTTAGAGATAGCCTTTCACTATATAGTCTACAGAGGTCTTGAACTTGCTATTATCCAAACATAACCTCACAGATGCTGGGCTTATAAGGATTTGCTACCAGACCCAGCTCAATGATGTTTGTCATTGAATTTCCTTAAAAAGAACATATAAAACCAAAGAGGCAGGATCAAGTAATTCTAGGCACTTCACTTGAACATGCATAAGTGAATATATAATGCTTAAAACTTTAGTAGCTTGGAGACTAAAACTAGAAGTATCTATGATTAATTATTAATGACTTAGGTCCTTTGTTGTCTACTTATTAGGGATACCTTAAAATCTTTCTGTAGCAAAAATATCTTTGGCTTTCGAAATAAGATATTTTTCCCTTTGAATTTACTGCTATTGGTATATCATTATATTAAATTGACCTCATTCATATAAGATAGAAAATGTGATGTAACTTTTAACCTTTAAGAGTTCTTTGAAATATTTCAACTGCTTAAATATGTCCATGTCATATTCTTTATTCTACAACCTGCCATGACTTCAAAGATTAGTTCAGTTTCTATAAATTTAACCAAACCATTAGAAACTGTGTATTTGCCAGATCTATCCATCTTTTTCTGAAAACTTCATGACTTCACTTTCCTTTACAGTTGAAAAGAATCCCACTGTGCATATGTACCACAGTTTTTAAAAATCAACTAAGTTATGGGTAGTTATCTACTCTGTTTCTGTGCTATCATTAATAAAGTAGCAATAAATATGAATGTGCAAATGTCTCTGTGACAGGGTGACAAAATATGGAGTCTTTTGGGTATATGACACACCTAGGACATATAGTACACCTTTCTTTTTATTTTTCTTCAAGGAACCTCAATACTGGTTACTATAATGGCTGTATCAGTTTGGACCCTTACCATCAGTGTCTAGATGCATGCTTTGTCCACATCCTAAGAAACATTTGTTGTCAGATTTATAGGTGATAGCTGCTTAGATTAGGACTATATGATGTCTTGAACTAGTTTCAAATAGCATTTTCCTGGTGACGAAGAATGCTGAATATTTTTAAAAATACATATTGGATATTTTTGTGTCTATGTAGTATTCTCTTTTTTGTTCAGCCCAGTTTTTAATCAGTAGTTTTAGGAGATTTTTGAGGGGTAGCTTAATTTTTGCTATTGTTGGGCAATTCTACATATTTGCTTCCTATCTGAAGTGTGCCTGGTGAAGATTTTCTCTTGTTTTGTAAGCTGTTCGCTCTGATGATAATTTGTGTTTCTGTGAAGATAATTTTAAAGAGAATTTAAATCACTAACTCTGTTTTAAAAAAACCCTGACTTAGAGTCAAAACTAAGATGTTGACACTGATTTAGTAGAATAAATAGAGTTTGAATGACCTTGTTTTATTGAAAATTGTGAATTGTTGACATATGGATACTTTTTTCAAATTTTTAAAAATTGATTTTCTCCTATACTCCTTCCTGACCAGTTTTCCCTCCATTTCTTAACCCCCATGTTATCCTTTTGTTCCACCTCTTCCCTTCTCATCCACTGCTCCTCCATTTCCCTTCCAAAAAGACCAAGCCTCCCAGAGATATGAAACAAGCATGGCATAACAAGTTGCAATAAGACTAGGAACCTTCCCCTCATATTAAAGCTAGAGGAGGCAACCCAATAGAAGAACAAGGGTTCCAAAGGCAGGTAAAAATGGCAGAAACAACCACCATTCCCTCATTTAAGAGTCACACAAAAACACCAAGCTATGCATCTATAGCATATATGCAGAGGGCCTAGGTCAGTACCAAAAAGGCTCCCAGATTGTTGATTCAGTCTCTGTGAGACCCTATGAGTCCAAGTTAGTTGATTCTGTAGGTTTTCTTGTGGTGTTCTTGACCCCCTTTGGCTCCTACAATCCTTCATCCCCTTCTTCAGGGGATGCTCTATACCCAATCTAATGCTTAGCTATGGGTCTCTACATCAGTTTCCATCAGCTGATAGAGGAAGCCTCTCTGATGACAATTGGATTAAGCACCAATCTATGAGTGTAGTAGAATAGCATTAGAAATCATTTCATTGACTTTTTCTTCTAGTCATGTTTGGCTCTATCTTTGGTCTTTGGTCCATCTGGTTTCTGTTCCTCAAAGCAATATGAGGGAACAAGGCAACTTTCTTTTTATTGGATTTTTATGTATTTACATTTCAAATGTAGTCTCCTTTCCAGTTTTCCCCTCTGGAACCCTCCATTCCATCCCCCTCCCCTTTCAAAGAGATCACCATGAAAGGGCACATTTATCTTCACTAGTAGATACAGTGTGCATCACAAACGACTCCATTCACATTTAAGCTAAAATCATGAAATATCCCCAATGCAGTAGCTCTCCCAATTTCAGGTAAGAGAAGATTTCTTTCTATTTATGAAACAAACAAAAAACAATTGTCTATTGCTTTAAATGGAGATGATAGAAAGCACCAATGTAGTAAGTAGGTAGAATGCATCTTGACATTTCTTTTTTTCCATTAATATATTTATTCACTTTACATTCTGATTGCAGTTCCCCATCTACTCTTAGTGCCCCCCTCACACAGCCCTTCTCCCACTCCCCTCATCTCTCAGAAGGGGGCAGTAGCTCATGGGTACCAACCTACACTGGCACCCCAAGTCATGCAGGACTAGTGTGCAGAAAAAAATTGATTTCCTGTAATTTTGTCAGAAACAGGGCTAGTTTCTGTGCTATTTGAATTTTGTTGTGTTTTACTCTCTGTTTGGGATGTGTAAATACTCTTTTTTAGTTGGGATTTTCTTAAGAATGTTCTTGCCTAAACATCTATTTTGAAGTACCTTCGCTATGTTTTCTTCTAGAGGATTCAGTTTTTAAGGATTTAAGGATTTAAGTTAGGGTCTTTGATTCACTTTGAGTTTCTTTGTGTGCAGGGTGAAAGATGGGATCTGACTGTCATTACTTTTCATCCAAATATCCAGTGTTGCCAGTACTACTTTGTGAAGAGACTGTGCTTTTGACACCTTTACCGTAACATAGGTTTCCATACCTTTGTAAATATATTTCCAGGTATTGGCTTTTGTTCCACTGGCCTACATGAATGTTTTTATGTTACTAACAGACTGTCTTTTTCAGTATTCCATTGTAGTATAATATGAGGTAAGATGCTGTCATACCTCAGTTGTATCCTGTCCCCTTATAATTGCTTTTGGCAATCTGCAGATCCACAAAATCTTGGATTTTTTTCTACTTCTTTGAAGAATGATGTTGGAATTTGTATGGGAATTATATTGAATCTATAGATTAATTTTTGAAATATGACCTTTTTCATGGTAATTATTCTAGTAAACCAGAAGTATGGAGGGTCTGTACATCACTTAGTGTTTGTTTGATTTCTTTTTTTCTATATATTGAAAACTTAGTTATGAGACTTTTCACTTTCTTGATTACATTCATTCTTAGGTACACTTTTGAGTCATTATGAATAGGATACATTTCCCAATTTCTTTTTCTTCAAGGTTGTTGTTAGTATATATAAAGGCAATTGATTTCTGTGTTTATGTTGTTTCCAGGTACTTTACTGAAAATGTTTATTTTATATATAAGAGTTTTCTGGTTGACACTATAGGGTTTAATTATAAAATCTAGTAATCTGCAAATAGAAATATTTTCTCATTTTTATAACTTTGGATTTTTCCCTTGCCTTATTGCTATAGCTAAAGCTTCAAACAGTACATTGAATAAGAGAGGTGAGTACAGAAGTCTTTTTAAAAATGGTATACTTAGTTTTATCTGAAGTAATTTTCTTTATCAAATGAGTTTATAGTATGGTTTGTGAAGTGTGCAAGTTTACAGGCTAATATGATAAAAACATGTTCAAAAACTTCAATGTAAAATTATACATAGGTCTCAAGAAGATTATACCATATCTTTAAGTGTAGACACGCTTCAGAATTTTGTTTGTGAGATTTTCTTGATTCTCAACAAGTAGGAATAAAGGAGTCTTTTTATTCTCATATCTCCTAATTTTCTGTCCTTCTATCTTACATCAATCCTACAAAAACTGGAACTTAGTAGGCTCTCAATGAATATTTGATGGCCTAATAACTACATTACTTACTGATTAGCAAATGAAAGCAATTAACTTGTTTCAATTTCAATTAATATCCCCAAGCTGCCTTCTTGATAAAACTATCATCTGTTGGTTTAACTTTTAGTTTTCCACATTGGGGAACAAAAAACACAGAGAGCTCATCATTTCTCCTCACTCAAATGCTTCAACAGGAAGAGTCTGTTGGTATATTAGAGACCAAGACAAACCATCATGCCAAAATTTGCCCTTTGTAAAATAAGACTATTATTTTGAGAAATTGTATACAGAAAAGAGTTTGAAAAGCTGCCATTAAGTAAGGTACATCCACATTTATAGTGCTAATTAATCTCTCCATTCATTTCCTATCCACAGATTTTTTTTTCGCATTCCTGGAGCCTTAATACTGTCTTTCATTCTAGTTCAAAAGAGAAACTTTAATGCTTCTGTAGACTTCTAATCAGTCATTCATGAGCACTAATTTGCATGTTTCAACTGCACTCCTGGGGACATAGTTCACAATGGCAGACAGAATAGCTGACATCATCTAACACCATCATAATGACAGAATTTCTTTCAAGTATTTCCTAATGACTAATTTGAGAACAAAATGTTTGAATTGCACAGTACTTTTACATCTCAATATCATTGCACACATAAGCAAAGAAATATGTACAATGAAGGATACTGTTTATATAATTTTGTGAAACAATTTTACAAATGTATGTGTCTCTGCCTCTGTGTTTCTTGGTCTTTTTATTAGGCTCTTCTGTTTATTTATTTTGTCCTATTCAGAATAGTTTGTTTGTTTTATCTAATTTAATTTTATTATTATTCTTTAATAATATTATCAAATTATTCTGTCATGAGGTGGATTTGGATGGGAAGCGAGGTGGGGAGAATTTCAAAGGAGTTGTGGGTGGACAAACCTTAGTAAGAATATAGTGAATGAAAGAAATCTATTTTCAATGAAAAGGAAAAACTAAGATAAAAAGCAAATGAAATGATCATCAATACACGACTGACCTGTTTAACACCAGGAAATAGTTTTGTAAGAGCTCAAATAAAAGTCTTCTCTTTATATACATGTTTAGGAAAGTATCTTCAGAAAGGACATTAAGAAGAAAAAAGTAGCACTAAACTATGTGTGATACTCTTTATACAATAAAATTGTGCTTGCATAGCCTAGACTTTTGAGCTCAGTGGGAGAACACTACCTAGCATGCTGCAGACTTAATTTGATCCTCAGTGATTTAGCAAGGTGAAAAATGAGTTAGAAATAACTATTTCTTAAGTCTCTACCAAGATTCTTGTTAGGCAATTTATTCATACATGGTTACCTGGCATCTTTCTCAGTGCGTCATCTTTAGGGGTTTACTGTTATGAACAGACAAGATGACAAAGGCAATTTTTCAAAGGCCAACATTTAACTGGGGCTGGCTTACAGGTTCAGTCCAGTATCATCAAGGCAGTAACATGGCAGTATTCATGCAGGCATAGTACAGGAGAAGCTGAGAGTTCTACACTTCATCTGAAGGCTGTTAGCAGAATACTGACGTTCAGGCAGCTAGGATGAGAGTCTTGTAACCAACATCAACAGTGACACACCTACTAGAAAAGGGCTACACCTTCTAATCATGTAAATCCCTAGACTGAACATATACAGCTTGTTCAAACATATGAGTCTATGGGGGACATACCTAAATACAGCATCATGCAAAATACATTTAGTGCAACGTCCAAAGCACTCATAGTCTGTAGCAGTTTCAACAATGTTAAAAGTCAAAAGTTCAAAGTCTCTTCTGAGATTCATCCAATAACTTAACTGTAAGTCCCAAAGCAAGACAGGAAATAAGCTGGGCAAACTCCATGGCTGACGTCAAAGCAGTCTTCAGATCTCCAACTCCTTTTGTATCTTTGTTGACTGCAGCAGAGTTCTTTCTCCTGGGCTGGTTCCACTCCCAGTTAGCAGCTTTCCTCAGCATATAGCCCATGGCTCTGGCATCTTAAACATCTTGGGGTCTCTAAGGCAACTTCAAGGTTACAGATTCGTGTTTCACACATGATCTTCTGGGCTGCTCCAAAGGCTGGTATCTCTTCTCCAGATCTGCCCTCTGTAGCACTCTAAGCTCAGGTTGATCCATTCTACTGACACTGCTATTCTTGCTGATCATAACATGATATTGGCATCTCCAGTATGCTGGGGTGTTCTGCTGCAACTAGGCTTCCCCAATAGCCTTTCAGAGGCCCTCCTCATGGTGCCAAGCCTCAACTTCTTGGCATGAACCCTTAAATCCTGGGCTATCAACTACAACTGAGGCTGCACCTTGACCAACGGCCTTCCATGGCCTCTCACAGTGTGAAGCCTCAGCTGCTCTTCATGACCCATTCATGCCTTCAAAACTAGTACCACATGAGTGACTCTTACACATTACCAAGTACAACTGCAGCACGAGGTACAACCTTGACTATCTCTGAAACACTGCTTCTTGATGCTCTTAGAAAACACTTCCCAGATTTCACCTCAGTGATGCTGGTCTCTTCTTAATCAACACTAATTTCTTAGCTCCAGTTCTCCAGCGTCAATTGTCCCAGTAGTCCCTTCTATTCTGGACTTGAAAGCCAGAGCCACATGGCCAAAGCTGCCAAGTTCTGCTGCTTGTTGGGGCTGGAACATCAGCCCCATTGTTCTATTACATTATCACCAGCTTTCTGTTTTCCATCTGTTTTTCTGCCTAAGCTTGGCTGTCCTGGAACTTGCTCTGTAGACTGACTTTGAACTCAGCGATCTGCATACCTGTCTCATAAGCACTGGGATTAAAGGTGTGATCCATCAAGCCTGGATTTAAGTTTTTTTTCACCTAGAATTTGCTCTGTTTTAGGTTGGCCTTGAACTCAAGAGATCTGCTCGTCTCTGCCTCCTGGGATTAAAGGTTTGTACTACCGTGCCTGGACCTAAACTTAGTTCAGTGGGATCTGGCCCCAAAATTCCATTCTCTTAAATTATCTCCTTGAACCCAGGACTCAGCTCCATTTCACTTCCTGGTGTCCCTTTAATACTCCAACCATACATTTCATATTTTTCCTTTCTCAGCTTGCTACGCT
Source organism: Rhynchomys soricoides (assembly GCA_019843965.1). Classification (NCBI taxonomy): domain Eukaryota; kingdom Metazoa; phylum Chordata; class Mammalia; order Rodentia; family Muridae; genus Rhynchomys; species Rhynchomys soricoides. Next base: position 1,260,864 of record JADRCH010007307.1, read on the forward strand.
TGTTTAAAATGCTCTTCCTGAGACTTAACCAGAGAACAACGTCTATGATGGGTGTTTCTGAGAATTCCTTTGTCAATGAAATTAATCTGAGTCTCTTCACCTTAGCCTTAGGCAGACTCAACTGGCAAAAAGTAGCCACATTCTTCATAAAATACCACAAAAACAGTCTCTAGGCCACATATTGAAATTCTCAACTGAAACCTCTTGGGCCAGGTCAGCACAGTTCAAATTTGTCACAGCAAGAAAGTCTTCCATATTCCTTCCAGGGTATCCTATTAAGCCCCACTTAAAGCATTTCAATACTTTCCAAATCCAAAGTCACCAAATCCATATTCTTCCAAACAAAAGCATGGTCAGGCCTATCACAGCAATACCCCAGTCCCTGGTACCAACTTCTGTCTCAGTTAGGGTTTTACTGCTGTGAACAGACACCATGACCGAGGAAACCTTTTTAAGGACAACATTTAATTGAAGCTGGTTTACAGGTTCAGTCCAGTATCAAGGCGGTAACATGGCAGCATTCAGGAAGGCATGGTACAGGAAGAGCTGAGAGCTCTGTATCTTCATCTGATGGCTGCTATCAAAATACTGACATCCAGGAAGCTAAGATGAAGGTCTTATAGCCCACATCCACAGTACAGCACCTACTTCAACAGGGTCACACCTTCTAATCATGCCACTCCCTGGACTGAGCATATACAAACCATCACACAGTGCAAGGATCAACAGGTACCAGGAACATTAATTAACAGTTCAGAAAATGTATCTTCTGGAAAGCCCAGGAGTTCAGGTGAGCATATGCTTAGTAGCTCATCCCTGTTCTCAATTGATCTGCTACGATATTCCCATTAGTACTAAATGCAGTTTTAAGACTATATTCAGAACTGGTTGCTTCCTAAACCTTTAGCTACTTTCTTTACAAAACTCTAATCACTTTTGCTACTACAATTGCTGAAATATTGGTTAGCTGAAGCCCTCTCATGACTTTAGAACTTGTCATTATTCATAAGTTCTCTTCACTCTCTCCATTTTCCACCAAATTGAACAAATTCTAAAGTATAATCTTTGAATAGCTCAAAGGAGAAAAATCTACCAAAATATTCTATCATAAATGAAATCATATTTATTTATACATGCTTGGGCAGCAAGAGTTAGAAAACAACTTGTGACAGCCAAAGCAAAGAATGCATTGTACTGACCACTAGATGGCCCCCATATATATTTTTCTATTATAATAAGACCACGGGAGAAAAAAAAGGGAAAAGAAATATGTGATGAAATAATACATTGTTCTTTGCCTTTTGCATAACAAATAATACCTAGTCCTCGTTTAGCATATTAGCATGGCTTTGTATCATGGAATGAGTAAAACCTCCACATTTCATTTGCCTCATGTCTAGTGATACTTATGGAATTTTGAATCATAAGTTCCAATGTTTAACTTTTCTGGGAACCCCTGGAATTCTTCATCTACTTTTGTTTTTCATTGGTAGGAATAGCAATGTTTCTCTTTTTAAGCTTGAGATAACTGATTTGGTTTCAATGAACTTCACCTACCCACTTCAGTAAATTTCTCTTAAAAACTTAATGGTTGAAATTTTGAGCAGGAGCAATTCATTTATATACAATAATTACACTCTTATCTCGTCCACTGCATACATTAAAATTCAGTATGTTTAAAAATGGAAAAATGACAGCTGACATAGCTGTTATCTTAGCTGTATTTTATTTAGTTCAGTACCCATTTACAACCAGCTGCCTCTAAAAAGGTGCTTTTATTAGTTTGAGGTTATAATGAAATAGCTGAGATTTCTAAAAATAGTAAAGAATAGGTGATTGCCTTAATGATTAATCACCTGTGGTTCAGCTAGTTACAGAATATCAATGTGTATTATATCTCAGTAATGATCATTACCTTGATTTTCTCAAAAGAAAGGTCTAATCAGTTCCAGGTCCTGTGAACTTTCAAATAGAAAACAAATTTTGCTTCATCTTGCAAATTATATTTTGCTCATATACCATCTAATTTGGGGGTTCAAACGTGCTGCTGTGCAGGCAAAAATGCACCAGAAAAAGTGGGGTGTGTGTCACCTTTTCAGAGAGTCTACAATTCTGACATCATATTTTAATTGTCATTCCCCTATGATTTTGTTTTCTTAAGGCACCATTGAAAGAACCTGCATTGCTGTTCTCGGCTGCTCTTGCTACTTCTGTTTCTGTTATAAGACAGGCTAGCTTACATTTTTCCACTCATTGTTATCTCTGAGCCTGTGATAGATGCCTAATTCAGAAGAGGTTTTCAAGTTTGTGAATTAAAAGCTGTCAATTCACACACAGATCAAGGGCAGACTTCCTAGTTTACCATTGCTCCTTTGGGAAAGGAGAGGCTGACAAAATGGGAAAAAATTGTTTGGATCTATGTAAGGCTTTCCATTCTTGTCACTACTAAATTGATAATGAGATTCTTAAGCTGCATTGCATTGCAGCAAGCAAACCAGCAGGCTTTCTGTGTGCTTAGATCTTTTTCTTCCCAGTGAAGACAAGCATCAAATGAAGATGAAAATAACTCTGGGTTTGTTCCCTTGTTTGCTTTACATTTAGAAGTTGTTATATGCAATGAAACTGAACCATGAGAATTCGTGCTTTTGTAAAGGTAGATATGGGGCTTTTGTTCATATTCTCCATCTATTTGTAAAAAACAATAACAGCAAAAAACTTTTATTCAAGTGTGATGCCTTTCTATTAGCCAGGAGGGAATTCTATGTCCTTTAAATAGTCTATTTTCTGTTTTTCTCATTCTTTTTATTTTTCTTTCTTTTCACCCCAGATCTGAAGACTGAACCTAGGAGCTTGTGCTCAGCACTTTACCACTGAGCAAAATCCCCAAACTCCTTCTCATTCTTTTGTAGTTTTTATTTCTCTAAATTGTCAGCCCTTCCTTGGAGAGGAAAGAGTGTCTACAGATAGTGCTTGTTTTGGGAAACTTTGTAATAGAGTCATTTGAAGGACTCTTTTCTTTGAATGGCTTATCAAAAAAAAAATTCAGAAAACACATTCCCTCAGACAGTTTCAACCCATTTAAATTCCCAGGGACCATTAAAGGTATTTTGCTCCTAAGCTATCTGCTTCACTGTGTCCTGCTTCTCACTTGGCCTTTGAGGGAAAGGATAATGAAGATCAGAAAGGAGAAAGTCCACTGCCACCAACATAGTCCACTGCTTACAAAAACACTAGTTGGGCAAGGAATCTATGTATTGAATTATCCAAGCAGAAACTACAGAGGAAGGGAGAACTGTAAGGTTCTTTGGTGCCAATTTCTCTCTACAACAATGTATTACATTTTTCTGGACTCCTCAAAACAGGTTCAGTAATAGACAAGCAAGTAACCATCTCTGAGTCAGAAATTTACAAGAGACTCAGAACTTCAAAATAAGGGCTGAACCATAGAATCCATGCCTCAAGAGTTGCTCTGAATATGTATTTGGCAGGGAATAGAAAAGGTAACCATTCTTTATAGCACTTTGATTTAAAAAATCCATAAAATATTTGGTATTCATCAAGAAATGTTCTAGATATCAGGGTTACAACAAGGACTAAGGCAGGGACACTACTAGAACTTTCTTGCTTTAATTGTTAGAATTAGTGTTTGAGCATCAATGTTTGCCAATTTTAAAGGTGAGAAAGCAAAGCTCACATATTTCAAAGATCAATGTAACTTTAAAAAAAAATTGTGATTTGCACCCTTGTATCTGAAATAAAATATAATATAGGCTTTTTTCTGCTTCACCATTTTGTGGAGAGATTTTATCATATAGGACATGATTACTTTTTTATTCACAGGCAAATATAACTCCTTATTATTTCTTTTACTTTCCTGGAACACCTTCTAGGGCAGTAGTTCTCAACCTTCCTAATGCTGTGACCCTTTAATACAGTTTCTCACAATACGCTGACCCCCAACCATAACATTATTTTGTTACTACTTCATGATTGTAATATTTATACTGTCAGGAATTGTATTGTAAATATCTGTGTTTTCTGGTAGTTTTTAGAAACCCTAAACAGACCACTTGATCCCCAAAGCAGTTCATGGCCCGTAAGTTGAGAACTGATGTAGGGAATGAAGTCTAATCTCACTTTCTTATTCAAGTTCTTCATAAATAGCAGTCTTATTATCAGTGGATATTGATATTTTATGTACTTGATAGTTATTAAGTAAATATTTTAGGTACTTAATATTCATTAGGCTTTATTCTAACTACTGTTACCCAAGAGCTGGAAAACCACATCTGTCTTTGGCTGAGGTTCTCTTATTTCATTAGAGCACTAGTAGTAGAGCACCTTCCAATACAAAGAATGAAACAGGAAATCAAAGGAAATGTAAAGTAGATTTTTAATGAAATGGAAGTAAGGAAATAAAATGCATTCCCCAGTCTACTTCCATGTTCCCAAAAGTAGACTCTAAGAATTAGGGAAGATGTAATCCTAAGAAAAACAAAACCTGCCAAAAAGGGCTGCTTTTACTTTCCAAATAGGTAAACTGTGTTCCTTAAATTAGAATCCCACAGAAATCTGGAGCCCTTGATTACTAATTTATCAGACATGGCCTTTTAATCCTCTGCAACTTCCCTTAGAGCAGTATCATGTTGCCAATAAAAAAGATAGTGTAGCATTGAAAACATATATACAGTTAACATTACTCAGACCTATGTATGTATATGTGTATGTGCATGTGCATATGCATGTGCATGAGAATATGTATGTATCCCGTGGGTCTGTATATACACATGTTATAATTATATTATAATCTAGAAAAAGAAATAAGAAGAAATGGTAATGGAACTTAAGGGCTATCAGTAAACCTGTTCACTTGCTCTGTCGAATAGTCCCAATCTTTCCATTACCTCTGGACTAAACATCTACAGAGCTCAACTGCTTTCCCATCATAGACCTAAAGGACACATTCTTTGACATACTACTATAATGTAACATCCAACCCCCAGACCTTTTTCACCTTGAAGTGGGTTGAACTAAAATTTCCATAACTTGCCCTGGATAGTCTTTCTTCAAGGATTCAGGAACAGGCTACACAGTTTCAGTCATATACTCTACCAAGATTTACATGATTAACTCCTTAAAATGAGTCAGCTATTCCAGTGTGTAGATGACTTGCTTGCTACACCCTACTCAGGAACAATCTGAACAACATGCTGTATGTACTCGAAACTTTCCTATTGATTGTGAACAGAAGTTTTCTTCTTTCCAAGCCAGTAATTCCAACCCAAGTTTGAATAGTTGAGACTAGAGGCCAATATTGTAAAATAAGTATATAAAGTATATCAAAGAATAAATTGAATTAAGTAAGCATTTTCCTTTGCCAAATACCCAAGGACAACTCTGGTTCTTTCTTGATATGTTTGGATTTTTATTTATAGGTTTTTAGCGAATCCTGTGTGTGTCTGTGTTTCCTAAGGAACAGAGCCTCTGTGATGGGAGACACAACAAGAAAAGGCATGTAGCTGACAAAACCACCTCATACTCAGAACCCTGGACTTAGCCTCATACAGACATGTGTGTCCTTTCACCCTTGTGTAATTCAGAGAACAGGGATTGCTCTGGGAACATTAACTTGCATATTGGAGTCATCCAAAGGTATTGTAAGATATGTAGATAAAACACTAGACTCAATAGCTGTAGAGTAGCCTGCTGCCTTCAGCCTACTACTGCATGGCACTTTCCAAGAGAAGAAGCCTTCAAGCTTCAAGCATCAAGAAATAGCACATACATCAGATAAAGTACTACATCTCCTCTAACTTAAATTGGCATACTGGCTGATTGACAGAAGCTTGCTGCTAGAAAATTCCAAAGTTACTCTAGATATTCATTTGTTTTTACTTGAGCTACCTTGATCTGAACTCCAGATATGTCCACTTCAGAGCATTAATGTACTAAAACAATAGAGAAAATCTTTCAGTACAAATGTCCTTACTGGCAGAACTATATTGGGCACAAGGTCTACTGGTTTCATAGATGGGAGTATCATTGTGAAAGAAGGAGAATGACTCATGGGACATGCAGTGGTCTTTCTTCTAGAGATCCCTGAGGCTTAGACCTTAGAAGACACCAACTAGCCAAGCTCATAGCCCTCACTTAAGCCACAACTTCAGCTAAAGAGAACCTGTCTTCCATATAAGCCTCCCTTGTCTTTCTCAACCATGTAGCCATATTGATGGAAAGCACTTCCTGACATTTAAAAACTCCCCTATAAAGTACGACCTGTATGTACTTTAATTTGTAGAAGCTAAACTTATGCCCCAACAAAATTAGTATTATGTTTCAGAGACATCAGAGAGATAAAACAAAGTAACTTAAAGGAACTATCTGCTCTACTTCTCTGCCATTAGAGCCCACTTGTCTGTAATTTGTTCCCTCACTTTTTGAGTCTCTCCAAACTTCCAATGAGTACTTTCTTAAAGAGAAGAGTTGGGTTTTACAGGGATAGCATTGAAGCACGACATGTGAGCAGCTGTAAAAGAAAGATCTCATAAGTTATCCAATGGAAAACTATCAAGATTCTATACAACTCCTACCCCTGAGAGAAGATAAGCTTCTCTAGTTAAATAACAGTTCTCAGTCTCTTTCTCCTCCCACCCCATCTCCTTTTTCTTTTCTTCACAGACGAGATGCTTTAAGTTAATGTCCCAAATCATTCACCATTTGCCTGATGAATATCTTACTCTGGTCCTCTGTGACCCGTTTAGCAAAGGATCATACCTAAGATAGAAGTGGGAAATTGATTATATGAAAATGACCTCATATCTAAGATTTAGATCCTTTTGTCATTTATAGATACCTCCATTAGATGGATAAGGCATTCCTACCACAGCCTTTAGGGGTTCAAACTTGATGAAAGATTTGCTCATGGAAATAATTCCAGAATGTAACCTTTTTTGTTCTATCTATACTAACAATAGGTCCTTTTTCATACCCAAACTTAACATAACTAATCTTGAAGTATCTAAAGATAAAGTACCCTCTACAGTCCTCTGGAATCATATAAGGTACAGTGATTTAAGAAGACCCTAAAAAGTATCTTTACACACTTTACCAGGAAACATGGTTACCCTATACATTAACCTTCTTACAAATTAGGATTCACATTCAGCTAAGTCCTTTGGGGTACTAGAGAAAAGGCCATTTTTATTTACAAAACCTCCCTTTGGTTCTACAGCTATTCATTCCATAAATTCTGAATCACTCTTAATAAAGTTCAACAAGATATTTCTGACTCAACAAACTAGGTTTACCTTTCAGCCTGGCAACTAAGTCTTAACTAAGACTTCAAGATATTTATGAGATCATCTGATTTTCAATTTGATGTCCTGTGAGGATGTCCTTAGACTGTTCTGTTCATTTCCTTTGGTATTTGGTTCCAGGCAGTGTAGTTTGGATCTATATCTCTATAGTTAAGCCAGTGGGATGTGTTGATAGGGTAGCTAAGAAAGTCTCTCCCGCCCCCAGATACCATCAAACCAAGAGAGGACCTCAGATTCTTGCTCAAGAAAGTTGGTAAGCAGTCTTAAGAGTTTTTTCCCAGCTACTGTGACTAAGACTGAGGCCGTCCACTCAGTTGTACTCCAATATCTCTCTTTCCCTCTCCAACACTCCTCACTTTCCTTACTTAAGTATCTTTTAGATTACTTTTCCTCTGACTTAATAGGGGATCATATCCTCTTTGTGCAACCCTGAGACTTTCCCCTAAGGAAATTTCATACCTCCTATTACCTCCTATTTTAACTCTTTTCTGCTCCCAGTGTCCAAAGTTTCTACTTCTTTTAACTGATTCTTTCACCATGGCCAACGAGACAGACTCTCTTTTGAACACAATTCCACTATTTGATCTGTTTAAGTACAAAGACCTGGAAGTATGTGATATCCCCACTCAAACTCCTTGTGACTAATATTCCATCATAACTCAAATTTTCTTTACAGAGGAAATCAGGGGATGGGATAATCCAAGGTAACTTCTTTATGTGTTTAACAAACAATTCAGCTCCCTGTCTTTTTCAAACAGCTCCATGGTTCTTCCCAATCTCTTCTTTTTAGTATTTCCCAAAGTACCTAGTCTTGTCTTCAAAGTTGATGTTTCTAACTTTGGTAAAAGATTATGTACCATAACCATATTCTTTTTGTGGGAATATTAGTCATAAAATTATATTCAGATAAATTGTATGTATTTATACCTCTTTTAGTTTTTGTTTTTATATAATAACAAGCATTTATTAACCAATTACTCAGTTCAAAGTTAAGACAGAATCCACAGGTTGGTCCATCATCTTATTTTCTTTAATACTGCATTACATCCTCTATCCCTATGTATCATTCTACCCAGAGCAAGTCTTCTCATTTTCTTTCTTTTGTTTATTTTCCTCCTTTTCTCCTTCTTTCCCTCACTCCCATTAGCATTAGTATTCATGCATAACTAAAAAGTTATCATTAATTTTATGAATTTTGTGACAGTTTCAGTGTCTTCCTTTTATACTCTTAGATTCTTGGGGTTTGTCACTCCATTAATTTGTTTTTCATTGTTCTGTAATGAGACTGTACTCATTACTCAATGTCTGTCTCCATTCAATCCTAAACCAACAGAGAAACCTATGGAACTCTGGGATTAAACCAGTAGAAAGGGAAACTGGCCATATTAGATCCCATGTTTCTCTCACAACTGAATAACCAGAACTTAATTCTTCATACTAAAGTAATTATTTACTGAGGATCAACTTCTGCTGAGAAAGACCTGTCTCTCATGCTTTTTCCTGTTAGATCCTAAGCTGAATGTGCAGAACTTCTATTTGCTAGCCTCCAACTAAAATACACATAATCACATTGACTTCTTCTCTAGCAGCATATATGAGGGACCTTCTTTCTTGTGGAAAAGAGCAAAGATGATTCTCAATGAAATAATCCTCGTCTGTGTCACCCATACACTTACTGCATCCAGTCTGCCTACTCAGAGGTAACCAGCTAGCATCGAATATAGACAAAACCAAAACGGATTACAAAATTGAATAGTCTCTGACTCAATGAAGTTTTCTCAACTCCCTCTACTTTTCCTTCATGGTTGTTAAGCAAGCATGCTCCCTGGAAAAACGTTTTCTCTGTATTTGTTACTCTTCAGCCATCTTGAGGATTCTTCACAACCCTGTCTTCTTTCTTTCCAATATCCTCAGCCTTGTCTTCCAATTTGTGTGACTAACCCAGCTAAAGAATGATATATCAGAATCATACTCTTGTTTTAAGTCTCATACAAAATGATTTTTTTCCTCTGGAATACATTACTCTTCATATAAATATAGCCCAGGAAAATACTTTCCTACTATTTTCTATGTTCATCCGAGTCATTTACAATTAGATTTAGGTTTAATTTACCTTTAGGTTGCTCTGAGACTGGCCACCAGGTTGACTTGATACATATTTCAAGATACTTCAATGTATAAATTATAGAGCTAATCTTAAAATAACTCCCTTATGCATAAAAGAACTACGTGAATCAAAACAAAACAAACAAAACTCTCAAGAATAGCTTGACTCTATTGCACCATTGATTCTCCTTATATCTCACTTTTAGCACTTTGATTTACTTAAGGATAGTTGTTTCCTTAGAAATCAGGTGCCAAAATTACAACAAAACCTTAGAAGATGTATTAGCACAGACTGTTATTGTCAAATATTTGATCTCCTTAGCCTATTGCTTGTTATTTTGATTGGCAGCCATTCTCCTTCTGCTGGAGTTACTTTTGATGATTTTCATTACTTCCATTTTTGGACTCATTTATGTTGTTTGTTCTGTTCATTTCAAGCCAAGTCTAATTTATTCTTAATCTCCAGCAAAATCAACCATGTCTGATTAAGTTTTTGCCCTCTCAGTATTGCAGTTTTGTCTTTTGGAGACACCAACAACAACCCTACACACTCTGACAAATAACTACATTCTCAGCTTTCACAATTCAAAGATTTCATCTCTTAAACTGATGATCTGTCTCATGTTCTACCCCTAGAAAGCCAGAGAACAGGGCACTCAGGGCAGATACAATGTCCCATATAAGCAGGGAGAGCTACTCAAGAAATAAGTTCTTCTCCTGCATTCCCTTATAAGAAAGTGTCTCTTGCTATTTAAGGAGAAAAATACCAAGCAGGAAACCAGTTAAGGAATTGAGAAAGGAGACAGATTGTCAGGGAGGCAGCTTAAAACTTTCAACAGTGAATCTTTCATTAAGTGATGGAAAATCCCCAAGCTGTTCTAATTTACTTCCAAGTCTTTCTATTCCTTTGCAAAATTAAAAATAAGCCGGCACAGTTCAGTCTATAGCTGGGTACAAAACTAAAAATCAAACCAGTAAACAATAAATGTGGTTAAACATTTCCTATTTCAAATATATATCTTGGGTATGGGCCATATTTCGTAGCTCTCACTTATTTACAGAATCAGATCAATAACAGTAAATTGTGCTTAACTGAGGACTCCCCAGCCTAAGAAAATTGATCAGGTAAGCATAATAATAATAAAATGTGATTAGACCACCCATTGGGTCACTGTATATTTGAAGGCAAATAATATTTTGTGATTTATTTTACTAGCACTTATAGAATGATGTGGGCAAATTATTATCTCTGTATAAGAACTCTACTTAAAAACAAGCCAAAGCCATAAAAAAGGAAAAAAGAAAGAAAGAAAGAAAGAAAGAAAGAAAGCACTGTCAGGCATTCAATACTCAATTGATTGCCCCTTCATTAGTCATTCCTGTAGCTACTGCCTATGAATGGCTCACCCAAAAGAATGAAACACCAATTTTATGCATAAGACCCACCTTATCCTGCACAAAAGTTTTCATAGTCACTCCAGTAAAAGCTTCGAGAACAAATCCCCTGAACTGATTATTTGCATTCTGGCTACCTTGATATTCTTGCCATGTATACTTTAGTTCTTTATTTTCACTTCATGAAACCTGTAGCTAATCATTTCCCCATCACTGTCTCATTCCTTGTCTGCGAAAGATGTTGTTAACCTTATAAGGTATCACCCAAAATACAAGATGATTTATTTCAGTCCTTGACAAATGTTTCCTTGTACTTGTGATAATACCTTTCCTGTGATTTATTTTATAAGTTCTAAACCATTTAAAGCAATTGATATCTGACTGGCATTGTGTTGAGGGCAATGTTATCAAAAGAGTTTTAAAATTTTACAGATGAGGAAAATGAGATTTAAAAATAGGTTGAAGGATATTGACTTTCCCTCTTCCAGCTGCTATCATTTTCAAATAGCTTCTTGGTTAGGAGAGGAGCATCATATCCACTTCACTTACATGCTGTGTTTTTGTCTGGCTTTGAGCTTGTGTAGGTCTTGTGTGTGCTGTCAAGGTCTCTATGAGTTCATATGTGTATCAACCCACTGTGTCTGGAAAATGCTGTTTCTTTGGAGTCAACCGTTACCTCTTGCTCTTCTAATCTTTCTGTCCCTTTGTTATAAATCCCTGATCAGGGAGGATATGGGGGTATGGGAGAAATCTGACCAAACTATATTGTATGAAATTTTCAAGACATAAATAAAAACGTTTTTCTTTTTAATATTTTAAAAAGAGTTCAGTTCATAATATTTCATCTTAGGAGATGAGTTCGTGTATCTTAGCAGACTGGATGCTTTCATCTAGAGGAGACTATGAAGGCCACAGAGGCAAGAGGCTCTGATCTTTTTTTGCTCTGCCTTCCTTTATCTCGAAAGCAAGTTAAAAAACTAGATTCCCTTTTTTCTGAAGCAAGCCATAAATTTTAGGAGGGTCACTCTAACCTGTTCTCAGAAAATTTTGATGTGATGAGCCTTGTAGTTGTATGTCCTCATAGTAGGACACACAAAGACAGCCAAAATGATCAGTCCTGAAAGCACATACACACAAGTAAAATTTTGCAGACTTGAGAAAGTTGTATTTAGTTACTCAGAAGTAGGGTGTGTGTGTGCTAATCATTTGAATCGTAGCAAGGTGATATTGTGGGAGGGATTGGAGGGAGAAAAGAGAAAATGAAATGATGCAATGATATTATAATTTGAAACATATTTTTAAAAACCATTTAAGATATTTAAAACAACTTTAAAATCTTTTCTACCTGAGTCTTCCAACACCAGGATTTACTGCCTCTAAGAACTGTTTTTGGAGCTATCATATGTTTTTTAAACAACTAATCACTTAGTTAATCAGATGGAAAAAATAGTTTCACCCACCTTTCATCGTAATGTGTGAGGATTACTGTACCACACGAATTTTTGTGTGAATCATTTATTATGCTTTAATCTTTTTAATCTGTTCTTTTATTATAGGGATACTGACCATGAACTTTGTATAAAATGAGAAGCAAGATATTACTTTGTCTCTTTTTCATCAAAATTAGCAATTAAAATATAAAGTTATACAATATGTCTTTAGAAATATCCATACCATATTATGCTACCTTTCTTTAAAATATTGGAAAATCATGGTACCTCTGCTTTCACTGTTTTCATGTCTGTTTGAAACCACTTGATATTAAAAATTATCATCTTCCAATTGGTTTCCTTTGTAGTACAGTTTTCCTTTCCCTTTAGACTGTGGTTCTCAGAGCTGTTATAGAATTCTAGCTAGGGGTTATAGAAACTGGGGTTATAGTTTCTGTGTAACTACTACTACAGCTTGAGATCTCATTAAACTTTGGTAGCTGCATATGCATTCCAATTCCTATTGAATTTACTGTTGCTGCTTACCCACTTTGCCTCCTTGTGATTGTTGGATTTCCATTAAGGCAAGGCATTTGTGGATTTTGACTCTGATCTTCTTTCCAAGGCCTTTTACTCTTCATTGTGCACTGTCTGAATACTGTGAGAACTTGTTCACATTATGTCTACATTAAAATTTTTCTGATAAATTACTTAAGTGAGGGCCAGAGAGATGGCCAAGAGAGTGAAGTAAAAGCCTGATGACTTGGGTTTAAGCCTGCTTCTGACATAATGGAGGTGAAAACCTGAGTACTGAAAAAGATGTCATCAAACCTCCACACATCCCCCATGGTGCACACAGCACACCACACTACACACATACACATACACACACACACCTCTAATCAATAAATGCAATGAGAAATATGAAAGTGTTTGAAAATGCAAGTACAACAAGAGAAACTTAAGGTGTACAACTAATGTCACTTTGAACTAAAAAATACTTTAAGAACAAATTAGGAATAGATGTTATTAATTAATTATGAATCTATTTATATATTTTTATATTCAGCTCAAATGTGTTTACAGGAATATAATAATTTGGAATGGCAAATATATTGCTTTCTCCAATATAGTATATCTTAAGACATTCTTTTATATCAAAACTAATAGGAATGAGGAAGATTAACCTATAACTGGTAATTATCACAATAGTCATGTGTTTGCATAGCTGTTTTTGATCAGCTATGGACATACATTACTTTATTGGGAAGAAGTGATGAAAAATCATTCAGAGTTTAAAATAAGAAGCACATTTAATGAGCTTTCATATCATATATCAAATGATTAAAGAAAAGATTGAATTTTAGTGTTCTGTTTTTATGAATAGTCTGGTCTAAGACATTTAGATTACTTTCTGCAATTACTTTCTGTAATACTCCATTGCTTACTCTGAATTACTTACTCATTTATTTTTGAAGTATTTATTGAGTACTTTTTGTATACCTGAAGCTTTTTCATGTTCCGGAAATAAAATAGTAAATGAAGCAGAGAAGAGTGGATAATCCCATCACTTTCTGCCTTAAAACCCTACGAGTTATAAAGGTAAAAGAAAAATCATAGCAATGATCTATATTGGAAATTTAGGCACTGACTACCATCTACATAATGAATGATGTACCCATCCACATGTAGCTTTTGAAGGCGAGATTCACATATTTTTTCAATCAAAACTGAGATAGGATTCATGGGGTCATGACTGAACAGTTTGAACAAGATGTGAATCTGTTTTATGTTATCCCCTTATAGATCTGCCTCAGAATTTTAAAATTATACGTCTTCAGATTTAATGGCATTGCAAATATACCAGAAAGACAAGGTTCAGGTATAAGAGGCTAACCAGATAATGAGATGCTGTACTTTGTACATGGTGGACCAGGGTTCTTATGCCACATGATCTTCATAGTGGATTCTTATCTTTGACTGTTTCTGCTTCTAAGTTCACCCCATACCATAACACATTGCCTCCTCTGCTCACCCAGTGTACCAAAAGTAGATCAAGGCCATCCGTATCACATTATTCTACTTCTGTATACTTTGTCTTTTATTAAGAAATCTTGTGATTGCATTGAATGGACAAACCTGGGTCAGAATAATTTCTCTATCACAAAATCCTTCAATCTGTCATGTCTTTAAAAATATGTGCATAGTTTCCTGGAATTAGGACATGAACAATTTTGAGAGGTCATTATTCTCATCACCAAAACTGTCTTATAGTTTATTTCCTTACAGTTGAAGTTAGTTAATATCTAAATAATATAGATATTTGCATGATGAAAAGATCCCTTGCCCTTTTATTCTATCCCCCTTGCTATATGAAGCTGAACATCATTCACGGAGGTAAGTTCAGCTTCCTTCTACACTTCTGATGTTCCTCTTCCCACGTACTTCTCTGAACTTCTCTAGTTTTCTTGAATCAAAGAGATTCTATTGCTAATGCCCACACAACAAACACTATAACCAGTGACATTCCTTTCTGAATGGTTCTGTATCAACATCTGTGTTCCCTTGGTAGGCAAGTATAAGCCATAGGGCCTTGAGAATGGCAAGTAGAGTATACATATGAAATCACATCACCTGACTTGGTCAATGATTATGGTCTTCAGAAGATACTCTTCAGTTTTTCAAAAATGGTTTTGATGGTGCCTGGAAAAATCACCATCACTGACCTCAAGCACTACTACAGATCAATAGTGATAAAACTGACATATTGATCAATGGAATCTAATTGATGTCCCAGAAATAAATCAGAACTATGGAAACTTAATTTTTAATAAAGAAGCCGAAAGCATACAGAAAAAGTGAAAGCATCTTCAACAAATGGTGCTGGTATAACTGGTTGTCTACGTGTAGCAGAATGAAAATAGATCCATATTTATCACCTTTCACATAACTCACGTTCAAATGGATCAAAGACCTTAGCATAAATCTAGATACACTAAATTTCATAGATGAGAAAGTGGGAAATACCCATAAAAGCATTCATAGAGGAGAAGGTTTCCTGAACAGAACACCAATGGCTTAGGCTCTAAGATGAACAACTGATAAATAGGACTTCATTAAATTGCAAAGCTTCTGTAATGCAAAGGACACTGTCAGTAGGACAAAACAGCAATCTCTATATTGGGAAAAGATCTACATCAATCCTACATCCAACAGAGGGCTACTAATCAAAATATATAAAGAACTCTAGAAGTTAGACTCCAACAAAACAAATAACACAATCAAAACATGAGGTACAGATCTAAACAGAGAATTGTCAACAGAGGAATCTCTTATGGCTGAGAAGCACTTAAAGAAATGTTAGACATCCTTTGTTATCATGAAAATGCAAATCAAAATGACCCTGAGATTCCAACTTACACCAATCAGAAAGGCTAAGATTAAAAACTTAAGTCACAGCACATGCTGGTCAGGATGTAGAGAAAGGGGAACACTCCTTCATTACTGGTAGGACTGCAAACTTGTACAACTACTCTGGAAATCATTCTGGCAGTTTCTTACAAGATTGGAAATAGGTGTGTCTGAAGACCTACCTATACTACTCTTGGGCATCTACCAAGAGTACTTGCTTAACTACTTCCATAGAAGCTTTATTTGTCATAGCCAAATTCAAGAAACAACACAGATATCTCTCACCCAATAAATGTGTACAGAAAATGTGGTTCATTTACAAATGGAATACTAGTCAGCCATTAAAAACAAGGACATTATGAATTTTGCAGGAAAATAGATGGGACTAGAAAATATCCTGAGTGAGGTAACACAGATCCTAAAGCACATGAATTGTATGTACTCACTGATAAGTGCATATTTGTAATAAACTATAGAATGCCTACCATACACCCCGTAGACCCAAAGAAGATAAACAAGAAAGAAGGCCCAAGCAAAGATGCTTGAATCACACTTAGAAAGGGGAAAAAATAATCATAGGAGGCAGAGGAAAGGAAGGAACTGGGTAGAAGAAGGGAGCAGGCCAGGGGATGAAGAATTGGGGGTGGGCAAGATCATGTGAAGGGAGAGACAAGACAGAGGCCCACAGGGCCAGGAGAATGAATGGAAATCTGCCCTTCCAGTGCTGGTGGGGTTGGAGGTGAGGGGTACCTCTAGAAATCCAAGAGATGTGGGAGGTTACCACAAGTCATTGTGGGTGACCTTAGCCAAGATGCCTAACAGTGGGGACATGGAACCTGAAAAGGCCACCTCCTATAGTCAGGAAGGACCCTGAGTGAAGGGATAGATAAGGACACCAACCCACCCACAAAACTTTGACCTAAAGTTTGTCTTGTCTAAAAGAAGTGCAGGGACAAAACTGGAGCACAGACTGGAGGAGTGGAAAATAATAATTAGCCCAACATGAGACCCATCCCATGGACAAGCTCCAACCCTTGACATTATTAACGATACTTTGTTATACTTGCAGACAAGAACCTAGTATAACTTTCCTCTGGAGTCTCTACCAAGTAGATGATTAAAATATATGCAGATACTCAGCCAAACATTGAACAGAGGTCACAGACACTTATAGAGAAGATGGGGGAAATTGAAGGCCCTCAAAGGGATAGGAACCTTACAGGAACTAACCTGGACCCTTGTAGCTCTCAAAGCACTCACCAACCAAAGCACATATACCAGCTGGACAGATGCCCAGGCACATATGTAGCAGTCTCAGTGTGGGTCCCCCAACAATTGGAGCAGAAGCCCTCTCTAAAGCTATAGCCTGACTGCCATTTTCATTCCCCAAGAGGGCTCCCTTGTCTACCTTCAGTGGGAAAGGATGAGCATTTTCTTTCAGAGACTTTATGTACCAGAGTTGGGGGAATTTGGGGGTCACCCTCGAAGAGAAGAAAGGGAGGAAAGATGGGGGAGGGATTCTGTGAAAGAGGGACTAGGACTGGTGACAACAGCAGCAATCAGAATGTAAATCAATCAATCAATCAAGAAAAAGAAAGACTAATATTACTTCAGGACTCTATAACGCAATTTACAAACTCTTTGTTTAATATATTATTCAAATAAGTTGTCATGAGTTGGGGAAGAATTTCATTTCAGGCAAAGCAACCATTAAGTTTAAAGACATCTTGAGTGAGACTTTTCTCAAAGATGAATAACTCCAGGGAAGCAGATATTTGTGTTGGTGCTTTCTGTCTTCTCTGCCTTTCCCACTGTAGTAGCACATACTCCCTCCCACCCAGTCTTACACTCCTTCCTTTATCCAGAGTATGTTCAAGCAATAGAAACACAAATGCCTCTTTACTGCAATCTAAAATATAAATAACACTTTCTGTTTATTGTTTGTTTGTTTGTTGAAAGTATCTCATTACGTATTTGGAGTCATGAGTTTACTGTCATAGCTTCAATGATCATCATGCTTGTCTTGTGATTTCAACTTTAATCCTCTTTCATGTCCCTGAACTGATCCATGATTACCAAGACCTTTAATTGATATTAAGTCTCTAATTGGATTTTGCTTTTCCTTATAACTACTTTCTTCATGAAAGTCTTGAATCTTCTCTTGATCTAAATATAAACACAGAATCTTCTGTCTGGTATGTGAATTTGGTAAGAAAAGATACCTTAATTGTTTTATTCATAGATCTTCATACACACTTAAACTAGTGTGATGTATTTCACTTCTCACATATTCGAGAACAACCCTAGCTCCTGTGCACATACTTTGATACCATGATCACAACTACCCTCATATGTTCTACTATAGTAAACGAAGACAGCTGTGTAACTTTTGTGTTATATAAGCCAACAAGAACATATATTTCTATGCATAATTTTCAACTGATGTCTAATTACACATTAAGCTTAGTGTGTAACAAATACTATTACTCTTAATATAGATTTTCATTTCTCTTCTACTTTCACACATATTTCTTTTTTATTATTTATTTGCATTTCAAATGTTGTCCCTCTTCCGAGTATCCCCTCCCAATCAACCTTCCAACTCCCCTCTTTCCTTCACCTCTAAGAGGGTGCTCCCCCACCCACTCACACACTCCTAGCTCAACCTTCCAGCATCCCCCTTTGCTGGGGCA
This sequence comes from Rhynchomys soricoides, assembly GCA_019843965.1. Lineage (NCBI taxonomy): Eukaryota > Metazoa > Chordata > Mammalia > Rodentia > Muridae > Rhynchomys > Rhynchomys soricoides. The sequence goes on from JADRCH010007307.1 coordinate 1,279,215, forward strand.
ACAAGCCTTCACAGGATGAAGCACCTCCTCTTCCACTGATGTCAGATAAGGCAATCCTCTGCTATATATGTAGTGGGACCCATGAACTAGCACATGTATACTCTTTGTTAATTTAACTCCTGGGAACTCTGTGGGGTCCGATTAGTTGATGTTGCTCTTCCTATGGGGTTGCAATGCCCTCCAGCTCCTTCAGTCCATCCCTTAACTGTTCCATTTGGGGTCCTCAGTCTCAGACCTATGGTTTGCTATGAATATCTGCATCTCTCTTAGTCAGGTGCTGGCAGAACCTGTCATAGGACAGCCATTTGAGGATTCTGTCTGCAAGCACTTCTTGGCATCAGCAAGAGTGTCTGGGTTTGATGTCTGCAGATGGGATGGATCCCAAGGTGTGGCAGTCTCCAGATGGCCTTTCCTTCAGTCTCTGCTCCATTTTTTTTTTTTTTGGTCCCTGCATTTCCTTTAGACAGAAACAATTCTTGGTTAAAACTTTTGAGATGGGCAGGTGACCCCATACCTCCACTGGGAGCCATGCCTATCTCCTGGAAGTGGTCTCTTCAGGTTCTCTCTCCCCTTTATTGGGTACTTCAGCTAACGTCTTCCCTGTTGGGTTCTGAGAGCCTCTTACTTCCCTGGTGTCTGGGACTCTTTAGTGGTTCCTTCTGTTCCCCACACTCACTGCTATTTATTTCTATTTATTTTCCTAGCCCTCTGGACTTCTTTTCTATCTCTTCACTGATGCTAACCCATTTTTGTCCTCCCTGACTTGGGTTTCTCCCTCCCTCTGCCTCCCCTGATTGTTTTGTTTCCCCTTCTAAGTGGGATTGAAGCATCCTAACTTTGGCCTTCCTTCTTAAGCTTCACATAGTCTGTAAGTTGTATTGTGGATTTTCTGAGCTTTTGTGTTAATATCCACTTATTAGTGAGTACATACTATGTGTGTTCTTTTGTGTCTGGGTTACCTCACTCAAGATATTTTCTAGTTCCATCTATTTGCCTACAAAATTCATGATGTCCTCGTTTTTAATAGCTGAATAGTATTACATTGTATAAATGAGCCACATTTCTGTATTCATTCTTCGGTGGAGGGATATCTGGGTTGTTTCCAGCTTCTGACTATTGTAAGTTAGGCTGCTATGAACATGGTGGACCACATGTCCTTGTGGTACAGTGGGGCACCTTTTGGGTATATTCCTAAGAGTGGTATAGCTGAGTATTCAGGTAGAACTATTTCCAATTGTCTGAGGAACTACTAGACTAATTTCCAGAGTGGTTGTATCAGCTTGCAGTCCTACCAGCAATGGAGGAGGTTTCCTCTTTCTCCACATCCTCGCCAGCATCTGCTGTCACCTGAGTTTGTGATCTTAGCCATTCTGATTGGTATAAGGTGGAATCTCAGAGTCATTTTGATTTATATTTCCCATATTTCCCATATAATGTAGGTATAAATGTGTGATTCATTTTGTCCAATGAACTATTACCGATTGTTCAGCCTCTCCTTTTCCAGATCCAAAAAAAATCCATGGGATTAAAGCCATATGATACAATGTGCCATTATATGAAATATGACTTTCTTAGGGATTTACATGGGACATTGTGAATGAAAGAGAGATATGCATTTGTCATGTTCAAAGAGATTTAAAATATATATTTCCCCTTAGTAGGGTCTATGTTTAGTCTATAAAATAAACTGACAATAGATAACAGGAAATTTACACTATATTTATTGTATGCTTAAAACATTTGGAGAATTAGAATTCAAGAGTATTTAAAGAGCATAGTGACTTGGCCTTTTGCATGAAAAGAATTAGTGCTGTCTATGACAGATTTAGGGACAATGTTCTCAGGAAAAAAGTTGCATATGTAGTCTCCATATGACATGTTGTCATTTATGTCCCAGCCTTTTCTTCCTATGCAATGATTCCCCTAAATAGAAATGTTGGAGTATGATCTGATAGAAATGGCTCTGTCAGCATTTGGGTTTTGATTTAATAATCATTTCCTCTTATAAAAGCACAGCTTTTCAAAACTATTTCCTTATCTGCAGAGTTCTGAAGGTTCTATGAAAAAAAGGAACTCAAAATATACCAAAGAAACATACTTGGTAGAATATTTTACTCTCTCATGGACCAAATACATTTTTGTTGTTATTATTTCAGATGGAGCTTATCTTTGCTGACAGAGGAACTGGAAACAGAATTGGCCTGTTTCAAAGGCACTTAGTTAATGAATAAAAGAAGTGGTACTGGTAAGCCCTCAAGACTGTGACCTTGCCTATTGTAGGGAGGAATGTAATTTTTGTACAGTCTTCACGGAAAAGCATTTGGAGGGTCCTCAAGATTAAAAATAGACATGGCATATTTTCCAGCAGCCTCAGGACTAGTGACTAAGGAAAATCATAAAGCCTATAGTATCTTTTGCTTTTCATTTCTGATGCATGTGGGTTGGAAATATATGATTAGTCTATAACTAGCTTTGTTTCATAGAGCAGCTTTGCTGTGTGGGCTATCATTTCAGGTACCTATGGTGCTTTTCAGAGAGTTGAACACTGTTCTTACTGCAAACACAGATTACTTAGGCTGGTTGATGGGCAATTGGGTGACCATAACAAGATAGGAAGGCTTGTCTTCATATTGTTTCATTTTCCTTTAGGTTCTTATCCTTTGTTCTGAAGACAACATCATTTCATTAAAGCAGTAAAAACCCATGACATGAGAGTTCCTATATGTACAGCAATTCTGAAAAACATGTGAATATTCTTTCCTCTCTTTGAACTTATTCACATCCTATCTCTATCATTCTAGAGTTGATAAACATTCTGAGCAAAGCTTGGCACTTCATTAGTTTTTCTTCTGTCTCTCTATATCTTATGTCATTGACTTTAACAATTAGCAACATAAATCAACTCTTTTCTCTGTTACACAAGTTAGAAATTGAAAGGAAATGAGACGAATTATTTCAAAGATATATCTGTGATCCTGTGTCCATTGTATCATTATTTGTAATAGCTAAGCAGTAGAAAATTGTAGTGTCCAGAATACAAGTGTGTATAATGAAGATAATCCTATTCAGTCATTAAAACAGAAGAGAATTCTGTCACTTGTGAAAAAGTAGTTGAACCTGAAGAGCATCATGATAAGTACAAATAATCCAGTCTTAGAAAAGGACATATTGATTAATCTCACTCTTCCTGGAATCTGTAAAAGTTAATCTTATAGCTAGAGACATTTTTCAGCAGTTAAAAACATGCACTGTTCTAGAGAAGCCACATCTGGCTTATAACACCTATGTCAGATGGCTCATAACTGCGTGTAACACCAATTCCAGAGTATTTGATGACATCATATAGCCTCAGCAGGCACACACAGACACACAGAGACTCACAGACAGGCACACACACATACACACATATTCTTTAAAATTAATATGATAGAAAGTAGAAATATAGAATGGAGTTTACTAGAGACGAGAGGGAATGGATGGGAAAATTGGTCAAATGTACGCATTTCATTTAGAGAGGAATAATAAGTTCAATAGATTCTATCTACAGCATGGGAACTCTAGTTTAATAGTAAGTCTTGTACACTTGAAAATTCCATTTTAAATGTTATCACATACATAAATATTAGGTGTATAAATTAATAAAATGTCAGTTGAATTTAGCCATTCCACTATGTATATACATTTCAAAACATCATGTTCAATATTATAAATATAGGGCTGAGTGGTCAATGTCTTACATAGCATGCACATGACCCCAAGTTTCATCCCTAACATTAAAAAAAGGAATAAAGAGAGTATACATAGTTTTTTGTCATCTTAAAATAACAGTGTTTTGGAATATATCCATTTTGCATATAGATAGAGATAGAGATAGAGATAGAGATAGAGATAGAGATATAGCGATATAGAGATATAGAGATATAGAGAGATATAGAGATATAGAGATGATATAGAGATATAGAGATATAGAGATATAGAGATATAGAGATATAGATATATAGATATATAGATATATAGATATATAGATATATAGATATATAGTAAACCCCTAAATTCAATCTTGGGCACTACAAGTACATAATACTAATAAACTTTTATCATTCATTGGAATTGTTAGGAAAATGTTCATGTCTAGGAATGTGCACAGACCAGACTTGGATACCTGTCTCAATACAAGATGAGCAGTAGTGAATGGCAGGAAAACATGTATTAATATGGCTACATTGGGGAGTATACATAAAGAGTTTCAATGATTTCAAGTCTGATATTTAGATTTCAATAGAACTAGAAGTGGGGCAGGGTTTTAAGACTATATATCCACAATCTTGGTTAAAATTGCTGTGGTTGATTATGATCTCAGTTCAGATTGTGCAAAGTGGTTCCAAGAATGGTAAGAAACTGGGTTCTATAAGGTGATTGTCCCTGGATTAGAATGAGATCACATTGGGGTGATCTCTCTATGAGACCTTACTATACCTGGAATCTCAGGTGGCTACTGACTTAAGATGTTGCTGGATAAGAAGATAATGTTGTAAAAGCCAATAATATCAAATATCTCAAGATTATGTTTGTGTCTCTAGCTTTAAAGTAGAATGAGATGGATCAGAGATTACTAATTTTATACAGATATTGATTCCTATGTGAAGAATTAAGAAGAGAGACCCAAAGGGTTTTGTTGTTGTTTGTTTTTTTGTTTGTTGCAGTTTTGCTTTCATCTCTTAATTTTCTTTTATTTTTGAGATTATGATATATTTACATCAGTTCTCCCTTTCTTTTCCTCCCTCCAAACCCTCTCATGCATTTTTCCATGCTCTCTTTCAAATTCATGGGCAAAATTTTAATTACTTATTGTTATATGAATATATGTATATGTGCATATATGTATTCCTAAATATGCCCTGTTCAGCATGTATGCCATTCTTATTTTGTTTTCAGGGAAGATCACTTGGTATTGTATAACCAGTTGGTATACTCTTTCCTACAGAAGGCCACGATTCTTGCTCCCAGTTTTCTTCAGCTGCCTTTAGTTCTCTGTGAAGGGTTGAGACCTCACGGCCTTTCCTCCACAGACTTTGATATATTTGTTGTTGTCCCTATTGAGCTCATGTTTAGAAAATTGTGTTGGTGCTATTTTGTGTATGTAGCTTCTGAAATTACTAGAAGACACAGTCTCTGAGCAACTACATGTCCCTCTGTCTTTAATAATTATTCCATTTTTATGCAATATTTCTAAGCCATAATTGTGGGAGCATTTTGTAGATACATCAATTGTGTCCAAAACTCTATATTTTGATTAGTTGTAGTTTTTAGTAACTGTCTCCATTTGTTGCAAAATTAAAGTTTTCTTGATGAGATATGAATTCTATCTTTAATGAAGGATATAAAGACAACTATTTAGACTGTAGTTAAGAATTAGGCTGATTTAATGAATTGGTGGTTATAGATTTTCTTCCAACATCCTGCTTTTACTAGCTGGCCCCCAAGAGTTGGTTAGGTTTCTAGTATCAGTCATGATGTCCCTCTTGTTGAGCACGTCCATGTAGAGAACTGTTGGTTATCACCCAGGTATGAATGCCATTACTGTGGCCTTAAAGTTATCTTGCCATTATTCTTGCTGGCAATTGTGGTTCATACACATCATGCCTAGGTAGTACTGCTGATTGCTTCACTCCTTTAGACATTTTTATGCTGCCTTCTAGTACCATGAAAGCTAGTCTTCAGGGAAAAGTCATCCAGGTTAATGACAGCTCAAGAGCTTATAGGCCCTGGGTCTGTAATACATATCTTCAGCAGGATGGACTTACCTGTCACATCTTGGGGGTAACCAAGGGCAACAGCAGTACTCTGTATGCTTTAGGTGTTTCTTGGACCTTAACCAACTATTCAAAAGAAGACTTCTCATGCCTGGCTTTGGTGTCACCACAACAAATGTTAGGTGGTCTTTAGCTCTTAGAAAAAGTATTGTCAGCCTAGATAATAAAATTTAATGTAAACAATATATGTACATTATACACAGAATTATGAGTGTTTTATATTAGGTAAAAGTTACTAATAAGATTTCTTGACTTTTTCAGACATATTTATTGTTATTTTGACTTCTTCCCTCCTTATTCCGTATTATTTCTTCCCTCTCCTTCGTTAGAGCCTCCCCTTACCAATCTTCTTTATTAAGATCAAAAGTTTGTAAGAAAAAGATATATATGCAAAAGCATATATTGTTCTGCTTTTTGTTATCTTATAAGCCCAAATGAGATCTTTATGACAAGAACTTCCAGTCTCCGAAGAAAGACCTCAGAGATGGAAAGATCTCCCATGCTCATGGATTGGCAGGACTATTGTGCTGATCTACATTTGAGGCAGGATTTACAATATTTCTAAAGTCTCCAGAACAATAGCTTTGTTTTCCAAATAGCTAAGAGGCCTGTTTCGTTTGATCCTTACAGTACATTACAGTGATACATCTTTGTTTTTAATCAGAAAGCCTCCTGTTACAAAATAGTTCTGTATGATTTAAGGCACTGAGGTTGGATTAAATGGTTTATTAATGACCTTTTCTGGTAGCTTAAGATGGCCCATTCTTTTCTAGGCCTTGCTAGATGGCTCAAACCCCATTCTTTGAAATACTAACTAGAATCTCACATTTTTTTTAATTGAATATTTTCTTTATTTACATTTCAAATGTTATCCCCTTTCCAGGTCTCCCCTCCAGAACCCCCTATCACAATATCCCCTCCCCCTTCCTCTATGAGGATGCTCCCCCACCCACCCACCCACTCCCTTCTTTCCTCCATGGCATTTTCCTACACTGGGGCATCAAACACCCACAAGACCAAGGGCTGCTCCTCCCGTTGATGTCCAACAAGGCCATTCTCTGCCACATGTGCAGCTGGAGCCATGGGTCCCTCCATGTGTACTCTTTGGTTGGTGGTCCAGTCCTCAGGAGCTCGGGGGGGGTCTGGTTGGTTGACATGGTTTCTTGCCCCAAGGGGTTGCAAACCCCCCTCCCATCAACTCCTTCAGTCCCTTCACTAACTCCTCTATCAGGGACCCCAAGCTCAGTCCAATGGTTGGCTGTGAGCATCTACCTCTGTATTTCTCTCCATTTTGGGGGTATTTTTAGAGTTAGTTTTGATTTGTTAATCTTTCTTTCTTTCTTTTTCTTTCTTTCTTTTTTAAATATATATTGGGGTTTTGCCTGTATGTCTGTGTGAGGGTATCAGATCTCCTGGAATGGGTGTTACAGATAGTTGTGAGCTACCATGTAGGTGCTGGAAAGTGAACTGGGGTCCTTTGGGAGAGCAACCAGTGCTCTTAACCAGTGAGAAATCTCTGCAGCCCTGACTTCTGTTTGTTTTTTTTTCAGTGCTGAAGATTGGAAATAAGCATTATACAAACTGGGCGAGTGTTCTATAACTAAGCTATTTTCCCTCTTTATTCCATTTAAAATTTATTTCTTTTTCTATGTGAGTTTTTTGCCTGCAAGTATGTAAGTACCAGCATGCAATGCTCACAGGGGTCTTGATAACCTATAATAATTCTTGGAGCTGGAGTTATAGGTTGATGGCTGTAGGCCCCATGTGCGTATGGGAAAACACTTTGGCTCCTTTTCTAGAGAAACTAGTGCCCTTAACAGCTTAAGGTATCTTTACAGCTTTCATAGTTATTTTTTCAATATTTTTAATTTCTTTTTATGGCCCAGTCACTATATCTGTCCCTGTGGTCCACCCTCCAACAGTTCCTCATCTCATTCCTCCTCCCCAGTGTCCATGAGGATGTCCCTACTCACCCCAATCCCCACTATGCCAGGCCTCCCCTTTCCCTGGGGCCTCAAGTCTCTCAAGGGTTAGTTGCTCTTCTCTCACTGAGGCCAGACCAGACAATTCTCTGATGTATATGTGTCAGGGACCTAGTATTAGTGTCTGCTGTCTGATTGGTTGCTCAGAGTCTGAGAAATCTCCAGGATCCAGATTAGTTGATATTGCTGGCCTTCCTACAGAGTCACCCTTGTCCTCAGCTTCCAGTTTTTCTCTAATTCAACCAAAGGGGTCCTCAGCTTCTGTGCATTGGTTGGAAGTAAGTACACCATACAATCAATCATAGTGTCAGGCCTTGGAGCCTCCCTTTGGGCTGAATCCCAATTTGGGTCTGTTACTGGACCTTATTTCCTTCAGTCTCTTCTCTGTTTTTGTCCCTGCAGTTCTTTTAGATAGGGACCAAAGTTGTTGACTGTGGGATGGCAACCACGTCCCTCCACTTAATGCCCTTTCTTTCTTCTGGAGGTGGGCTGTACAAGTTCTCTCTCTTCACTGTTGGGCATTTCATCTAAGGTCCTTCCCACTGAGACCTCTCACATCCAGGTCTCTGGTACATTCTAGTGGGTTCCCCCACCCCCTACGTCCCAAGGTTGCCTGTTTCCATTCTTTCTGCTAGCCCCCAGTACTTCACTCCTGTTCTCTCTCCCCAATACCAGGTCATGTTTGCCCTTTCCCCTCTCCATCCCCTCTCCCACCAGGTCCCTCCTATCCTCTGCCGAACCTGTGATTGATTTTTTTCTCCTTCCAGAGTGGAACTGAGGCATCCTTACTTGGGGCCTTCAGCTTGTTAACCTTCTTGAGGTCTGTGGATTGTATCCTGGGTATTCTGTACTTTTTGGCTAATATCCACTTATTAGTGAGTGCATACCATGCATATCCCTTTGGGTCTGAGTTACTTCACTCAGGGTGATATTGAACTTCTGGTGGAATCACCATCATTGACCTCAAGCTATACTACAGAGCAATAGTGATAAAAAAACTGCATGGTATTGGTACAGTGACAGGCAAGTAGATCAATGGAATAGAACTGAAGACCTGGATATGAACCCACACACTTATGGTCACTGGATCTTTGACAAAGAAGCCAAAAATAGATAATGGATACAAGAATCTTCAATAAATGGTGCTGTTATAACTGGCTGTCTGTATGTATTAAAATAAAAATAGATCCATATTTGTCACCTTGCACAAAGCTCAAGTCTGAGTTGATCAAGGACCTCACCATAAAACCAGATACACTGAATCTAACAGAAGAGAAAGTGGGAAAGAACCTTGAGCTCATTGGCACCGGTGGATGCATTTCCTAAACAGAACTCCAATGTCTCACACTCTAAGATCAAGAATTGATAAATGGGACCTCATAAAACTGGAAAGCTTCCGTAAAGGCAAAGGACATAGTCATTAAGACAAATCGGCAACCTACAGATTGGGAAAAAAATCTTCAATAGCCCCAGATCAGATAGAGCACTAATATCCAATATATATAAAGAACTCATTTTTAAAATTTGTGAGAAGTTGCCTAGAATTTCTTTTACATTTACACATTCCAATTATTGATACTCATCTAATGTGTACTCCTAATCTTTTTAATCATTCAAGATATTTTCACTGAATTCTTTAACATGATAGCCAAGAAGCTCCAAAGTAACTGAAGTGCTTATTTGAAGTAGCGCTAGAATATCCCTCTCAACTAATAGTGCCAATGCAATATTCCTTCTTCTGGCAGAAAATGATAAGGACAAGTTGACTCAGATCAAAGAAAACAAAACAATGGAATATACAGATACTTAGTATCCAAGTAAGTAAACTAGTACAGTAAACTACAGTAAACTAGTCTAAGATAATTCAAAGGTACAAATCTTATGTTTCCAGAACTCCCATATAAGATTTTGAGTTTGGAGCATCAAATGCTACTAAAAAAATCTCACTATATTATATGTTGAAGTAAAATGATAGGCTTAGAAATTCAGAAGAATCTACAATAATTCTTACTACTGACTATGGCAATTTAAAAATAATTGTCAGACAGGCTGGTCGGATGACACATAGGGCAAAGAGGGTTTCTGCGCAGCTGGAGCCCACATTAACAGTGGAAGTAGAGAACTCATTATTTGTCACAAAGGCTTACTTATTCATGACAGTTTGCACTGAACAGAGACCACAATTTTATATTACTTTTATAATAAGCAGACAGAAGATCAGAGTCAGGGATAAAGGGCTTATTATTTATAGTAGAGGGAACATTCATATTTTCATTATGGGTTGTATGAAAACTCCATAGCAACACTAGCTCCTTGGGGCAATATGGAGCATGGGACATGAAAAACTATATAATAGATGAATTACAAAATCACACAAAATTCGGAAGACTCAGTAATCTCTGAGAAAGTAGACATAACCTGCTGCTTTTCTGAAACTACATATTACATCATCGTTAAGTCTCCCTTTGTGCAAATACAATCTCCCCCATGGTCTAGGTAAAGTAATTAAGACCTTGAATTTCTATACACCCAGGGAGACTGTGCAGAGGTGGAAACAACAGTTTTCTTCTCTCAACAAATTGCTAAAGAACTTTGCACTTTGTTTCTAGTTGAACATGTACCACTGTATAATCAGAGACTACTTTGGTAACTGGGCAAAGTGAAATAAAAGCTACAGACATGTTAGGAGAATCACATAGAGAAAAGAAATACCATAAGACAGAATTATCATAAAATTTCAAGTTTCACGTTTAAATAAAACAAGGCCTCTCTCTTTGAGGGAAGTCATCACATTTGACTTGCCCTTCCCATGGGTAACATCTAGTCTACGGCATTTTATTATTTCCTTTATTTGTTTTTGGTTTTAAATTGGTTTACTAGAATATGGAATATTTGGCAGGCTATTATTCAACCACTTTCTGTATACCTTGGTGCTGTACCCTGACAATTTGGTACTTCTAGAATATCAATTTCAAATGTATATGTTAAATATGTGTTATATGGTGTGATATAGGTTTAATTTCATTGGCAGAATTGGAGTAGATACATTACATTACAGAAATATGACCATCTTATTCAAATGACCTTATTGCTTGTTGTCCTGTTACAACGAACATACACAAGCATATAGATTAACATCTATTGTTTTAAATTTCTGAAATTTTTTCTCTTCTAATTATAAAGTCTTCATGTAACTGAATAAAATATACCTTTGCAACATAGAATTATTCATAGAAATTCAAACATATCAGGGTAATCTTTTCCTTTCTGATCTTATACATCTACATTAACAATGTTAAGGCAAGCCATATACTAAAAGTCAGGTGTCAGTATGTTTACAGCCTTTTTCTCCTCTTTCATGCAATTTATCTATTTGTATAGTTTAAATCTCATTTTAATATTTTTTGCCATTTTTTCACATCAGCAGGAATATATGATATATTCAAAATGTTTATCAGTCTGATTCCAAGAACTGAAATTATAACATATGGGAAGACTCAGGAATGCTTTTTGAAACAGGTACATCTCTTACTTTTCATGATCTTTCCTCTATTAAGCATATATATACATACATATATATATATATATATATATATATCAGAAATAATATTTAATATATATTATATATTATTGGAAATATTAACAAAAGAATATTTTTGTCTAGTAAAGAACCAAAGAAAATACTTATTAAAATATAATATTAATTATAGGGCTCTAAACAAAAATGTTTAAAATCACAATTAAGTGGATACATACTATCTTCATTTTCCCAATTAGATTTTCACTTCTATGCCCATCCAGAATTTATTTACATGTACAATACACAAAAGAGGTGACAATTTACAACACTGATTTTTTAATAATTAAACCAATGAAAATCCCCTGCTTTGAGACTGTCTCACCATGAAGATCAGACTGGGCTTAAGCTCATGAACCATAGCTCTCCAAGTACACAATTGTACCCACCTTGAATGTTAAATCTTTAAAAAATTAAAAGTAATATATTAGTTTTGTAAATAATTCAGGTGATATATTTTATCTAGATTCAGAGCAAACCATTTAAAGTCACATTTACCAGATATAATACCTTGCCTTTTCAAAATGATTCTTTATAGAATTGTAGTGTTTTCCTAATTCCTCCTGTTTTGTTGCTCACCTCTCAGTTAATTAGAATTATTTTCTGAAAATGAACTACTTTATAACTTTTACTTTTTTAAGTATTCAATGTGGCTACATACACTTATTACGATACAAAGCATTTATTTAGCTAGCTCAAATAACTCTAGTAATTATTCCAGTAATTAAGTACTACAAAGGTTAATAGGCATAATTGCTTGAGGCTTTGAAAATTTCTTCTCTATTTTGGAATGTTTACAAAGTGAAACAACATAACATTTAAAAATCCATTTTTTTTATTGTTGAGGATAAAAGAGACTTATTTGTGTTTGTTTGGTTTACTATATTCATAATAGAAATGATTTCTGCTATATTAAAGTTTCACCTCCATTAATACCCTCAGCTAATCTGCTGTATTGTGTCCTATTATATTACACACATGTATTATCTCATGTATTTTAATGAAGAGAATCATTTTCTCTGAATTATGGAAAGTAATTTCAACTTTGTGAGCTTCAGTTGCAACATCTCTTAAGTGGAAATTGTTATGTCTAATTTATAGTGTAGTTTTAAGTCTGTAATGAATTCTTAGGTAAAATAACCATTACCTCTTACCCATTCACTGATCCAAATGCATATATAAGGTAGAGTCTGAGTAAACAATGCAGTATGGCTGACCTTAAGAGACCATGATCAGAATGACTGAAATATCTAGAAGTTGAGTTGTAACTCCACTTAGAAAGACTATGGAGAACACACTCTGTGATCACAAAATAATCCCTGCATTTCTCTCGCTGAGAAATGATTTGCAAATCCCAGGATTAAACTACCCAAGGTTTAATACTGGGCTGCTGTGGGATTGTGACACTAAGAGGTCCCTCGCTACTCTTGGATTTGGAGTTTTCACATATCTACGAAAGAAATGATTGACTTAAAGCCATGATGAAGTGACAAATGACCAGTGGAAATCTGAACACATTTATTTTAGAAGGAAGGGGTTTGCTCTAAAGCAGAGAGCAGCTGTTTTGATTTGAAGACAAGTAGTAAACACTGTAGGTTTTATGGATTGTAGACTGCTCCCACTCTTCCTTTAGTTTCTTAACTTCTTTATCCCTCCTTTTAAATCTTTTAAAAATAATTTTATTAATCTATTGAGAAATTTGTACATTTTAAAAATAATATTCACCCCTGTTCCAAATACTCCCAAATCTACTCCCTCTTTGGAACTGTCTTAGGGTTTTATTGCTGTGAAGAGACACCATGACCATGGCAATTCTTATAAAAGGATATATTTAATTGGAGATGGCTTACTGTTTCTGTAGTTCAGTCCATTTTCATCATGGCAGAAAGCATAGCAGTGTCTAGCCAGACATGGTGTGAAAAAAGGAGCTGAGAGTTCTGCATCTTGATTCAAAGGCAGCAAAATTAAATTGTCCTCTGTAAGTAAGGAGGGGGTTCTCATTCCAAATTGGGCAGAGCTTAATAATAGGACCTCAAAGCCCACTCCACAAGTGACACACATATCCTCTAGCAAGGCAGCACCTACACCAATATTGCCACCCTTCCTAATAGTGCCACTCATTGAGCCAACAATATCCAAATCACTACAGGTTCTCAACCAACATTATGTCATATTTTTATTTTCAATACTCATCAAGTCCAATTTGTGCTTCTCATATCTGCCCATATGACCATCTACTGGAAAGTTTTCATTTTTTCTCTTTCGCTTTTCCTTCCTTCCTTCTTTCCTTCCTCCTTCCTTCCTTCTTTCCATTTTATTTTTTTTTTGAGACAGGACCTCTAAGGCCTCCAACTAAAAGAGATTGTTCTGCCTTTGCCTCCTGAGTCCTAGGATTAAAGGCAAGTGCCACTATGCCCAGATGCCTGGAATATTTTCAACTTACCAGGGACTATACATTTTTAAATTTTTTAATTAAAATATAATTACATGGTTCACCACTCCCTTCAATTCCTCCTATATTCTACCTTATCCCTTACAAATTTATGACCTGTTTTTCTTTTATTATTATTGCTACATATATCACGCATAAGTATATAAGTATAATCCATTGAGTCTGTTCAGTTTCAGGACTGACCACTTGATGTGGGGTAGCCATTTATGGGAAAGCTCTCTGGGAAAGAATACTTTTCCCTCTCTCAGTAGTCGTGAATTGACTCTTGTTCTTTGTCTAGGGATGGAGTCCAATGAGATTTTCCCCTTCTGTCTTAGCATAACTATTAGTATTGCCATTGCTCAGATCTTGTTTGAGCAGCCATATTGTTGAAGTATCATGAATAAAAGTTCCCTGTTATTTTTAGGAGAGACAAGCTCACAGTACTCTTCCTGATCTTCTAGCTCCAATAGTTTTTCTCCCCCTCCTTCTTCAATGTTCCTGTAAGCGTGGTGGCTGTTTTGTATATGTATATATTGGGGCTGGGTACTCCATAATCAGCTGCTTTCTGCATGTTGACCAGCTATGGGTATTTTTGTAATGATCTCAGTGTGCTGAATAAAAAAGTAAACCCAAGTTTCTTTGAGGAAGGTTTGAGCTTCATTTATCTGTGGGAATAAGGAAAATATTTAGAATGCAGATGAGAACTGAGAAGGGCAACCCTGTAGGAGGACTAGCAGTTTCACTCAATTGATATGGACCCCCAAGATATCTCAAACACTGGACCACCAAACACACAGGGTACACCAGCTGTACATCCTCTAATGTACATTAGAGGATGGCCGGGTCTGGGTTCAGTCAGAGATGATGCACCTAACCCTCAAGAGATTGGAAGCCCCAGGAAATTTAGAGATCAGGAGGGGTGGGAAGTGGAGATGGGGACATCCTTGTGGAGACAGGGATGTGGGGAGGAGGTATGAGATGTGGAACAGTCAGAGGGTGGGCCGGGGGAAATAAAATCTGGAGTGTAAACATATAAAATAATAAATAAATAAATAAATAAATAAATAATAAAAATAGCAGTTGTGGGTTTTTTCTCAGATTTATATTTCACAAGCCCCAGAAAGTTGGCTAGATTTCAATCCCAAACCATGAATCTCCTTGTGTTGAGGGGACCTTTCATGTTTGTTGCTTACCAACAAGATAAAAGATCCACCATCGTACCTTTAGGCATATCTTGCTTCAATGGTCAAAGATATCACAGGTATAGAAAATTATTGATTGTTTCTCTTCCTTGGTAGCTTACATAGCACCTCCCAATACTATAAACAGTAAGTATTCATCGAGGAGGCTTCCAGGTCAGATTCAGCTTGGATTTTCCAATTACTGTGTCCAAAGTGTGTGGTGTCCTCTGCAATAGACTATGATGCATAATCCTGGCTATCAACTTGACAACATCTGAAATCAATTAGTGCCCATATTTCAGAACATACCTATAAAAGATTTTCTTGACTGGATCATCTGAGGTGAGAAAACCTACCCCAAACCTGGGCTACACCTTCTGGTGGCAACCCTCAAAGTTGGACATGGAAAAAGGAAGCTTTGGCTTTTTGCCTGCTTGCCTTCACTCTCATTGGACACTTTATTTATCCTGTGGCTGAGGTGTTTTTCTCTGGTATTAGAACCTACTTTCTAATTCCAATGTTTCTCTAGGAATCCCCTAGGATTCCACCACCACATAGGTACTGCTGAGAAATTCTATCTTGTAGACGTAACAACCACTGGACTCTTGGCCTTCTTCTTTATTTTTTTTTTTCTTTCAAGAGATAGCCATTGTTGAACTACACAGATCACAGCTCATAACCTATTCTAGTAACACACACACACACACACAAACAAATTTCTGGTGTTTTAAACATGTGTGAAAATTAAAGGTGCTTATTCCTATAGAGTACTTAGGGCATTATCTGGCATATAGTAAATATTCTCGAAATGCTGTAATGCCATAAATGCTTAAATTATCAAATGTATATTTAGCATTTTTAGCATATGACCTGGCATCTAAGTATATAAATCTAGTATTTTGAATTCTACATAATATTTATTATATGAACAATAGTCAATAATTCATTTTTCCAAATTTTGTGAGTTTATGTAAATGATATGGAAGACTTACAAAAATCTTTAAGCCATCTAAATTTGGAAATCTAAACTTAAATTGTAATTTGGCTTTTCTATAAATGTAAATTTCTCATCTACATCAAATCTAAAAATGAATTTTAATGATGCACCATTAACATGTTCAAAACAATTCTGGATATTTCCATTGAATGACCAACTCTCTTTCTGCATTCTTCTTTATCACTTTACATAAAATTTCTTAGATTATTTTCATATCAATATTTGTAACTCTTATAACTGCTTTGGCACAAGTTACAAAGTTTCTGTGTAGTAAACATGACCCTTGAATTGCTCATCTTCCTACATTACTGTACCGTCATTGAGGGTATAGCATGTATCAGCTCACTTGGTCTATGTGGTATTAAGAATCAAACCAACATAGGACTTTACGCATATTAAGCAAGCAGTCTACCAATACAGCAACATTCTTACCTTTTTCTACTTTTTAATGTTGTTTTCTATAAAAATCTCAATTGTTTGATTTTAACAATGAAAACCTGAGAGCTAGATGATGGGGTGAAAGAATGCTAGCTCAGAGAGGCAGAGAATGCACCCAGCTGACCTTCTTCCACAACTGATGTCACCAAAGGAAAGTTCTCCTCTTCTACACCATCTCAAAATACATCAAAATGAATGGCGCAGTCTTTTCCTTCCTGGATATCTATCTATTCGCCTGCCTTCCTCTTACTCTCTATGGTTATTTCCTATGTTCATCATACCTGTAGGCATATATTTTTCACAACCTACTTTAATAAGGGTTCAACCTCCTCTTTAGCCCATCATCCCCTAGAGGTTGTGGAAAAGAAAGTTTATTAGGATATGGGGAAAATAGACCTGTTTAGAAACAGTTCTTTGGGGAGATTCCAATCTTCATTATTCTCAGTCCAGTCCATGAGCAAACACCACACATGAATTAGCAGCTGCAGTCCAGTCCACTTGGCAGATATCACACACGAATCAGCAAGGCCAGTTCATTCCAGAAGAAACTGCAAGTCTCACCAATAGGCCCAAGTCCTTGGAAGGAGCATGAAGCCACAGGAACCTCGTAAGTTCTTTGGTGTGTTTCTCTGTATGAAGTCATCAAAAGCAACACTCAGCAGTATAATGTAAAATAAACGAATATGTGCATGTCGTCAGCAAAATCTAGTGAGCTAGAGCAAGGTAAACTAATGCTAGAACTCCTACTGTCTGCAGTCATATTTATAGTCCTTCTGAACATCATGTATCCTTTTACATGTTTGCTATAGCATGACATCCTTTTACCTGTGTCTCCTTTAGCAAAACATTCTTTTACCTGTCTGCTCCGGTAAAATGTCATTATAACCTGTAGCTCCAAAGAAACCATACCTTTTCAGTTTAAAATCCCAGTCAAATGCTTTGCTTGCTTTGCTTTGCTTTGGTTGCTTGCTTTGCCTTTTGACCTATGGTTTACTTCATTTAATCCTGTTTGTTTGTTTGTTTATTTTTTTTTCAGTTTTTTGAGACAGGGTTTCTCTGTAACCCTGGCTGTCCTGGAACTCACTCTGTAGACCAGGCTGGCCTCAAACTCAGAAATCTGCCTGCCTCTGCCTCAAGAGTGCTGGGATTAAAGGTGTGTGCCACCACTGCCTGACTTTAATCCTGTTTATAACATTCCAGCAGAAAGCTCATAGATTAAAGGTGTGTGCTATGATTGAACCATACCACATCTAGAAACAGGTTCTTTTCAGTAAATAACACAAGCTCTGGGTTCCCAGTGTGATCAAATATCCTACAACAACTTAAAGATGCTTTTCTACTGTCTACTAACTTCCAATGTTTTAAAAGAAGAGCTACTAATCATTAAGCCATTTTCTCATGATTTATTGCAACATTTCCTACTGGTCTTTCAAATTTCTTTTGTCTTCATTGGAAATAGTTTAGTTCTGATCCATGTGCTTCTGTTTTTAATTTAACTTTTAAATATTTATTTATTTTGTGCATCTGTGTGGGTGTATGTGGTCATGTTCATATATGCCACTGTGAGTCCACTAAACATCAGAAGGCTACTAACAGAAGTCAGTTTTTTCATTCTGCCATGTTGATTTCTACATGTGAACTCAGGTCATCAGCTCACAGGTAAATGCCTTTAACCAGTGAGCAGTATTAACATATTACCTGTTGTTTTTGTTGCATTTCCATAATGTGAATCTCTCTTTAATGAAATTTGTAATTTTATATTTTACTGTAAAATACATATCCCTATATACATATACACACATACATTTACATAGCATACATGTATACAAACAACTGTCTTTTGGGTTTCCTGTAAAAATACTACCATGAATATTAAATGTCCACTTAATCTTTTTTCAGTATTTCATTTAATTTTTGGAGAGGCTAGTTAAATCTGTTTATTCTTACATTTTAGATCCTTTCTTCCCTGAAGTTTGCAATTTGCTGTTGAGTCTATTATTTTATTTTGATTCAGAATATTGTATTTTTAATATTAGAAGTTCCCCATTTTTTATTTAATAAAGTCAGTTTTCTACTATGATTTTACATCAGCAATAATAAATATTTGAGAGACACAAATTTAAACTGTTATAATTTCTTAGAATTTTATAATCACTATGTAGATATAGAATCTTGAGGTTAGTCTTCATTGATTTTCTTCTACAATGAATCATTTTTTTTCCCATGTTCTTTACATTTTGAGTTGTACTCTGAAACTACGAATCTCATTCTGAGTTTATTTTGTGGATTTAAAAAAGTGTTTTTCCAGAATATTGTTCAAATTTTATTTTATTTTTTTAAATTTATTTTTACTTTATTTATATTTCAAATATTTTCCCCTTTCCAGATCTCCCCTTTGGAACCTCCCTATTCCCTCCCCACTCCCCTTCCTCTATGGGGGTATTCCCCCACCCCCACCCACTCTCTTCTTCCCTCCTTGGCATTCTCCTGTACTGGGAGATCTAATACCCTCAGGCCCAAGGGCCTCTCCTCCCCCTGATGTCTAACAAGACCCTCCTCTGCCATATATGTGGTCAGCACCATGGGTCACTCCATGTGTATTCTTTGGTTGGTGGATCAGTCTGCAGGATTATCGGGGGGTCAGGCCAGTTGCCACTGTTGCTGTCTTTCTGGGGATGCAAACTCCCTCAGCTCCACCAGTCCCTTCTCCAAGTACTCCATCTGGGACCTCCCACTCCGCCCTACAGTTTCTGTGAAGTGACTCTTGGGTATTTCGAACTTTTGAGCTAATAACCACTTAACAGTGAGTACATACCATGTTCATTCATTTGTGACTGCATTACCTCGCTCAGAATGATATTTTCAAGATCCATCCATTTGTCTGTGAATTTCATGAAGTCATTGTTTTTAATTGCTGAGTAGTATTTCAGTGTAAATGTAACACATTTTCTGTATCCATTCCTCTATGGAGGGACATCTGGGTTGTTTCCAGCTTCTGGCTATTATAAATATGGCTGCTATGAACATAGTGGAACTTGTGTCTTTATTACATGTTGGAGCATCTTCTGGGTATATGCCCAGGAGTGGAATAGCTGGGTCTTCAGATAGTATTATGTTCATTTTTCTGAGGGTCCGCCAAACTGATTTCCAGAGAGGCTGTATCAACTTGCATTCCCGCCAGCAATGGAGGAGTGTTCCTCTTTCGCCACATCCTCACCAACATCTGATGTCACCTGAGTTTTTGATCTTAGCCATTCTGACTGGTGTGAGGTGAAATCTCAGGGTTGTTTTGATTTGCATTTTCCTGATGACTAAGGATGTTGAACATTTCTTTAGATGCTTCGGCCATTCGATTTTCCTCAGTTGAGAATTCTCTGTTTAGCTCTGTTCCCCATTTTTTGCTAGGGTTATTTGGATCTCTGGATTCTAGCTTCTTGAGTTCTTTGTATACATTGGATATTAGTCCTCTATCGGATGTAGGATTGGTAAAGAGCTTTTCCCTATCTGTAGGTTGCCGTTTTGTCCTATTTATAGTGTTCTTTGCCTTACAGAAGCTTTTCAATTAATGAAGTCTATCTTCTAAAATTTGCATTTCATGACATCATTCTTGTTCAAGATTAATATATACTTTGATTATATTTATGCTCTATTACTTTCTCCTTTATCTCCTCTTTCTTAGTGGTTCTCTACTCTCTCTCTCTCTCTCTTTCTCTGCCTTTGTGTGGGGTGTGTGTGTGGGGGGGTGGTGTGTAAATTCCACTTGTGAAAAAACTTGTGATATTTATCTTCTGGCATTCATATTTAAAATAGGTCTTTATCTGGGCTGAAAACATAAAATGAGTAATGTCTCCCCAGTTGATGTTGTGGTTGTCAGATCAAAACTTAACAGTTTGCAGTCAGCTATTATTTTATTGGCTGTTTTCTTTATTTACATTTCAAATGTTATCCCCTTTCCATCCCATCCCTCTCCTCTACTTCTAATAGGGTGTGCAGTCAGCTTTATCATATTTTCAGGAATTAGTCAGTTCCATGGCCAAATATATTTAATATCATATATTTAAGCATCTCCTTCCCTGACTCTATCTTCTATGGGTATTTTCTCACTCATTTTATTAGTGGCTGTCGTTTCTCTGAACTCTTTCCTCCAGGTTTTTAAGCCAGATATATAACAGAAAAGGAGTCAGTTTTCAGGCTTTAATCATAAGAAATGCTCTCAGCAATTAGCTGTATTATAGATGTCATGCCTATGTCATTCACAGCTAGCCTTTTGTCTAGATGTACTGACTTAATATAATAACAATTTACAATGTTCTTCATGCAAGAATTGCTCTGATAGGAAACACTTAGGTGTTACTAGAAGTTAAACCCATTCTACATTTTACTTATTTATGTATAGCAGGAGAAGCCCAAATAGTCACACGAGTAGTAGAGAACACCAAGTTCAGATCTTCTGTGGGATTGTCATGAGAAGAAAGTAGAGGAAATGCTCTGAATCGTGTACTTGTAATATCTCTCATCAAGATAAAGATCATACATGATATTTTTCCAAGTGTAAAAGAAAATAGACTGTATTTGTCTAGAATTGATATGAAAATAATATAACATTTTAAGAGTAGTTAATTCCAAATATATTTTGACATACAAAGAACACTCAAAGACATTAATATACTGAATGGAATTTTAAATATTATATCTATATCTATATCTATATCTATCTATCTATATCTATATCTGTATATCTACATCTACATCTATATCTATATATATATACAAAGAGAAAGCTATGGAATATATTTCTCATATTCTTATCTGAGAACATTTACAATGAAGAGAATATTAAAGTCACAACTCTTGTTTCTTATATTTGAAAATGACCTACCATTTTTTATTAATCATTCCATTTGTTTACATCTCAAATGATATTTCACTTCCTGGTTATCCCTCCACAAACCCACCATCCCACATCTGCCCTCTTCCCCTCCCCTTTACATATATGAGGGTGCTGTCCTACCCACCCACCTTCTCCCACCCCACATTTATGTGGATGTGTCAGTTTTTTTCCCTTTTAAGTTTTAATTAAAATATAATTAAATAGTTTCCTTCTTCAATTTTTTCCTTCCAATCAATTCTGTGTTCCCTTTCTTTACCCTCTTGTGTGACACTACTTACTACCTCACAAGTTCATAGCTTCCTTTTCTATGATTATTGTTGTTACATACATACATAAATATACAAATACAGACTGATGAGTCTAATTAGTCTTTCTTACATGTGTATGGATTGACCACTTGATATTAAATAACCAACTAGGGGCCCTATTCCTGGGTGTTAAGGACGAATTCTCCTTTCTCAGCACTTGTTATTTGTCTGTAGTTCTCTGTCTAGAAGTAAGGCCCCATGATATCTCTTCTTCCATGTTTGCATGTGTGTTAGTCAGGGTTCCTTGGAGTCACAGGACTTTTGGGTAGTCTCTATATAGTAAAGGAATTTGTTGATGACTTACAGTCTGTAGTCCAACTCCCCAACAATGGTGAGCAGCAGCTGTGAATGAAAGTCTGAGGATCTAGCAGTTGCTTATTCCCACAAGGCACACAGGCGAAAAAGAGCAAATCTTCCTTCCTCCAAAGTCCCCATGTAGGTCTCCAGAAGAAGGTGTGGCCCAGATTAAAGGTGTGTGCCACCACACCTGAAGCTTGTGTCTTCCAGACTCAATATCTGGATCATAGGTGAACCTTCTAATGCTGGATTGTAGTCCATGCCAGATATAGTCAAGTTGACAATCAGGAATACCTACTACAGCATGTCTATTAGTGTCATCCCTATTCACGTTTGACTTAGGCAGCTATATTTTTGTAGTATCACTGGTGTAGTTTCCATGTCATTTCTAAGAGAAACATTCTCACATCAAATATCTCAGTTATCAGTCTTTTACAATATATCTGCCAACACTTCTATAATGTTCTCTGAGCCTTAGACATAGGAGTTGTTTTTTAGATGTATCTGATGGAGATGAGCACCATCTCATCAATTATTTTGTATATTTTAACTGGTTGTGCTTTTCTGCTCTCTGTCTGATGGAAATAGAAGCTTCTTTGATGAAGGTTGAGTGCCTCCACCCTGAGGATTAGCTTCCTTGAATGCTCTCTTACGGCTGCTAAAGGCTGGAAGCAATCAATAGTCCTACGCAATTGTAACACTTATCAACCACATGAATGACTCTTAAAGTTGAAATAGCGGTACTCAAATCTTAGTAATAACCAACACTCTCTAGTTGGACCTAATGCCTGCTTAACAGGAGGGAAATCATGGCTGATACTGGAAACCTAACCAACTACCAAGTGCTAGTGAATTCATTGATCTTATAGGAGAACATATTACAACTACTTTATTAGACTAGCATAGTTTCTAACTGAATTCTAAATACTTATGCTCATACCCAGAAGTAAGCTTGTCTCCCCCTCTTACTGCATTTTGTTGTACTTCAGACTTAAAAGGCAAGTTTTTAAGAATGGGTTTAGTTCTGCATAGGGTAAGTGAAAGGTACAATTCATCATGTAATTGTAATAATTATGTGGTGTATGATTATGCTAAAGTATATGTTCTGTAAGTAATGATGAAATGAAATTGCTCTAAGATGTTGGTGATATAGACAATCAAAAAAGTATATTTAATTTCTTTTGTTAAAAACGTTTATTCTTCTTTGATATATTATATCTCAACTGCAGGTTCCCCTCCCTCTATTCTCCCCCAGTCCCTCCCCCCACCTCTGCTCTCCCCCAGATCAACTCTTCCTGTTTCCCTTAAAAAGGGTTGGCCTCCAAGGTGCATCAACTGAACATGGCATAAAAATTACAATAAGATTGTGTACATATCTTCATATCACAGCTGGATGAGGCAACTCAGTAGGAGGAAAAGGATGCCAGGCTCAGACAAAAGACACCCGCCACTCTTTGTTGAGAGTCTCACAAGAATACCAAGCTACACAAATGTAGGGTATATGCAGAGGAGCCACCTCAGGCTCTTCTGACTTCTCTGATAATAATTTAGTTGTTATAAAGGAATATTTTTAGTTTTCTATAATTTTCAATGTTTTTTTCTTACACATTGATTCTTAAATGATGGGAGATGTTTCATATTGTTGACAAGAGAATATTATAATCATATTTCTTGAATTGTTGATAAATGTAGAAAAATTGCAGAAAAGGGGTACTAAATGTTTTTTCCTACACTTCTAAATAATCACCAATTTTTCTCATTTAAGGTATTTTTGAATGGATACAAGATAATGTTATTTTATGATGCTTTCATTTATATTATTCTACTTTATTCATATTCATTTCTCTATGTCCCTCTGTTGTGATATCATCATTTATGAGTATACTCCCATGAAGCTAGGTAATATTGTATGTGATTATCAGCACACTCACATTTCTGAGTTAGTAAAGTTCAGATACATTATTTTATGATTTCCTCAAATGTCAACAACAAAATCATTCAATATTTTCTTTTTACTATTTCATATTGCTCTTCATATCACTACTTCCATTTTGATTATTAACGAAGTTGACCTATCCCTGAAGCTTTTAGCCTGTAATTGTTACTTTTCTCATTGCTATGACAAAGTACCTGACAAGAATCAACTAAGCAAAGGAATAACATGCTTTGACTTACAGTTTCAGATATAATCTATCCTAGCAAAGCAGTCATGGTGGCAGATGCTTGAGAAAACTAGCCACAGTGCATCACATTGTGGTAAATACTAATACTCAGATCTCTTTCCCTTTTATGTGTCCCCAGCTCATAGAATGATGCCACTCACACTAAGGGTAGTCATTATACCTCAAATAATTTAATCTAAGTAGTCTTTCACAGACATGTACAGATAGGGCTCTCAGAAGACTCTAGATCCTATCAAGTTGGTAATCAATATTAATTGTCACAACATGCTTTTAAAACTGTTTTGTCATGTGAAAAATAATATAAGTTTCAGGAAAGTGTAAACATTTTATTTTTCATTCACGTGGCATCATCAGAGCTCAAAATCACTTTTATTATTGTCTTTTGGCCAAAGTTTCTGGCAGTCAACAAAACCGTACTTCCACTTTAACAAATATCATCATTCATTCTTAGCTTTATAGAAACTTATAGCATCCACTCAGTATTCTACACATTCAGCACAGTGTAGACTTGCTAATATCCACTGGTGTATTTACATAAATCTGAAACTTACAATAATTAATGAATGACTTCAATTTTGTCATTTCTTCGAACCTGGAGATCAAATAAAGAACCTTGGCCATGATAAGTATGCATTTTATCACTCCACTACCACCCAGCTCTTAAATTTCATTCCATAAATAATAATGAGAATGATAGACTATTGACTCTCATTGATGTTCACATCCTAATTACCATAACATGGTAATATGTCACTTTGTCTTGACAAGCTGATTGAGATTAAAGATCATAAGATGGGAAAATAAATCTGGAGTAGCCATAAAATATAATCGAATTTCATGAATTCCTATAGTCTTATATATCTGCAGAGACCCATAGAGCTGATGACAAGAAAAAGGTTTATGGGTGATTGTTAGTTTTGAGGATTCTGGAGGATGACAGGAGGCCAAAGAATATAGAAAGCTTCTGGAATCTGGAAAATGCATATGAATAGATGGCTCTTGCCTCGAACCTCCAGAAAGGCATGCAACACTGCTGAAGTCTTGATTGTAGGCATATGAGATCTGTGTTGAGAGTATGACCTATAGCAATATAATATAATAAACCTGTGTTGTTTCTAAGTCTCTAACTATGTGATAACTTTTAAAGACAGAGATAGAAACATGTATGCTATTATTACTCAAATGAAATACTTTAATTTTCTTTCTCTGTATGAGAAATGATATAAATCTCTGTAGGACTATATATTTTCCTCAAATACTCATTTACATTTTACTTTTGATTTTAAGTAATTTTTCATTTTATTCATTAAATTTTTTGACTTACATGATTAACTTCCATATAGAAAACAGAATATGTGTGTATACACACACACACACACACACACACACATATGTATATATGGATAGACGTCAATTAGATCAATATGCCCTCACCCTTCTGCTTTACAAATACTAATTATACATACGTTTAAAGGTAATGCATTTATCTTATGCTTTGTGGAATAATTTTATTCATTCCTTCCCAGCATTTGGTATCAGTATACACACTGGAGTTCCTTCAATCTTCTGATGCAGTTTTCTAGAAAAGCTATTTTACAGATGTCAACTTTAAAGTCTACAAGTAGTGCTGTTATTAGAAATTATATCCGAAGCTACCAGTGTGAATCTGTTTTTCATAGTTTTATAATCAACCACTTATTATGTGTTCCTCTTTAGTCTTTGCAGAGCTTGTTTACAATGGTATCTAAAAGTATTCTAGAAAATAATAATTTTAAAATCAGTTATAATTTATTTGACAGGCTTTCTTTTCTTTACCATGTCAGTCTGACATTTTATATTAATATTCAAAATGAGAATTGATTGAAGTCATTTAGACTGATGTGTTTTCTCCAAGCAGTGAGGAGTCTTTTACTAATGAAAGAGAATTTATAATGCTATACTACGAAAAAAAAAATTTGTAATTGTTCAAAACTTCCTTATATATTCCTTTCTGTATTCAGAAATATATTTTAGCCAGATATCAAAGGAATGTGGTTTGTTAGTATTGCAGTCTCCATTTGTAATTATAGTGTTGATTTTATTTTATTTTATTCTTTTGAGGCAGGTCTTGATATGTAGTCTAAGCCAACCTCAAATTTAGAATCTTCCTGTCTCCTACATGTTGTAATCAAGGGCATTGACCAGCTTACCAAATTTACTTATTTGATTAGTACATAATATCTGAAATTTTATGAGGTATTGTTTTTAAATAAACCTCATAATTTTATGAGATATTGAATTTATATAAACACTAGGGACTGGCCACATAAATATAATAAGTATATACATTACCTAAATTATTTTATCAGTTGTCTAGGAACAAATTTTGAATACTTTCTTTTAAATGAGAAACATAATTCATTATTGTTTAACTATATTCACACAATTGTACCATAGAATACCAGCTATATTCTCTCACTTACCTGTAGCATTATGTATATATTTGTTGTACTGCCATCTCTGGATAAATATTTAAATTGGTTCTCATTCTAAATTTTATATTATTTATTTATTTATTTATTATTTTTAAGATTTTTTTTAATTGTATGTATGTAGGTAGGTATCTATGTAGGAATGTGCATGTGACTATAGGA
The DNA here is from genome assembly GCA_019843965.1 of Rhynchomys soricoides. Classification (NCBI taxonomy): domain Eukaryota; kingdom Metazoa; phylum Chordata; class Mammalia; order Rodentia; family Muridae; genus Rhynchomys; species Rhynchomys soricoides. Next base: position 1,305,949 of record JADRCH010007307.1, read on the forward strand.
ATCCACAGAACCCAGAGCTGTTGACACATGCTGGAGTGAAGTCACAGGTGACTGAAAGCTGCCCAATTTCTGTGTTTGGAACTGAACTCAGGCCAAAAGTAATATGCATCATTAAATACTGTGCCACTTTTTTCATCTAATAAATTCTTTGCATTTTATTTTATTCTGTTTGTTAAAAATAGTTTTGTAAATTCTTAAAAGTAAAATATAATAGCTTCGTTTTACCCTTTCCCTTTCCTTCTTCCAACCCCCATGCTCTTGCATATTCTCATTTTCACTGTGAAAAATATTGATACAAAAAGCATGATCCGCCATACATTGTTACATAATTGTTTTTATTATAATTGAATATTTATAAAGGATAATTATATTCTGAAAGGTGGAATTTCCATGTGAAAGTAAACAGTTATTTTAAATTTGAAATCAGCTGCCAAACTGGCTTACAAATGTATAAATAAATTTATTTCTGTATACCAAGACAATAAAAATATACATTTGGAATTTCTGATAGCAGGGGATGTAATTTCTTTGAAATTTATCAGGGAACTTACATTATGCCATAAAACACTCTTTTCGATGATTTCTGTGCATGAGTAAGTAATTGAGTACAGCCGGTATTAAAATCTGATCCATTTCTGAAACAGCATGTTTGGGGAGTATTTTGGCTTAAAAACTCCCTAATGTTCTTTCAGAATCTCACAGACCACACTTCAGACAGCTATATTTTCACCCATTCATTAGTTCTTGCTTTACCTTTATTTTTCTCTCAGTCAATTGTGAATTAGAGTCTGGCAGTTCTCAGGGAATCCTCTACCTCTTCTCACTTCCTTCATAAGCATGTTCCCTAATAAATCTCTTATATGGATAATTATGAATTAACTGTATAAGGATACCTATTTATAGTACCACCAAATAATGTGATAGAATTATTTTTCATTTAATTTTTCAGTTGTATAATTTAACATATTTTATATTATTATTCATGTATATTGCTTTACATGAGTTTTATATTTGTGAATATTTTGCTTTATGATCTGATCACTCTGTTACTCAGTATCTTGCAAAATATCTTTATCAGTAGAAATAAAATAAGAGCTCACACTAGTATTAGCTTATTGGGTAAGGCAATATTGTATAGCTTTAACAAACATTGCCAATCTTAAATAAGTCTATGATTTTTCATATTGATATGTGAATTTTACTTTGTTACTTTTATCAATAGTACAATAATACAGGACAAAGAAAATGTACATTTTGTGTTGTATGTGAGATTATATATATATATATATATATATATATATATATTCACACACACATACATACACACTTTGCTTAGTCCATTTAGTGTTATGTATATGCACAAGTGTTTAATGCTGACCGCTTGGAAGTTAACAACTTGAAACTTAAGAAATTTTCAGGGGACTCATACCTAAATAAAACTAATTCTTTGTCTTGTAGCAACCACTGATCGCCTATAGCTCTTCATTTATGCTTGAGGCCCTAGGAAACCTTCCTCTCCATTCCCCTAATTCTTACCCATTGTGTATGATGGCAACAAAATTTCTGGTAATTTATAAAGAACTATTATGTGTTTGGTAGATATTAAGTCCAATATCAAACAACCATTTTGTTGCATTATAGTATGGTAAAAAGTAAATAGATGACCTTCATATAAAATCCATTTTTTGCGATAATGAATCTACTCCCCTATTATGGCATTAATTTATTCATGAGGATAAAAGTCATCCTTACTCAATTACCATATAAAAGAAAAGGAGTTTTTATTCAATACTGTTGTACTGATTGTGTGACACAGAAAAAACTTCACTAACCCCACATCCGATAGAGGGCTAATATCCAAAATATATAAAGAACTCAAGAAGCTAACCAACAAAAGACTGAACAACCCAATCAAAAATGGTGTATAGAACTAAAGTAAGAATTCACAAGAGAGGAATCTCCAATGGCTGAGAAACACCTAAAGAAATATTCAAAGTCCTTGGTGAACAGAGAAATGTAAATCAAAATTACTCTGAGATTCTACCTTACACCAATCAGAATGGCTGAGAACAAAAACTCAGGCAACAGCACATGTTGGCAAGGATGTGGAGAAAGAGGGACACTCCTTCATTGCTGATGGGATTGCAAACTGGTACCACCACTCTGGAAATCAATTGAAGGTTCCTCAGAGAATTGAAAATAGATCTACCTGAAGGCACAGCAATACCACTCTTGAGAATATACCCAAAAGATGCTCCACCATGCCACAGGATCACGTGTTCCACTATGTTCATAGTGGCCTTGTTTGTGATAGACAGAAGCTGGAAACAAGCCAGATGTCCCATGACAGAGGAATGGATACAGAAAATGTGGTTCATTTATACAATGGAATACTACTCAGCTACTAAGAACGAGGACATCCTGAGTTTTGCAGGCAAATGGATAGAACTAGAAAATAACATCTTTAGTGAGGTAACTCAGACTCAAAAGGACATGCATGGTATGTACTCACTAATAAGTAGATATTAGCCAAAAAAAAAAAAAAAAAAAGAGTACAGAATACCCAAGATACAGCCCACAGAACTCAAAAAGTTCAACAAGCTGAAAGGCCCAAGTGAGGATGCCTCAGTCCCACTTGGGAAGGAGAAGAAAGCAACCACAAGGGGAGAGGGAGGGAGGGACCTGGGAGAGAAAGGGGATGGGGAGAGAGGGGAACATGTTCTGGTTTTAGGTGGGGAAAAGGATTAAAGCCCCGAGGGCCAGCAGAAAGAATGGAAACAGGCAACCTCAGGAAGTAGGAGGTGAGGGAACTCTCCAGAATGTACCAGAGACCTGGGAGGTGAGAGGCTCTAAGAACTCAAAGGAAAGGACCTTAGAAGAAATGCCCTACATTAGGAAGAGCAAACCTCTAAAGCACACCTCCAGCAGATAAGACAGGTCATCAAATGAGGGATGAGGTCACCATCCCACAGTCAAAACTCTGACCCATAATTGTTCCTCTCTGAAAGAACTGTAGGAATGTAAATGGAGAGGAGCCCAAGGAAAAGAAGGTCTAGCAACAGGTCCAAAGTGGGATCCAGCTCAAGGGGAGGTCTCAAAGCCTGACACCATTACTGGGGCTATGGAGCACTCACAAAAGGGGACCTATCTAGACTGCCCTCCTAAAAGACCCAACAAGCATCTGAAAGAGTCAGATGCAGATATTCGTAACCAACTTACGAACAGAAGCTGATGACTCTTGTCGTTGAATTAGGGGAAAGCTGGAAAAAGCTGAGGATGAAGGCAACCCTGATGTAAGACCAATAGTGTCAACTACTTGTCAGCAGGTCCAGGTGAGAGGAGAGAAACTGGTCCAGCCTGGTCTGTCAGGGGCTAAACCGGATGGTGAGTGTCCATAGCCCAAAAGAATCATGCCAGGCCAGGAGTCTTATTAAACTAGGTACTTGCTTATATAGAGAAGGCAAGGAGGTGGGCACTTAGGTATGGAAAGAGATAAAGTAGGAGGCGGGGAAAACTAACAGAGGGTAAGGAGGAACTGACAGGGCCAATGGCAAAGCTTCACATCAGAAAAGACGAGGCAGAGGCAAGGCAAAACAGGTCTTGCTGAGTCACCCTGTTACAAAAGTGACTGAGACAGGTCTCAAAACTCGAGACAGGCTTAGGCTCTCCTACAAGACCACAGAAACTCTAGCCAGGCTCTAGTTTTTCCTCAAGGCCTAAACCAGGGTCAAAAAGGGGCCAAACACAGCAGTCTCAATTAACCTGGACCTCTGAGATATCTCAGACACTGGACCACCAACCAGGCAGCATACACCAGTTGATATGAAGTCCCCAACACATACAGCAGAGGACTGCCAGGTCAGGGTTTAATCAGAGAAGATGCAACTAACTCTCAAGAGACTGGAGGCCCCACCCAGTTTGAAGTGTCCTTCCTTATCCTTTTTGATAACTTCTTCTTGAAAGTTGATTTTATTCGATATTAGAATGGCTACTCTAGCTTGTTTCTTACAAACTAGTTGCTTGGAAAATTGTTTTCCAGAACTTTATTCTGAGGTAGAGTCTGTCTTTGACACTGAGGTACATTTCCTGTATGCAGCAAAATGGTGGATCCTGTTTATGGATCCATTCTGTTAGTCTATGTCTTTTTATTGGGGAATTGAGTGCATTGATGTTAAGAGATATTAAGGTATCGTGATTGTTGCTTCCTGTTCTTTTTGATGTTATTTTTATGTTTGTGTGACCATCGTCTTTTGGGTTTGTTGAAAGAAGATTACTTTCTTGCTTTTTCTAAGGTGTAGTTTTCCTCCTTTTTAGGCGTTTTCCATCTATTATCCTTTGTAGGGGTAGATTTGTGGAAAGAAATTGTGTGAATTTGGTTTTACATGCAATATCTTGGCTTCTCCATCTATGGTACTTCTGAATTTAGCTGGGTATAGTATCCTGGACTGGAATTTGTGTTCTCTTAAAGTCTGTATGAGATCAGCCCAGGATCTTCTAGTTTTCGTAGTCTCTGGTGAGAAGTCTGGTTTAATTCTGATAGGTCTGCCTTTATATGTTACTTGACCTTTTCCCCTTACTGCCTTTAATATTTTTTCTTTGTTTTGTTTTGTGCATTTGGTGTTTGGACTATTATGTGACATGAGCAATTTCTTTTCTGGTCCAATCTTTTTGGAGTTCTGCAGGCTTCTTGTATGTTCATGGGCATCTCTTTCTTTAGGTTAGGGAAGTTTTCTTCTATAATTTTGTTGAAGATATTTACTGGTCCTTTAAGTTAGGAATCTTCACACTCATCTATACCTATTATACTTAGGTTTGTTCTTTCCATTGTGTCCTGGATTTCCTGGAGGTTTTGGGTTAGGAGCTTTTAGAATTTTGCATTTTCTTTGAGTGATATGTCATTGTTTTCTGTGGTATCTTCTGCACCAGAGATTCTCTCTTCTATCTCTTATATTCTGTTGGTGATGCTTGCATCTATGACTCCTGATATTTTCCTAGGTTTTCTATATCCAGGGTTGTTTCCCTTTGTGATTTCTTTATTGTTTCTATTTCCATTTTTAGATCTTGGATGGTTTTGTTCTATTCCTTCACCTGTTTCGTTGTGTTTTCCTGCAATTCTTTATGAGATTTTTGTGTTTCCTCTTTAAGGTCTTCTAGATGCTTACCTGTGTTCTCCTATTTTTTTTAAGTGAGTTATTTATGTCCTTCTTAAAGTCCTCTATCATCATCATGAGGTGTGATTTTAAATCTTAGTCTTGCTTTTCTGTTGTGTTGGGTTATCCTGGGCTCCCTGTGTTGGGAGAGCTTGGTTCTGATGTTGTCAATTAGCCTTGATTTCTTATAGAATTGTCATTGCCTCTTGCCATCTAGTTATCTCTGTTGTTAGCTGGTCTTGCTGTCTCTGACTGTGGCTTGTCCTTCCCGCAAGCCTGTGTGTCAGTACCCCTGGGAGACCAGTTCTCTCTGGGAAGAATTTGAGTATGGAGAGCTGTGGCACAGGGTCAGCTCCTGGTGCAGATGGAAACTGGGAGGATACTGTCCTAGGCTGCTCCTTCTTTCCTGTGTCCTGAGGGCTCCAGGCAGGTCCCTCTTGGGCCAGCAATTTGAGCAAAAGTTGTGGTCTTACCTGTGCTCACAGGTGTGTCGGCACTACTGGGAGACCAGTTCTCTCCTGGCAGTATTTGGGTATGAAGCACAGTGGCACAGGATCAGGTCTCACAACAGACAGAAACCACAAGGTTCCTGTCCCAGGCTGCTCCTCAGTTCCAGTGTCCTGAATGCTCCAGGGTGGGTCCCTCTGAGCAGAAGTGGTGGTTTTACCTGTGCTCACAGGTATATCTGCACTCCTAGGAGACCAACTCTCTCCGGGTGGTATTTCCATATGGATCGCAGTGGCACAGAATAGACTCTGGGCGCAGACTCTAAACTCATTTTTATTGTCATTTCATACATTATGAAAAATTAGTATAACTTTTGCTTTCTGAAAGATGTAAGATCTGGCTCTCTTGCATGAAGCATAAATAAATATAAAAGACACTTATGCTTAAGAAAGTTAATAAGTTGAAATAAAACAGGCACTTTTTAAAAATTTTAACACCTTACAATGCAGGTTCAAAGATGTTTGCTAGTGCCAAAATACCAACAGTGATTCTTGTTATTGATAACATCTTACTTTTGAATAACGGACATCAGAGACTTATTCAGAGTCTATTTGGTAGGAAGGTGCCATCATTCAGAAACCACTAGAGCCATGAAGATTCAAGAGCAGAGGAGGAACCTGCTATTCAATGCAGGAATAGACTGCTTGGAGGAAGACTGAATACATGAGAAAATTTAGAAGTCCAACAGAGCAAAGAAAGTTTAAGAAAGATCCAGGAATATTGAAAATGAAAACCTTTCAGTAAAAGTATGGTACAAAAATGTCAGGATAAATTAAGCATGGTACATATGCTTATAACTAGAGAGAACTCAGAAAGACAAGGTAGTGAATGATATTACATAGCTTAAGTGAATGTGTTACAGCACAAAGTGAATGAGGCATAGCACGATAGGTTGAGAATGTCTGCTCTAAATGGAGATTGGAGAGGTAGAGAAGATACAAGACAGTGTGAAGGTTAAAAACAAAATGGATTAGTGTAGGGAACAGCTATATCTAACAACAAGGATAGGAAAAAGGCCATGGCGAATCCATGAATTCTGGAGGAAGAGATGGTTAGGCAGAGTAGACTAATGAGTCATGAATCTGCACAGAAACCTTGAGCCTTTACAGACACTAGGAAGAGATTACTTCAATTGATTTATTTTGTAAGCATTTTGTCAATATAGCTATGGCTGTCATTCATCTTTAATATTTAATTTTAAAATTATATATTCATGTAGTATGATGTGTGTGTTAGTGAACAGAGCATCCCTGTCTCTGTGTGTCTCTGTTTTCTTCTCTTTCTGTCTCTCCGTACTTGCATGAGTGGGTACATGCATGAGTGAGTGAATGCCTGTGTGTATCTTCCTCTCTCTCTCTCTCTCTCTCTCTCTCTCTCTCTCTCTCTCTGTGTGTGTGTGTGTGTGTGTGTGTGTGTTTACCTTACTTTGTATTTGTGAATCAAAATAAGATTATAGGATAATGCTTGACAATAAGCATCTTTACCTTCTGGCCCAAGATGTCAGTGTTGATGTTATATATTGGGCATGTCTAAATGTTCCTTTTCTAAATTCGAAACATACTGCATCATCAATACTTATATTGCAAATCAATGAATTCTATTTGTTGCCTAATAATAATTTTTGAAGTGTGTACTATAAACTAATTGGTATCTAATATCATTACTAATTTACATGCACTCAAAAATTTGAAATGTGTCACAGCTTCAATACTATTAAGTATCATGTGTAGAATACATGCAAACATGTGTTTTAAGAGACTACCTGCAATTCTAATGTTTGATGAGGTTTAGTGCCACAATAGACTCACCAAAGATCAGTTAAGGGAAATATATTCACATTCTCACGTAATTTTTATTAGGCATCATTTATCTTTCATCTGTCAACAGTGATAATTCTTTCAAAACACATGTTTGCATTGTTCCTCCATAGTGTGGAGGGTAAATAATGGAGTATATTTGGCAAGTGCCACCTCTCCCTCCCAGGAGCAGTTATCTATCTTTGTTTTTAATGTGTTAAACATGTGAGTGCTAGATAGTATAAAACATAAAAGTAGGGACTAATTTATCAAGTACTGAGTCATCTGTACTATGGTATATCTATAAAAGTATCTTAAGTATTTGTGTAGCATATTATCTACTTTCTTTTTTATTGAAAATATATTCATCTCCCATACAATACATCTCTACCAGTTCCTTTCCCTCTCTTCCTCCCAGATACATTGCGACTACTCTCTAACCTGTATCCATTCCATCCTCCTCATCTCCCATTAGAAAAGAGCAGGCCTCCAAGAGACAACAACCAAACATGACAAAACAAGGTACTAAGACAAGGCACCAAATAACACACACACACACACACACACACACACACACACACACACACACACACTTCCACAAGCTGATAGCCACAATATATACACAGAAGATCTGGTGAGAACCTGCAGGCCCTGTGCTTGCTGATTCCATCTCTGTGAGCCCATGAGAGCCTTGATTAGTTAATTCAGTGGGCCATGTTTTCCTGATGTCTTCAGTCATTTCTGATTGCTACAATCTCTCCTCCTCTTCTTTTTGGGGTTTCTCAATTTCCAAAGGGAGTGACCTTATAGAGACGTTGAATTTAGACTCTTTCTCAGTATAATATCTGGCTCTGGTTTCTGCATCTGTTCCCATCTGCTGCTGGAGGAGGCATCCCTCATGATGAATGGACAAAGCACAGATCTATGAGTATAGGCATCATTTCATTTTTTTTCTTTTGTTTCTTGAACAGTTGTGTTTGGTTTTACCTTAGGACTATAGGCTATCTGGTCTCCAGTTCATGATCATCTAAGGAGTTCTGGCCATAGGACTGCACTCATAGAGTATGCCTCAAGTTAAATGAGATGTTGGTTAGTCATTCTCACAAGTTATGTAACACCATTGCTCTAGCACATCTTGTAGTCAAGGCAGATTTTTGCTGAAAGGTTTTGAGGCTGTGTTGATTCTACATTTCTCCTTCAGTAATCTAAAGAGTAACTTTCCATATCACAGAAACTAGGTTGTTTCCAGTTTCTGACTCTTTTGGGTAAAGCTGCAATACACAGGGTTGAGAAAGTGCCCTTGTGGCAGGATGGAGTGTTCTTTGAGTATATATCAATGAGTAGTATAGATGAACCTTGAATTAGATCAATTCCCAATTTTCTGAGGAACTACCATATTGATTTCCATAGTAGCTGTACTACTTTTTATTCCCATAAACAATGGAGGAATGTTCCCTTTGTTCAACATCCTTCCCAGTATGAGCTGTCACATGTGCTTGATCTTAGCCATTCTGACAGGTATAAGATGGAATTTAAAAATAGTTTTTGTTTTCATTTTCCTGATGGCTACTGATGCTGAAGATTTCTTAGTATTTCTCATCTATTCAATATATTTCTATTGAGAATTCTTTGTTTTGATCTTTATCTCATTTTTAATTAATTTTTATGTTTATTTTCTTGAGTTCTTTATGTATTTTGGATATTAGTCCCATATCAGATATGGAATTGTTAATAAACTTTTCTCATTCTGTAGGCTGCTGTTTTGTTCAGTTGACAATGTCCTTTGCCTTACAAAAGCTTTTCAGTTTCATGTGGTCTCATGTAGTGTTGATCTTAGTGCCAGTGCTATTGGCGTTCTGTTCAGAAAATTGTCTCCTGTTACAATGTGTTCAAGTCTATTTCCCAATTTCTCTTCTGTCAGGTTCAATATATTTGATTTTATGCTGAGGTGTTTGATCCACTTGTACTTATGTTTTGTGTAGGATCATAAATAAAGGTCTATTTGTCCTTTACATGAGGACATCAGTTTCACTAGCATCATTTGATGAAGATACTGTCCCTTTTCCAGTCTGAATTTTTGGCTTCTACATCAAAAATACGGTGTTCATGTATTTTGGGTTTTTTAAACTTGATTCTATTTATCAATGTGGCTGTTTTAATCCTAATACAGTAGGTTATTTATTACTATATATTTGTATGAAAATGTGAAATCAGAGATGGTTATACCTTTAGGGTTTCTTTTACTGTTTAAACAGGATTGTTTTAATTTTGTTTGTTTGTTTGTTTGTTTGTTTTCCATATGAAGTTGACAATTGTTCTTTCAAGGTCTGTGAAGAATAGTTAGAATTTCAATGGGGATTGCACTGATTTGTGGATTGATTTTCCAGTATAGCCATTTTTACTATATTAATCCTGACTCATTGAAAGTGGAAGATATTACAATTTCTACAATATCTTTCTTCAAACTTATAAAGTTTTGTCATACTTGCCTGGTTAAATTTACCACAAGATACTTTTGATTACTTGTAGCTACTTTGAAGGGTGTTGTTCACCTGATTTTTCTCAGTCCTTTGGCATTTTCATGAAGAAGAACTACTGATTTTTTGAGTTAATCTTGTGGCCAGCTACTTCACTGAAAGTGTTTTTCAGCTGTAGGAGTTCCCTGGTGGAATATTAAGAATTACATATGTATACTTATATAAAATCTGCAAATAACAATACTTTGACTTCTTTTTTTTTTCTTTTCCTATTTTGTTTACATTTCAAATGTTTCCCCCTTACCAGATCTCCCCTTTGGAACCTCCCCATTCCCTCCGCCCTCCCCCTGCCTCTATGGGGATATTCTCCAGCCCACCTCCCCACCCCAACCCCCACCCACTCTCATCTTCCCTCCTTGACATTCTCCTATACTGGGGGATATAACACCCTCAGGCCCAAGGGCCTCTCCTCCCCCTGACGGGTAACAAGACCCTCCTCTGCAGTCTTTGTGGCCAACACTATGGGTCCCTCCATGTGTATTCTTTAGTTGGTGGATCAGTCTCCAGAAGTATGGGAGGTCAGGCCTGTTGCCACTGTTGCTACCTCCCTGGGGCTGCACACTCCCTCAGCTCCTTCAGTCCTTTCTCCAAGCCCTCCATCTGGGACCTTGTACTCAGTACTGCTGTTCCTGCCAAGTGACTCTTGGGTATTTCAAACTTTTAGGCTAATAACCACTTAACAGTGAGTACATACCATGTTCATTCTTTTGTGACTGCGTTACCTGGTTCAGAATGATGTTTTCAAGATCCATTCATTTGTCTATGAATTTCATGAAGTCATTGTTTTTAATAGCTGAGTAGTATTCCATTGTGTAAATGTGCCACATTTTCTGTATCCATTCCTCTGTGGAGGGACATCTGGGTTGTTTCCAGCTTCTGGCTATTATAAATATGGCTGCTATGAACAGAGTGGAACATGTGTTTTTATTACATGTTGGAGCATCTTCTGGGTATATGCCCAGGAGTGGAATAGCTGGGTCCTCAGGTAGTATTATATCCAATTTTCTGAGGGTCTGCCAAACTGACTTCCAGAGAGGTTGTATCAGCTTGCATTCCCACCAGCAGTGGAAGAATGTTCCTCTTTCTCCACATCCTCGCCAACATCTGCTGTCACCTGAGTTTTTGATCTTAGCCATTCTGACTGGTGTGAGGTGGACTCTCAGGGTTGTTTCGATTTGCATTTCCTTGATGACTAAGGATGTTGAACATTTCTTTAGGTGCTACTCGGCCATTCGAGTATCCTCAGTTGAGAATTCTGTTTAGCTCACTTCCCCATTTTTTGATAGGGTTATTTGTATCTCTGGAGTCTAGCTTCTTGAGTTCTTTGTATACATTGGATATTAGCCCTCTATCAGATGTAGGATTGGTAAACATCTTTTCCCAATCTGTAGGTTGCTGTTTTGCCCTAATTATAGTGTCCTTTGTCTTACTGAAGCTTTGTAATTTTATGAGGTCCCATCTGTCAATTCTTGACCTTAGAGCACAAGCCATTGGTTTTCTCTTCAAGAACATTTCCCTTGTGCCCAAGTGTTCGATACTCTTCCCTACTTTCTCTTCTATTAGATTCAGTGTATCTGGTTTTATGTGAAGGTCCATGATCCACTTGGACTTGAGCTTTGTGTAGGGAGATAGGAATGGATCAATTCGCAATCTTCTACATGTAGACCGCCAGTTGATCCAGCACCATTTGTTGAAGATGCTGTCTTTTTTCCAGTGTATGGTTTTAGCTCCTTTGTCGAAGATCAAGTGACCATATGTGTGTGGATTCATTTCTAGGTCTTCGATTCTATTCCATTGATCAACATGCCTGTCACTGTACCAATACCATGCAGTTTTTATCACTACTGCTCTGTAGTACAGCTTGAGGTCAGGGAGGCTGATTCCCCCAGAAGACCTTTTATTGTTGAGGATAGTTTTTGCTGTCCTGGGTTTTTTGTTATTCCATATGAATTTGAGAATTGCTCTTTCTAGGTCTATGAAGAATTGAGTTGGGATTTTGATGGGGATTGCATTGAATCTGTAGATTGCTTTTGGCAGGATGGCCATTTTAACTATGTTAATCCTGCCAATCCATGAGCATGGGAGATCTTTCCATCTTCTGAGGTCTTCTTCGAATTCTTTCTTCAGAGACTTGAAGTTCTTGTCATACAGATCTTTTACTTGTTTGGTTAGAGTCACACCAAGATATTTTATATTGTTTGGGATTATTGTGAAGGGTGTCATTTCCCTAATTTCTCTCTCAGCCTGTTTATCCTTTGAGTATAAGAAGGCTAATTATTTGCTTGAGTTGATTTTGTATCCAGCCACTTTGCTGAAGTTGTTTATCAGCTGTAGCAGATCTCTGCTGGAGTTTTTCAGGTCACTTAAGTATACCATCATATCATCTGCAAATAGTGATATTTTGATTTCTTCCTTTCCAATTTGTATCCCTTGGATTTCCTTTTGTTGCCTGATTGCTCTAGCTAGAACTTCAAGTACTATGTTGAATAGAAAGGGAGAGAGGGTGCAGCCTTGTCTAGTCCCTGATTTTAGTGGGATTGCTTCAAGTTTCTCTCCATTTAGTTTGATGTTGGCCACTGGTTTGCTGTATATTGCTTTTACTAAGTTTAGGTATGCTCCTTGAATTCCTGATCTTTCCAAGACTTTTATCATGAAGGGATGTTGAATTTTGTCAAATGCTTTTTCAGCATCTAACGAGATGACCATGTGTTTTTTTTTCTTTGAGTTTGTTTATGTAGTTTATTACATTAATGGATTTCCGGATATTGAACCATCCCAGCATCCCTGAGATGAAGTCTACTTGATCATGGTGAATGATTGTCTCGATGTGTTCTTGGATTCGCTTTGCAAGAATTTTTATTGAGTATTTTTGCATCGATATTCATAAGGGAAATTGGTCTGAAGTTTTCTTTTATTGTTGGGTCTTTGTAGGGCTTTGGTATCAGTGTAACTGTGGCCTCATAGAATGAATTGGGTAGTGTTCCTTCTGTTTCTATTTTATGGAATAGCTTTAAGAGTATTGGTATTAGGTCTTCTTTGAAGGTCTGATAGAATTCTGCACTCAACCCATATGATCCTAGGCTTTTTTTGGTTGGGAGACTTTTAATGACTGCTTCTATTTCCTTAGGAGTTATGGGACTGTTTAGATGGTTTATCTGATCCTGATTTAACTTTGGTAATTGGTATCTGTCTATAAACTTGTCCATTTCCTCAAGATTTTCCAATTTTGTTGCACATAGGCTTTTGTAGTAGGATCTGATGATTTTTTTAATTTCCTCAGAGTCTGGTGTTATATCTCCATTTTCATTTCTAATTTTGTTCATTTGGATACTGTCTCTGTGCCCTCTGGTTAATCTGGCTAAGGGTTTATCTATCTTGTTGATTTTCTCAAAGAATCAGCTCTTTGTTTTGTTGATTCTTTGTATAGTTCTTTTAGTTTCCACTTGGTTGATTTCAGCCCTTAATTTGATTATTTCTTGCCTTCTACTCCTCTTGGGTGTATTAGCTTCTTTTTGTTCTAGAACTTTCAGATGTGCTGTTAAGCTATTACTGTATGCTCTCTCCAGTTTCTTTTTGGAGGCATTCAGAGCTATGAGTTTTCCCTTTAACACTGCTTTCATTGTGTCCCATAGGTTTGTGTAAGTTGTACTTTCATTTTCATTGAATTCTAGGAAGTCTTTAATTTCCTTCTTTATTGCTTCCTTGACCAACTTATTAAACAGTGCATTGTTCAGCTTCCATATGTATGTGGGCTTTCTGTGGTTGTTGTTGCCATTGAAGACCAACCTTAATCCGTGGTGACCTGATAGGAGGCATGGGATTATTTCAATCTTCTTATATATGTTGAGGTTTGTTTTGTGACCAATTACATGATCAATTTTGGAGAAGGTACCATGAGGTGCTGAGAAGAAGGTATATTCTTTTGATGCAGGATGAAATGTTCTATAGATATCTGTTAAACCCATTTGGTTCATAACATCTGTTAGTTTCACTGTGTCTCTGTTATTTTATGTTTCCAAGATCTGTCCATTGTTGATAGTGGGGTGTTGAAGTCTCACACTATTATTGTGTGAGGTACAATGTGTGCTTTGTGCTTTCATAGAGTTTTTTTTATGAAAGTGGGAGCTCTTGCATTCGGGGCATAGATGTTCAGAATTGAGAGTTCTTCTTGGTAGATTTTTTCTTTGATGAGTAAGAAGTATCCTTCCTCATCCTTTTTGATGAATTTTTGTTGAAAGTCAATTTTATCCGATATTAGAATGGCTTCTCCAGCCTGTTTCTTGGGGCCATTTGCTTGGAAAATTGTTTTCCAGCCCTTTACTCTGAGGTAGTGTTTGTCTTTAATACAGAGGTGCGTTTCCTAGATGCAGCAAAATTCTGGGTCCTGTTTATGGATCCAGTCTGTCAGTCTATGTCTTTTTATTGGGGAGTTGAGACCATTGATTTTAAGAGATACTAAAGAATAGTGATTGTTATTTCCTGTTATTTTTGATGTTGTTTATATTGTTAGTGTGGCTATCTTCTTTTGAGTTTGTTGAAAGATTACATTCTTTCTTTTTCTTGAGTGTAGTTTCCCTCTTTGAGTTGGCATTTCCCATGTATTATTCTTTGTAGGGCTGGGTTTGTGGAAACATACTGTACAAATTTGGATTTGTCATACAATATTTTGGTTTCACCCTCTATGATTATTGAGAGTTTTGCTGGGTATAGCAGCCTAGGCTGGCATTTGTGTTCTTTTAGAGTCTGTATGAGCTCTGCCCAGGATCTTCTAGCTTTCATAGTCTCTGGTGAGAAGTCTGGTGTAATTCTGATAGGTCTGCCTTTATATGTTACTTGCCCCTTATTCCTTACTGCTTTTAATATTCTTTCCTTGTTTTGTGTATTTGGTGTTTTGACTATAATGTGATGGGAGGAATTTCTTTTCTGGTCCAGTCTATTTGGAGTTCTGTAGGCTTCTTGTATATTTATGTTCATCTCTTTCTTTAGGTTACGTAAGTTTTCTTCTATAATTTTGTTGAAGATATTTACTGCTCCTTTAAGTTGGGAGTCTTCACTCTCTTCTATACCTATTATCCTCAGGTTCTGTCTTCTCATTGCATCCCAGATATCTTGGATGTTTTGGTGTAAGAGCTTTTTGCATTTTGTGCTTTCTTTGACTGTTGTGTCCATGTTTTCTATGGTATCTTCCGCACATGAGATTCTCTCTTCCATCTCTTGTATTCTGTTGGTGATGCTTGCATCTATGACTCCTGATTTCTTTCCTATGATCTCTAATTCCAAGGTTGTCTCCCTTTGTGATTTCTTTATTGTTTCTATTTCTGTTTTTAATTCCTGAATGGTTTTGTTCATTTGATTGGTTGTGTTTTCCTGTATTTCTGCCCGTTTGATTGTGTTTTCCTGTAATTCTTCAAGGGATTTTTGTGTGTCCTCTTTAAGGGCTTCCAGTTGTTTACCTGTGTTCTCTTGTATTTCTTTAAGGGAGTTATTTATTTCCATCTTAAAATCTTCTATCATCCTCTTGATAAGTGATTTTAAGTCTGAGTCTTCCTTTTCTGGTGTGTTGGGGTATCCAGGGCTGGTTGTGGTGGGAGAGCTGGGTTCAGCTGAAGCCAAGTGCTCTTGGTTTCCGTTCCTAGTGTTCTTGCCCTTGCTTTTTGCCATCTGGTTATCTCTGGAGTTAGCTGGTCTTTCTCTCTCTGACTGTGGTTTGTCTTTCCTTCCAGCTCAGATGCCAATATTCCTGGGAGACCAGTTCTCTCTTCCAGCTGTTCTTCAGACCCTGCGTCTGGGGTCCTCCTGATGCTGGCTCCTCAGCACAAGTGGGCAGGTAGCTTTCTCCTTGAGCTACTTGTATATGGAGTGGCCTGTTGGCCCAGGTGGGGTTTCTGGCCACTGGTGGAAGCAGGCAGGCTCTTACCTCCGGGCTTTTCCTCAGTCCCTGCCTCTGGAGCCCGAGTGGGCGGGTAGCTTTCTCTCTGAGCTACTTGTATATTGAGAGGCCTGTTGACCCAGGTGGGGTTTCTGGCCACAGGTGGAAGCAGGCAGGCTCTTACCTCCAGGCTTTTCCTCAGTCCCTGCATCTGGAGCCCGCCTTCCCCTGCCTCCTCAGCACAAGTGCATACTTTGACTTCTTTACTTCCAGTTTGTATCTCCTTGGATACACTTATCTTATTGGTCTAGCTAGACTACCAAATATTATATTATCTTGTTTCTGTCTTATCTATATACCACGAATCTGGAAAATCTTTCAGTAACTTATAGTCACTGTTTCATATATCCTGAGAGTGGAATAGAAAAAATATTTTCACTCAAGTATCTATTCTCTGTATTTCCATATCACAAGTTTATGCCAGTAGAATAAATGTGTAATATGTGTAAAAATTATATCTTTTGAAAACTAAAGGACAAAATAATATTTCAAGATTATAATAAGCTTTTATTCTTTACAAAGAGTAGTTTTAACCATGGAGACTATCAACAGCAGGTAGAGCAATTCTATTGATTTTTAAAATTTTTATCTGCTAGCGATTTCTGGACTTACGAGCAAAATATATACCATTATAAAATATCTCAGCAGGGTCAGTTGTAATGTTGAATGCCGTTATAAAGTAGTGGACACTTCATGATAATTAATTAATATTTCACATGAATTCATATCTGACTTAAAATACATTTCTTAAATAAAGGATAATGCATGAATGTCGACTCATCAGGTATGAAGACCCACGTGCTAAAATATATCATCTGTGTTTTATTACATTGCTTATTTGTTTCTTGTTCTTACTCTAATTAATAACATTTGTTTCAAATGATTGTCACTTTTCCCCAAGATGTTTGTAGAAAACACAGTCTTCCATTAAAAATACTTGGCAGATATTGCTGAGGACATAAATCTTTCTTTATTTTCTTGCCCCATAGTGTTTGATGAATCATTAGAATCAAATCATCTATATCAGTGTCAGAGTCTCCAGGAGGTTCTCATTAAGATGAAAGCTAATGCATTACATACAAAGATCAAATAGTTACATCCTTTCTTAAGGTTATTATTTCTGTGATGAAAAACGTGATTAAAAGCAATTTGAGAAAAAAGTATTTCACTTATACTTCTACAACATTCTTCATCACTGAAGCAAATCAAGAGAGGAAATCAAGTAGGGCAGAAGCCAAGAGGCAGGGACTGATACAGAAGGCATGGCAAAGGGCTGCTAAATGACTTGATCCTCATGGTTTGCTCAGCCCGAATTCTTATAGAACTGAAAACCAATTAGTCCAGGAGAGGAACCACCCACAAAGGGCAGAGCCCTCCCTCATCAATCATTAATTAAGAAAATGACATGTGCTCTTGCTTACAGACTGTTTTGGAGTTTCCTCCTCTGATCGCCTTAGCTTGTGCCATATTGCCGTAATACTAGTCAGCACACATGCTGCAGAAAGTTACTGATGCAATACTCAGAACTTTTATATTTCAGGTAATAGAAAAAGTATGAGATCACATTACATGCAAAGAGAGAAAGGCCATGGAAGGCATTTGGAGGAAACAGTTTTTAGACACAGCCCGGCAGTACATTGTCACCAGGTGATGGAATTCAAACAATCTTACTTATTAAGTGATCACCAATTCTTATCACTTCAGATTAAGAAGGTATTTATTTGTTGGCATATTTTTCTTGTTTCTATTCTGAGATCTTTATACATTCATACAACATATTTTGATAAAACACACCTACCTTTTCTCTTCTCAAATTCATTCCTACACCATATTGCTTTAGATACCAATTTCATGCATTTTTTTTTTTTAGTAAACCCATTGAGTCCACTTAGTGATGCTTAAATGTCCTTGGATATGTCTATTCATTGGAACATGGGTAACCTCTCATTGCTGCATCTCTTAATAATACTGTTTTTCCTTCCATAAGCAGCTACCAACTTCCAATAGCTTTTCAGATAGGCTTGGTAATTCTTGAGCTCCTCTCCCATCTCTAGCTGTGATTTTAGAAGAATTGATCTTGTTCTTGCAGTTACTGAAGCTATGAGTTCTTGTGTATATCAGTGCTATCATGTAGGGCAACCACAGCTTGGCTAAAGATCTCTTACAACTTCTGGCCCTTAAAATGTATTTCTAGCTCCCTTTCAGTGATGATCTTTGAACCTAGGAAGAAGGAGGTGCTATAGCTGTCACATTTAGAGCTATATACTCTACAGTATCATTCTCTGAACATTGACTTGTTCTATGTCACTGTATTACTCTTGCTGGAGATAAATAACTACAGCTACTGCAAAAAGAAGCTTTTCTAATGACTGTTGGGAGATGCACTAATCTATGGGTATAAAGATAAGAACGTGGGAGGCAGTTTGTTACTATATCCATTTAGCAGAATGATAATATTAAGTTATTCACCTAGGGCTTCAGACCTAGCCAGCCAATGAGTTTTAGTCAATTACATTTTTATCTTCACTTAACAATGATATTCAATCATTATGGTAGATAGTTAAAAGACTAATTCAGTACAATCCTCAAATTGAGAATGATGAATACTTTTAAAGAAAGAAATTCTTTCTGAAATTGAAGAGTAAAATGGTCATAATTTCAACTTGGATAAAAATTATTCTGACCTTGTCTATGAGTCATTATATTGTAAAGGACTTGGTGTCAAACTACTTTTTCCACTGACAAGTACTTTCATCCACTAATGTAATAACCTGTAATGAAATTGTTGTTCTATTTAAAAGATCTTAATCTTTCTATACTCAAATGGTTAGGCTTGCTACTGAATCTTCAAAACATGTTACTTGTCATTTATTTCTTTACTCTAGAGTTAGAGTTTAAAGTCTCATTATGAGATTTTGAATAATAGGCAGTTAGCAGTATAAATCAGGAGCAATTTATCCTCTTATTTTAAAGTAGAATAACAAACTACAATATCTGCTACAGATGTCAGTATCTGTTGATAATTATTGTAAGGATCTAAATTCAGTCCTCCACTTGGGACAGCTCTTTGCTAATTTCTCTGCTCTAATGATCTGCCAGAAAAACATTTGAGTTTCTATGTTGTCTTTTACAGGGATCTTATCAAACAGTAAAAAATATGAAACATATTCAATAACATTAGAAAAAAGGAAGAGCAATTCAGATTTGGTTTTGGTTTGTAGATCTCGCTTGTTTGCTTAGTTATGTGAAACATGCTGGCCTCAAAGCTGTGCTGATATTTCTCCTTCAGTTTCTGATGACGTATGTGTTATACCCAATGTTTTATTCAGGAAGCCATATGCCCACAAAGAAACAAAGCATGAGACCCTCAGCCATCTGAAACCTAAATTTTTACCTGGTCAGCACCATACTGATGTGAGCTGGGCATGACCTAATCATTCAAAAGCTTACCCATCATTAAAAAGAATCCTCTGATTTAATGAGTCATGCCTTCCAGTATACCACAAAGCTATCTCCACAAAGTTGTCTGCTACATGCAACATATTATAATACTGTGAACATACTTAGAACATATGTAGTTGGTATCTATTGAATTCATAAAACAATGCTAATTAATTCATAAAGAATGTGATCTACATGTTTCTTGAAATGTAAGGATCCTCAATCCTGTCTTGTGGCCTTCTTTTACATTCTCATTTGTGCCAAGAAACTAGAATTAGCTTAGTTGCAAAAACTCTGGTTTAGGACTCTGGTAGAGAGAGTGGCTAGAGCCACAGTCATCTGAAGTCTTGACTGGTAGTAAATAGTATCCACCACATTTGCTTCCTCATGCATGTGGTTGGTTGCAGATTTCCATTCTCCCCAGGCTCTTGGCACTTTGGAAGCCTTAGCTACCTACTATGTGGGTCTGCTCTAGAACGTTTTAGCTCTTTTCGCTGATTTTTTTTCCCCAAAGCTAGTATTCAGAGAATTCTAGTATCAAAGCCTTACTCTATAAACTAATATATGATTGTAACACACACTGATTCAAATTTCCCATTGTTTCTTATACTAAATCTTGCATGTCCCTTGCCCATGTTCATGTACCTACCTTTACTTATTATAATCATTTCCAAACACTGTGTATATTACAAACCTCATTATTTTCTTATGCTACTTACTACACCATTGAGAACCGTTTTTCAAACTTAAATGCTGAGTGATCACATTTCTTACTCACTCCTCTTAGTAAATTTTTTTTTACTTCTGGATATAATACAAACTTTACAATGGCATATCCAAAGTTATTTATTCCCAAGATTCTATAAACATTTTAAGAGTCACTTCTTGACATTATATCAACAGGTCATATGCCCCATCCATTATACATCTATATAAACTCCCTAGAATTTTTTGTACTAGCTCATAGATTTCTGCACTATGAAATGTATGTGCAAGTTACTATTCATATTGAGACACTTCACATGACTTCTTTTCCACAAGATCTCCTTTGGGAAAAAGCCATCTACAATAAAGCTGTTTGCTTATTTCTCTTAAAGGAAGCATTCTTGATTTATTTAAACAGTACGAGTAATCATGCTTTAAACTATGTTCTTAGGATATTTTTTTCATTAATCCTTAGAAACAATGAATGTTCTTTCTTCTTTGTATTCAAAGAACTTTGATCAGCAACTAACTCAGGATATATGTTCAATATTTGTATAATAAGAAAATGATTCTATTGAGAAAATTACAATTTATGTTACATCTCCCTTGGCATAGTTGATGAGTGATTTTTGTATACTCTCCTAGCTTTATATAAGAAAGATACTAAATATCAAGGAATTTGATTATTCTGTGTTGGTAACATAATGGTATACATCACTAGAAAGTCATTCACATTTATAATAGAAGGAATATTTCTGTGGAGAATAAACATTGTATAGTATGTTTTTAAATATACATGTTAAGATTTTAAGGAGGGATTTTGGATAGCACAAACATAGAAAGATTGCCTATCACAGACCAGTAGCTCACTGCTGCTCATTAACTTAAAAGCTAACCCTAGTTTGTACATACATTTACAGAATAACAAACCAATACTCACAGAGACTAAACAATAAAATAATGTAGCCTAAGCTATGAAAACCTAGAATTATTTTATTCCCAAACTCATTTTATTGTCAGTTCTGTCAGGCAGGTAACAAAATTATGCCTATATGGTTCTATAGAATATTTTTGAAACAGTTAATATTTGTTTATATTCATAAAACATAATATTATAAAATAATTTATCAGTATTACTTATATTTTGAAATAAATTTCCAAGTTGATTTTTCCCCTTTTCTATTACCATGGGATACTAAATCACAAGATTTAGATTAAAATATATACATATATATATAAAACCATGTATTTTAAGATAAGATTATCAGAATATATTAAGACTTCAGAAAAATGACAGATCAGTCACAAAATATTTAGTCAGAGATTTATTTATAATGAATTTTAATTGTAATTATAATTTTATTATTTACTTTAAAAATTCTCTTTGATAATATTAAATTGCTACCAACTTAACATAGTATTAATGAACATAGCAAGTTCATGAAGAATAATTCATAAAAGAAATCAATTCTGCCTAAACTTATGACAACTTGATAGGCCATGTTTGTTTGATATCCTTGGGAGGTCTGCCCTTTTTCTGAGCGGAAATGGAGGAGCAGTGGATCTGGAGGAGAGGCAAGATGGCCACGGAGGGCATGGGGGAAGAGGAGGGAGGGGAAACTATGGTTGGGATGTGATATATGAGAGAATATTTTAAAACATTGTTGTTGTTGTTATTATTATTATTATTATTATTATTATTATTATTATTATTATTTAATCTTTCTTTACAGTCCAGCCACTACCCGACTCCTAGTCTGTCCCCTAACTGCTCCCAGTCCCAGACCTCCTCCCTCAGCTCCAAGAGGATGTTCCCACTCCCCTTACCCCCACCCCATGACACCACCAGACCTTCCCACTCACCAAGACCTCAAGTCTCTCAAGGGTTAGGTGCATCTTCTCTCACTGAGGCCAAACCAAGCAGTCCTCTGCTGTATATGTGTCAGGGGCCTCATATCAGCTGCTATATTCTGCCTGGTTGGAAGGGAAAGGGGGAATATATTCAGGTATGGGGAGGACAGGGTTGAAGCCCTAAGGGCCATCAGAAAGAATGGAAACAGGCAACCCCAGGAGGTAGGAGGTAGGGTGGACCCTCTAGCATGTAGCAGAGAGCTGGGAGGTGAGAGATGCTCAGGACTCACAGGGAAGGACCTTAGATAAAATGCCCTACAGAGGGGAGGGGGAACTTGTGGAGTCTACCTCCAGTGGAAGGATTGGGCATCAAGTGGAAGAATGGGTTTGCCATCCCACGGTCAGGAACTCAGTTCCAGAACTGTTCCTGTCTAGGGGAATTTCAGGGGCAAAAATGGAGAAGAGACTGAGAGAAAGGAAGTATAGTGACAGGCCAAAATTGAGATCCAGCTGGGGTTCTGGGTGGGAGAGGCTCCAGGGCTTGATACTTTTACTGATGCTATGGTGTGCTTACAGATGGGAGCCTGGCATGGCTGCCCACCGAGAGGCTCAACAAAGTCTAGTGCAGATACTTACAGCCAATCAGTGGACAGAAGCCAGGGAACCCTGTGGTTGAGTTGGGGAAATGCTGGAAGAAGCTGAGGAGGAGGGCAACCCCATAAGAAGAATAGCAGTCTTAACTAGCCTGGACCCCCGAGAGAGTAAATTTTTAAAACCCTGAAAAAAAAAAAGAAAAAAAAAAAATAAATCAACCCAAGACCTTGACTAGACAATCTCCAAAGTGTATGTAACAGTAGTAAATTGGTGGCAAAATCTAACATATGGAAGCAAGGCTTACTGTAGAGAAGGAAATACTGAACAATAACCAAATAAATTCTTGAAATGAAGGAGATGGTCAATCAAAAAAAAACCAAAATAGAGATCATCATTGATGGACAAGACCACATAGAGGATTTCATGGATGGAATATGGAATTGAGAAAATAAAAGCATACATATATATTAAGAACATAAATAATATTATGAAGATTTTTGGGATACATTACAGAGACAAAATTTCATAATGTAGAGGAGCAACACGGATTATTTCAAAGAATTCTGGGTTTTCTATGGGACACTCCATGTCAAACCCATCAAATATAAAATATTCTAGATGTGTAAACATTATATTAACAGACTGCATTGTCTGAAATTTCTTAGACATAATACTCGACTTTAAGTAATTACATTAAATGTAAATGTTTAAAAAAGACACATCAGAAGTAGAAATTGATTAATAGAATGACAATATGTAGAACAAGATCAAACTACTCTATTTACCAAAGAAATACTTTAGGTTGAAAACCACAAATATATTTATTTTGTTTTACTATTGTGAGATAAATAAAACCTCATGTTATATTGTGAAAAATTATTACAAATGTTATTTGTAATAAATAAGAGTCTTTAACTACCTTATTTGCTTACATTTTTATTTCCTTAGATTATGATAGACTCATATTATTTTGATACTTCACATTCTTTGCTGGAACTGTTCATATGTACAGCCCCCACAACCACTCTCACTCCGACGCATGGCCTCATTTTTAAAATTATTGCTGCATGTGTGTTTGTGCTTGTGTGTGTGTGTGTTAGTGTATTTGTCAACATATACATACAATCTGCTCCATGTAAAAAATAGTAATACTTTTTTTTCTTTTCAGAAGTCTTTAGTAGCTGATAACAGTTTGGGGTTGAGGCTTGATGATCTCATGTGTGTGTGTGTGTGTGTGTGTGTGTGTGTGTGTGTGTGTGAGTGTGTGTAAAACCATTGGTCAATTAACGATAGGTAGTCATGTTGATGAGACTTCATGGATGCAACTTCAACTTCTCTGAGATTTTTAGGAGTTGCACAGCACATTTCCTGTTCCTCTTCTCTTACAATGTTTCTGCCTCACCCTTCTTTGGCAATAACCCCTGAGATTTAGTTTCAGAAGTTATGTTTTAGATGTTAGGAGCGGGCTGCAAATCTCTGCATTTTGATCATTTGTGGAATTATGTAGTTGTCTCTGTGTGTTGCAATCATATATTTTCTTGATGACATATTAGAACCACACTCTCCTGTGTGTATAAGGAAAAATATTTATATTCTATTTATGGATTTTGCTGTTTAGTAAAGTAGCTGTTGTAGGTTCTCAAAAAACTACGATTCCATGTGTACCATGTTGTTAGCTAGGTTTTCAGGACTGAGAATGATTGCTATCTTGTTGAGCAGACCTTGGGACCATTTAGATAGCTGTTGGTCACCACCAAGGTATGTGCATAAATATCATATCTTTAGTATTATTGTGCCATAAAGGTCACTTTTGTGGTTCATGGGTATCGTATAGCTGTGTTAGACTACTGGTTGCTTCCCTCCTTAGAAAGATTGCATGGTGACTTCTGTAACCATGAAAGTTAGGACTCAGGGCTGAGGCCTTAACGTCAAATCCAGCCAAGGTTTTTAGGATCTTGCTCATGAAATATGTGGTGTTTTGGCAACAGGGACTAAATTTCTACCTCTTTATATAAAATGATAAAAATGTTTAAAATTGTGACATACTCATGAAATGCATCATTACTTGGCAACACAAAGTAATGACCTACTGAGTCATGATTCAACAGTATTGAGTCATGAAAATATTATGCAAAATGCAATAAGTCAAACACAAATGGGCAGATATTATTTGTTTTAATTTATGTGAAGTGCCCAGACTAGATGCATCTATGAAGACAAAAAGCTGATTGGTAGTCACAAATGGCTGGGGTAAGATATTAATGTGTCAACTTATACTAGAGTAAATAACATGTAAAATTAAATAGTGAGGTTTGTACAATTCTGAATTCACATAGGTCACTTCCTGAGTTAACTGATTAGATATATGAAAATAGTCCAAAGAGCAAATATTTGAAATCTGAAAAATATACTAGTCCAGAACATTTAAGATAAGGAATATTTCATCTGTTCCTCTTTTCTAATAAGAAGTTGGGGCAAATAAGTAGTGTCAGACAGTTTGGCAGTACCTAATATTATTTCAATTAGCAACCTGAAGAATTGCAATTAACTTCACTTTTCCCAGTTTGACACATATACTCCATTTAGACTTGGTTTCAAGTGAAAGTTTATTTTAGTATACTAGAAAATAATGATAAAGTTCAATAAATTGTATAGCTCAAACTGAATAATCATAGTTCTAACATCAAGTCAAATACTATTTAGGAAACAACTGGAATTGCTAGGGGTTGGGTAGCACATTTTAAGGGCAAGGTACAGGCCTAGTGCAATGAAAACTCCCAGGAATCTATTAAGGTGGTCTTAGCAAAGACATCTAGTAATGGAGGATTCAGAGTCCAACCTGGCCATCTTCTGTCACCAGACAAGGCTTCCAGTGGGACACCAATCCAACCACAAAACCTTTGATCTGCAATTTTTAGGCTCAGAACCTGTGGGAGTTGTTCAGTTTGGGACCCTTGCCACTAGAGGGAGCCCTCTCCTGACAGTGCCTGGAGGGCAAGGAACCAGAGGCTGGATAGCCCAGAGACCTGGTATAGAACCAAAAATGACTGGAAAAAAGTCAATGAAATAATTTCTAATCATACTTTACTGTACTCATAGAGAAGTGCCTAACATAATCATTATTTGAGAGGCATCAGCCAGCAACTGATGGGAGCACATGCAAAGACCAACAGCCAAACATTAGGCAGAGGTTTAGGGAATCCTACAGATGAGGGAGAGGAAGGGTTGAAAGAGCAAGAGTTGTTAAGGACACTTCAAGAAATTAGCCCACAGAATCAACTAACCAGGACTCTCAGGAGCTCACAGAGAACTGAAATCATAATCAGGGAGCCTGTAGGGATCTGACCTAGATCATCTGCATACATGTTATGAGTGTGTAGGTTCCTGTTTTTGTGGGACTCTTAACAGTGGGAACAGGGGCTATTTCTGACTCTTTTATCTGCTCTTGGTACCCTGAAACTCTTACTGGGTTACCATGTCTAGCCTTACTATGAGGGGATGTGCCTAATTTTATTGAAACTTTATATGTCATGTTTGCTTGATATCCATAGGAGGCCTACCCTTTTCTGAAGGGAAAGAAAGAGAAGTAGATCTCCAGGAGAGAGGCAGTGATGGGGAGGGACCGGAAAAAGAGGAGAGGGGGCAAATTGTGGTCAAGGTGTAATATATGAGAAAAGAATAAATAAAAATAAATTTAATACATATTTTAATCTTCTAGTATCTTTTGTTTCCTCTTTGTTTTGTACAGGTCTGGGTCTTCCTTGGTTAGAAATACCCAGGTGTTTCATTTTAGAAATATTATTTTTTTTTATTTGGCTCAGTGTTCAATTTAAATAAATCTATATTTCCAAACGTGTGTAAAAGTAGTTTTAAGGCATGCAGTCATTTGACTAAGATGGCCCCCATAATCTCAAGTATTTGAATACTTGTTTCCTAGTTCATCACTGTTTGTGGAGGATTATGAGGTATGACATGCTAGAATATGTATGCCATTGGGATCAGGCTTTGAGATTTCAAAAGACTCAGGCCATTTTGAGATAGTCCTGCCCATTTCTTGTTTGCTGTTCCAATTGTGAGTTCTCAATTGCTGCTCCAGCAATCTTCTACCCCTGCTTTGCCAATAGAATCTAACCCTCTGGAGCTGTAAGCACCAAATCAATTCTCCCAGCTTTAAGTTGCCTAAAAATGTAGTTTTATCAGAGCAATAGAAAAGTAACTAATGTAAGCAATATCACATTAATAGAATTGAATAAAGTTTTAGGATAGCAATTGTAGATATATTCTAATTAGATGTGCAGATATAGATGTTAATAAAGTATCTTCCATAGCCTTTTCCTGAATGGTATTTTTCCCAATTTGATTATCAGAATGTTTGTCTTTAATATATAGAAAGATACTGATTTTTCTGTGTTAACATTTTATTCTGCAGGCTGGACGAAAGGAGATCATAGCATCTATAAATGGGAATAGAATGACTTCTTTTGCTAGTTGTATATTTTGTATTTTAGTCTTATTCTGAGCACTTAAACTAAGCACTATGTTGAGTAAAAGTAGAGGGAAGAGACAATCTTGATTCAGTCATTGTTTCAGTGTAAATATTTTTAGTTATTTCTAGTATAATGTTGACTCCTGTTTTACTATATACAGTACATATTACATTGATGTATATTCTCTCTCCTCCTAGTTTTCTCAAGATGTGTACCATTCAGTGATGCTAAACTTTATGTTCTCTGTTGCGGGAAATATTTAAAATTGTGCCTGTATGTTCCTGTGCTAGTGCCTGCACCAGCCGGCCTCAGAGCTCCAGCCAGGTGATCTCAGCTCGGCCATCTCTCTGTGTCAGAGTTCCCGAGTCCCTTGGCGGATTTCTGCTGCCAGGCCCATGCAAGACCGCCCACCCAAGGGTCAGCCATCACAACACCCTTTGACCTGGTAAAATCAAGACTCTTAAAGCTTATAATTAACCAATTATATTTATGTATCAATAAATTCTTAACACACAAGATGCCAATACAATAATTTCAGAACCAATTAATAATGATAAGCTACCCACCTAGATTAGACAAATTATCCCAATATTCTAAACTTTAAGATATCATAACAGCCTATGGCTGGTCATAGTCACTCTGGTTTATGTCTGTTGCCATCTTCCTTTCTCTCCTCCATCCTGAGATGCTCCCTCCTCTCTGCCTCCCTTTTCCCCAGTCCAATCGCATGTCTCCCACTGCCCTAATGTAATTGGACAGGGAAAATCCTGTGACGGTTCTCTTTTATGTAAGTGTATGATTGTCATCCATAAGCTTATTTACATGTTATATTACACCTCTTTACTTCTGTATGTTGAACAAAAATCTTGAATCCCTAGAATAAAACTAACTTGATTATGGTCTATTTACTTCTTCATCTACGGGAAGGGCCCCATGATGTTAACTTCATCAATATTGACATGTGAACTGATGTTTAAATTGCTATTTGTTACACCTGCTTGGATATCTTTTATGACCGTATTAGGCATCTTCTTTTTCATCAGCCTTCTCTAGAAGACTGATTGTCCAGTACCATTAACAATGAGAAGACCAATTTCTTTTGGATCTACTTGTGTCCTTTCCCTTGCCCCTTCCCATTCATGCCAGGGTATACAAGGCTGAGGCTGTGTTTGGCTTCTCTTCTCTCTCATCATTTTTTGTTGTTGTGCTTTTTTTAGGTATCCAGTCCACCTTTTCATGGGTTTCTGGAAATTTTCCTTTATGGGGGGAAATTATCTGTTTTTCCTTTTCTTTATGATATTAAAAATACAAAATTTGTTCCAACTTTTTCTCACTCCAAAGCCTCCCTCCCATAATCATCTCTTTATACTCTTCCAAATTCAGGATCTCTTTTTTGATTAATTGTTGTTGAATGTATATATATATATATATGGTTTGAACATGCTTGTCCCATGGGAAGTGGCTCTATTAGGAGGTGTGGCTTAATTAGAAGAGATGTAGTCTTATTAGGGGAAATGTGTCACTGTGGAGGAAGGGCTTTGAGGTTTCATACATATGCTTAAGCCTGGTCAATGTGATCCAGACAGTCTCCTGCTACTGCCTTTGGATTAGGATGTAGAACTCTCAGCTCCTTTTCTAGTACTATATCAGTCTGGATACTGTCATGCTTCCTGCCATGATGATAATGGACTTAAACTCTGAAACTCTAGGCCAGACCCAATTAAATTTTTAAGAGTTGCCTTGGTCACAGTGTCTGTTCACAATGATAAAAAAAAAAAACCTTAACTAAAACACAAATGGAAGAAAATACTTTGAGAACATTATACAATGCTTTATTACAGGAATCACAAAATGAAGATAATTATTAAGTTTTCATGATCTGATTTGTACTTCATTCAGATGAATTCTTATAAAAGTATGTTGATTACCTTTATTTTGCAGCTATAAAAAGTTAAGAAAGATTATATAACTATTTTAATATGATGCACATGAAAAGAATCTGAAAGAAATTTCAACCCTAGCAGTGCAGGCATGAAGTAGAAACTTAAGGGTTTATTGGAAAGATGTTTGGATGGTGTTTTGCTTGGGCAAACACATGAAGGAATGTTTAACTGAAGTGGACAGAAGTGAAATGTTGCAGAAAATATTAAAAATGAGCCAGCATGTTCATTCGCCTCTGCTTTTCTCAGCCCACCAAATCCCCGGTGGGGCAGACTGGTAGGCTTCCCGCACTCCTGCCACCAACAACTCTCTAGCTAGCTCCACATTCCAGTAACCAACTGGGACCACCAACCTTGCAGTTATATATTACAATAGCCAGGAACTTGGTAAAATCAAAACTCTTAATGCTTATAGTTAACCAGTCAGATTTATATATCAATAAATTCTCAATACACAAGATGCCAATACAATAATTTCAGAGCCAATTGATAATGATAAAAGCTGTCCACCTAGATTAGACAAATTATCCCAATATTCTAACCTTTATGATATCATAACCACCTGTGGCTGGTTAAAGCCACGGTGGTTCATGTCTGCCTCCATCTTGGCCTTCCTCCTTCTCCATCCTGAAATACTCCCTGTCTCTGCAACAATTATCTCCACCTCCCTTTTCCCTGTCCAATGACAGGCTTCCTGCTGCCCTAATGTAATTGGACAGGGAAAATCCTGCACCAGCGAAAGACTAAGGGAAACTTGTGAAGGAACGTTTCACTGAAGCAAGCACAGGACAGAGGATGCTCTGTCTAAACAAGCACTGAAAGGACGAGTGATGAAGGAGTCTTTGCTAAGGTTATGCATATGTTGGTCTGCTTTACATTTCATAGGTGAGCTGCATTTGTCAGGATTCCATAGAAAGAAACACACCAAAACACTTCTGTGCTTTTCCTAAGGCTCGGGTAGATTGACAAAGTGATGTCAGCTGAGACAGACTAATGTGCTGAGGCAAGCCCCATGGAGAACACAGTGATGTCTGGAGAGTATAAAAAGGACTCAAGGGACACTGACAGAGGTGGGTGTTGGCTTGCTTATAGAGCTAGCTGTACAATGCTTGTGAGTCTCAAGTCTTCCTTGATCTTGACTTCACTGAGAGAGGCACAGCTGAGAGCTTCTCCTGGCTTCCTGTTGGCCATGGCCCTTCCTGCTGACTCATGCCAAGACTGAGGCCTGACTGTCTCTGCTAGGTTTTGGCTCTGCTGTTGACTCATGTTTGCTATCCCAACTCTACTGAACTAGACTGCTGGTATATCTGCGAAGTGTTTGTGAGTAGATAACCAGCCACTGCTAACCTGTGAACTGATCTGCAGATTGCCAGACAAAACAGAAGGGGGTTGCTACAAAGATCCTTTCTAAATAGGTCCACTTCCCCTGTATCCTTTGTTTCCCAATACCTCTGATGGGTAATGGGCTAGAAGTGAGATTAAAGCATTTAAGAATCATCATTAAAAATAAGGTTTGAAAAAAATTGAAGTTACACAGGTACCGTATTTACACTTTATTCCTTTAAACTAACTTGTCAGTAAATGAGCTTTACTCAGTGAAGTGAAGATTACTGTCAGTGATATGTCCAAGCCCTTGACTGAGTAGTAAAACTTCTAATTGGACTCAGAACTGACATTAATCTATGCCAAATATTGTAAAGGGGATAAATGTCATCAATACTTCAACACTTTGGAACCAATTATCCTGGAGACAAATGATCCAGATGAAAACTGGGTGTTTTGTTTTGCATCTGAGTATTCTGGCATCATACATAGCAAGAAAAGTTACTTGTATTCATTTATGTATCACTTCTGGTGATTAATCCCCTATAACAAATCAAGAACAGAAAATAAATGATAGCGATCAGGCTATGTCTATTTTGTGCTAAAAAACGCCAGCAACTCAACTTGCTAGCTGAAACATATCTTGATGAGGTATATTCAGGGTTTTCTTCAGCAAAATTTAAAATGCTAAATTCATTGTCTCTCCTACTGAATCTTCAGTATGTACAATACTTTGGTCTACTTCATTTTGAAGGTAACTTCATGTTTTATATAAGCCCCTTCACAGGGTGCCTTTAAAAATGTTTTCTTTATCGATATAGCATATGGATACTTGCTACCAAGCTTGTAATCTCACCATTTTACCACTACCTGAAGGCTTATCTAAAATGATGCCATCTTGACAACCGAAATCACATACGGGATAAATTAAGATTTTACATAATAGTTACACACACACACACACACACACACACACACACACACACGTTTGTGTGTTTCTCTGTGTGAGAGAGTACATATACATGTAAAATGGATTTTAGAATTAACCTGTCAAAGGCACAAAGTCTCTGGACCTCTGAAACCTTTAAAAGCTACCTCCACACTTAACTCAGTCACATGACTATGAATCATACAAATCTTCAAATGTCTATTCAAGAAATACAGAGGCCAAAATAAGGTAACATTATAGTGAATTTTTAATGATATGACATAAAATAAATAAGATGAAGAGAATATGTATGGCAATACTTTGATGAGAAATAACGCTAAGAAGTTATCAGCAAGAAAATATAAAATCTCCTATATATCAGTGTCTTCCAACAGCAACAATTCATAATGCAGTAACGACTGCTTCTTTCTACAGTTGTCTTAGAAATGTAATTTTTTAGCTTTGCTCTGGCATAGGCACACCTATGAACAAAATGCAACCACATGTGCAGTTTTTTCCCGATAAATTTTATTTACTAAAATGCGAACTCAACCCTACAGTCTGTCAATTTCTGAGACCTCCTGTATATGTTATAATTTTATATTTTATATCTATGGATATAGATAGATTTTGATTTAATGATTTTCTGTGTGCTATGAAGTAAAATGTTTGCATTTTTGATATCAAAGGAAGCCATAATAGTCATTGAAAATTATTTCTTGTTGATCTGCATTTGTGTCTTTGTCAAAAGCAATTGCCAGTATAAGTTATATTTTATATTTTCAGAATTACACATACATAGGTTTTGAATATTTTTACTAATCATAATATGCTTGTTTCTTCTTGA
This sequence comes from Rhynchomys soricoides, assembly GCA_019843965.1. Classification (NCBI taxonomy): domain Eukaryota; kingdom Metazoa; phylum Chordata; class Mammalia; order Rodentia; family Muridae; genus Rhynchomys; species Rhynchomys soricoides. Next base: position 1,337,984 of record JADRCH010007307.1, read on the forward strand.
TCTATATGAAATTTCAAGGCTATGGCTATAATAACATATATTCTTATAAATATATTGGTTAGAAGTCATAAACATGTATCAAAGTATTGAAATCAATGTCTGTATGTCTTGTGAAAGTATATGAAACAGTCTATTTCCTATTGTCTTCTATCTTCTATTGGCTAACCATATTGTATGACTTAGGTTGTCATTCAAAGATGGATATTTTAGATCATGCTTTCATGCTAGCCTATTCTTAATTCTTTATTTTAAAGTTTTACATATCTCCAAGGAAAAAAGAAAATATGTATTTCATGCTAAATAATAAAAAATCAGCCTGGATGGATTACTACATGCAAGTTCCAGAAGCACTGAAATACTGATGAGTTAATGAAATGACCAGCATAGATATGGAATACATCAATACAATCACATGCTCATAGAAGGAAAGAAAAACACAAAGAACAAAGAAAGGAAAAATGAAAGAAAATAACTTTTCAATAAATATTCAAGTTTTCTACTTTTATAAAACTTGATTTTGTTTCTACAAGAATTTAATGTATTTTGACCTTTGGAATTACTCAAGAATGAATGTATTTTCATGAGTGACTAATTTTAAAAACTTACACTATAAAAATCAGGTAATAGGTAGAATCTCAGGGTCCTTTTGATTTGCATTTTCCTGGTGACAAAAGATGATGAACATTTCTAAGATTCGTGTGAGGATTGGAATAGGCCATATCTCATAGGTGAAAAGTGAGGGAAGTATAGCTACACTGATTTATCCCTCCACAAAGTGCATATGTATTGGAATGTCATTCTGTTCCCATAATTATGTAAAATACCTGAGAATAAACTAAAATGAAAGAAGTATTTCTAATGAAGTATCAGGTATAAATAAGATTTCTTCAGGGTGTATGATGCTTTGAATATTTGTCAATTTAGTGGATCTATGACATAGACATTTCTCCTATAATCCTCTTAAAATATTAGTTTATCACTTTCACTTTCTAAAGAAAGTTAAAAAACAGTCATTGGTAAGGCTTTGGGGTTTTGTTTCCATTTGCAGTAATATTTACAGCACTCATTCTCACAGTTTGTTCTAGATTATATTCATTGATAATTATTAATTTAACCTACTAAAATGTCAGAATTCCAACCTGTTTTTATATGGAAAAGCACAAATCATTTTTATGTAAAAACAATAAATGTAGTTATTTTTCCATATGCATTTCTTTCTCTGCTTCAATTGAATGTCACCAGGTGTTAAAGAAATGAATGTCATAGACAACATGTGTGAAAATGACAGGAGATGGGAATAAAAGGAGTGGACTGGCTCTAGTTTTCTTGTTGCTGGTTTTGTGTATGTAAGTTACATCCTCCTGATTCACATTGATGCAGCGCTAGTCTTTACAAGATTCATTTCCTTGTATTTCCCAGTCAGTACTTTTAAAATAGACTGCAGGTGTATGTAATACAATGCATATTATACAATTACTCAAGGAAACTGTATAGAACTATGTAGAGCCAAAATGTGAACATTATCTCATGATCTCCATTTCTGGGATCCAACACCACCAAAAGAAGGAAAATTTCCCGAGTTGAAACAATGCTAATTTTATGACCACCTTGTTAAAATTACAGTGAGAATATGCAAATATGAGATGAATCAGCTGGCTGCTTTCTACATTAACAAAATAATAAATGTATCCTACAGATTTTCTTCTATGTTTTATATTTGTTTTGTTTTGTTTGTAATGGAGAATTCATTTAAACTGATGGAAGATTAAGTCACTTACATATAAATATAGCAATGACAATAGACTGCACAAATAATGAATGTGGCCAAATTGTCTTCAATCCATGGCCAAGAATATTTTCATCCTGAATAAGTCTCTATAGCTCATTCTGTTCATTGATAAAAATACTCTGAAGGTATGTATAATATTTTAGATTGAAAAGCAGAAACTTATAATATATTTTCTCTACCTTATACAATCGCGAAGTAAAAAAAAAAAAATACTAAGTTATACCAAAAGAGATACACTTTGAAGATTGTTTGAAAATGTAAATTATCTCACTCCCTGGTTTGGGTGAGCAAATATGTAACTATGAAGCACTCAAGCTTTTCTCATGAACACTAATAGATGTATGTGTTTTTTAAATACTTCTAAATGGTCATGTTAGTTTACCTTTCAATTTAATATTTAATAAACCAACCAAACTATACGAGTAAAAAAAAAAAGAAGAAGAGAGTGTATATCTACATGTGAATGTTTAAAAATGGTCAATTTAAAATTTACTTACGTGGACTTGTGTTAGAAAGCATTTAGGAATCTGAATATAATATTAGTTTACATTAGTATTTCAGTCATCCTTCCTAATTTGAGAGTCAGTGCAAGGAAAGATTTGTACTTCTTTGCCTCCAAAATCCTGAAATACATACAGATATTTTTAGCATAATAATAATAATAATAATAATAATAATAATAATAATAATAATCTACTAACAAAATGAAAAAGTTTGCTGCCCTCTCTGGCAATTATTATTCCATTTTACAGATGGAAATTAAGGCATTGGCAGTTATTAAATTTCCTCATAGTCACACAGATTATAGGTGAAACAAATTCCCAAATTACTTAAATTAAACCCAAGAAGTCTGGCTACTGACCTATAACTCAAACATTATAAGCAGTCTTTACAGAGTCTGAAAAATGTGAACTCCAGTCTAGCATCTAGGACTTAATAGTGAGCATCAAGGTTTTTTGTTTATGTAGTCAAATCTCAGTTTCAACATTTATATTGTGATAATAAGACCAATAACATAGAGTTAATATAAAGGGAAAAGAAAATTAAATACTTAATAAAACATAGCAAAGTATAATATTATGAAACTTCGTTAATGAACATTCATCTTTGTGCATTCTTAAAAATTAGTACCCACATAACACTTTCATAAATAGCTTTCCCCATCTCTTTGCGCTCTTTTATTTGTCTTTTATTGATTTATTTATTTTTTTTACAGTCTAGATTTTATTCTCCCCCTGTCCACCCTCTAGCTGTTCCATATCCCATCACCTCCTTAACCCCCTGTCTCTACATGGATGTCCCCACCCCCACCCCACACCCCACCTGACCTCTAAACTTCCTGGGGCTTCCAGTCTCATGAGGGCATCATCTCTGACCGAACACAAACCTGGTAGTCCTCTGCTGTATATGTGTTGGGGGCATCAGCTAGTGTATGCTGCCTGTTTGGTGGTCCAGTGTTTGAGATTTCTTAGGGGTCCAGGTTAATTGAGACAGCTGGTCCTCCTACAGGGTCGCCCTCCTCCTCAGCTTCATCCAGCTTCTCTCTAATTCAACCACAGGGGTCAGCAGCTTCTGTCTATTGGTTGGATGCAAATATCTGCATCTGACTCTTTCAGATGCTTGTTGGGTCTTCAGGAATGTGGTCCTGATAGGTCCCTTTTAGTGAGCCCTCCATAGCTTCAGTAATAGTGTCAGGCCTTAGGACCTCCTCTTGAGCTGGATCCCACTTTGGGCCTGTCCCTGGACCTTCTTTTCCTCAGGCTCCTCTATATTTCCATCCTTGCAGTTCGTTCAGACAGGAACAGTTATGGGTCAGAGTTTTGACTGTGGGATGGCAACCCCCTCTCTCACTTGATGCCCTCCCTCTCTTCCTACTGAAGGTGGGCTCTATAAGTTCCCTCTCCCTACTGTTGGGCATTTCATCTAAGGTCCTTCCCTTTTAGTCTTGAGAGTCTTTCACCTCTCAGTTCTCTGGTGCATTTTGGAGAGTCCTCCCAACCTCCTTCCTCCTGAGGTTTCCTGTTTCTATTCTTTCTGCTGGCCCTCAGCACTTCAGTCCTTTTCCCTCACCCAATACCAGATCAGGTTCTCCCCACCAACTTGCCCTTCCACTTTCTCTCCCAGGTCCCTGCCTCCCTTCCCACTGTGGTTGCTTTCTTCTCCCTCCCAAGTGAGACTGAGGAGTCCTCACATGGGCCCTTCAGCTTGTTGACCTTTTTTGAGTTCTGTCTACTGCATCTTGGGTGTTCTTTACTTTTTTTCTTTCTTTCTTTTCCTTTCTTTTGGCTAATATCCACTTATTAGTGAGTACATGCCCTCTTCTTGTCTACTGTATCCTTTCACTTTCTTAATCGTCCACTTTGAGAACTACCTTTCGATAATCCCATTTCTGAATTCTGTGAAATTATTGTAGAGGTATGTTTTACAGAATTATCTTAGTCGTTCTTCCTGTTCTCAAATTAATTAATCTACCTTAATGCCATTTAACAGTACCTGTGTGACAAAGGAAAAATTATTTGAATGACCTACAATTTTCCTTTTTTGTGTTTTAATCTTGATTAACTGAAATTCAAGATGCTGTTGAATTTGGTATGGTTTATTGCATTACTAAATAATGTATTGCTATTGAAAGTTACTATGTGTTCAGCATCCACCAGTGAATGTGTATAGCAATTAAAGTTTAGGATATTTGAAAAACTCTAATTTCCTGATTGGAAAGGTATCTTACTTCTAAATGTCTATTTACATTGACAACTTTGGTTAAAAAAAAATATTTCTAGAAATAAGCCACTGTCAAACAAATAGTGCTACTGCAAAAATATAGACAAGAAGTTAAGTGAAATTATTTGTCTTATATTTTAAGTAAAACACACACACACACACACACACACACACACACACACGCTCTCTTGCATGCATGCACCAAACAGTGTTGACTTGCAAATTATTTCTAGCATTTTGTATTTGTTGCATCATTTTCTCTGAAATCTGCCTACAGTGACTCTAGTAAGCTCTATTGGGAAGAATGATGATTATGCAGGGGATGTATTATGATTTTATTAATTTTAAAAATTGAGTTTAAAAATCCAGTATAGAGTAGGTCCACATAGAATAAGTTCTACATTTAGGGCACAGTGAAGCTTCAGCTTCATTATCCTATTTAGAGTTTGAAACTAAAATTTAGACAGGCAAACTATTTCAGTGCTAGGATGTTTTCAAATTTTATGTCTTTGAGAAATGATATTTTAAGGTTATGTGATAATGCATAATAAACTCACCTTGATTAGAGACCCTAATTCAGTGCTTTATTGAGCATACATAGAAGTAAATGTGGTATGTTACTGGAAAAATATCTTGAATTAAAGTCCCCTTGATGCAGACAGACCATTTCTAAGAGATCTTGCTAATGCTGTCCTTTGAATCATCAGAAAATCTAAAAGCAATCCAATTTTCTGTTTCCAAATTTTTACTAGCTTAGGAACTGTTACGATTTGACAGAGCAGTGGCATTAAGAAGGCCAGCTGCTTGATTGCTTCTTGATTACCTTAATGATTGTTTGAGGAGCCTTAGAAGTGCTCCTTGTCACTTGCCAGTACACTGTAACCACAGCACAGGCACACCTGATTGCCTTCCTCACTGGGACCCACAAGTTGGTGTTTAGGCAAAGAAGCCCCTTCTTTGGAAGCCTATTTCTCCTTATGAGAGGACTCACAAACCCAAATCATCTCTTGATGCTATGGGAATTTAAACAAAATTCTAACTCGAATTTTACCACATCCAATTATCTAAATGAACTGGAAAGGTATTTCTTTTCTGTATAACCCCAGAAGTTTTACTGTAGAACTGAGGTATAATGGACACTAATTATCAGTTAATAGCCTTCAGTCATGAGGGGAAGAAGGGTCACTTGTATTTGAGGGAGCATTTCTCTGGAAGACAGAAAACAATGTTCAAAACTATACCTGTGATTTTACCCCTTTAATCTATTGTTCAGTACTTTTATATACTCTTACTAGCATAGTCGTTTGTGAGACCACATACAGCAATTGACAATTACTTAAATAAGTAAATCCTGCTAGAGATGACTACAGGCTTACCTATACCTAGAAAGGAAGAACTAGAATTAGTTCCAGAAATGTTTTACCACTGAAAGTTACATGAAAAAAAAAAAAACAGTATATGTATACACACAAAACTGTATTGAACTAAAAACTTAAAAATACAATATCAATGGCACCTTTCGAGTTTTGAAGCTAACTATCTTCATTTTAAGTCTCTATTTCTGGATAGTTTCCGTTCAGACTTGCAAACACTTTGATAAGGATCTGATTTGATAGCCTAGTGACTTAGGCTATTATGTTTGGCTACATGTATGTACACAGAGGAAGAAAGAGTCACACAAAAAACCATGTTCTTTTCTCTCATCACAAACTATGAAACAGAAATTTCTCAGAAGGAAATTTTTCTACAAAATACTCAGGAATGTAGAGGAATGTTTGACACTGCTCTAGTTTTACAAGTACTAGCTAAAACCAGGTCCACAGGTTTACATGGATGACAGTATTTCAAAACCCCCTTTCTAAGAGTAAGATTTCAAAAGTAAATTAATAGTGATGTACTTTCCTCTTTAAGTTATTTCATAAAAATTATATATATATATATATATATATATATATATATATATGGAGAGACAGAGAGAGATAGAGGGAGGTATAGATATGTACACATATATAAACTTTTAAAGACATTGGAATTAGAAAACTAAGAGGTTGACATTCAAAGAAAAGCTGCTCTTGCAGTAAGAAATTTCTAGTAGAATGGACTCTTAAATTTGGTCACATCTGTTTTATTACTGGAACTTTATGTATGTAGTATTATATAAAAGTCATGGTTACTCATTTGAATAAGTTAGTCATAATTAATAAACATTACAGAAATGTTGAAAACCTTTGAAGTGATGAATCTTCTTTATTCAAAACAAAAAGCACATCAAAGTAGTCTCATGCGAGTTTATCAAATGGAAATGTGAAAAGTAGGATAACAGCCTATTCTCTGCTCATGTTATACTTGAAGAGAAAAAGTCTGAATGACAGGAACAGCAGCAATCTCTTCTTAATGGGTTGTCAAAGAATTGGAATTTAAATACAAATATATTCACTATGCTCCTCACAGAAAAAGGAAATGGCCTGTATGTTGAGTTAAGTATATTTAGATTTTATTTTTCTGATGTTATATAACATGCTCTATGTAGATTTTAATTATTTATTAGAGCTAGGTATCACTTCACATATAATTGATATATTAGAATGACATAGAAACGGACTGACAAATGTAGTTACATGGGCTTTCTATATTAGTTAGTGAAATCAAATTGTTAGAGTTTTAAAACGAGTCTTGGCTCATTTGGTAGCTAACCAGTAATTTATGAAGTACTCAGAATGAACAATATGTTATTCCTAGAGTGTGCTTTTCAAAATAATGTTCGTGGATATTATGTTTGTCGTTTATTTTCAGACAGTAAGCTATGGATGCCGGAACATACGAAAAGAAAGTGACTATTCCAGTAAAAAGGCATTGTGATATTTTTATAATGTTTTAGGAGGAGTTTTCCAAGATTCACCAACTGTATATTTTCTCGAGTTGTTTGACTTTAATTAAAAATAAACGAACACCAGGTGGAGAGTTGTATTTTCACAATAGTCAGACTCACCATATGTCCTAGTTTGCCTAGAACAGATCTAAATTATTCCTGCTGTCCCACTTGAACTATTAATACTACCTCCCTTGCTCTCTAAATATCTTTCAGATTTGGATAATTAACTTGATAACTTCATGGTTGGAAAACATTGCTACTTCCAAGTTTGAGTGAGTTCAGGATTTTGCTAAAAGGATAGCTGATTTTAAGGCCATAGCATTTATTTGAGTAGAGTGGTCTGCTGTAACAGCTCTTCTCACACTGAGTAAATTGTACATAGAAGAAGTTGATATCTCAGAGATTTTTGAGACTAGAAATTCAAGGACTGAGTTAAGGACTTGCTTTCCAGTTTTGTTGTCACATGAAAAAAAGGACAGGACTCTGATCTCTTCCGTGCCTTGACTGTGCTTGGAATTGTGGGCTTGAGTCATTTGACTCAGAATCTCAAACAGGCCTTTAACTTCTAGTGTTACTGTAGAAAAATCAGAAGCCCATCTAATTCCTGATACTTTAAAATTTAGCTATTTATTTATTTTATTTAGCATTTGTTTGTTCGACAGTTTTTCTTGCCTCTAGAGTGATAAATTTTGCCAACTGTTTTGCTTCATGTGGGTATCTCAAATTTTCCATTCAGAAAGATATTTTTAAGTTGATTATTTTGATTATTTACAATATAACCCATTGCAATGAAATATACAACTTTATTGCAAATATCTTGCCCTTCTCATTGTAACTAAATTTTGAGAGCCTAGCCTACTGATTGACACATATTAAAAGAAAATAAATGTTTTGGATGAATGATAATTATAACTTACTAATCAAAAGTATTAAAGTTCAGTCTTAACTTCAGGCTAGTGTTCTCCAAAAATATTTTTTTCCTTTTTCCTCAATATAATCTGTTTCAAAGGGGACACAGCAGGTGTATTCTGACAGCGTGATTTTATTACACTCTTGTAAACATCCAATTCACTATGGAGCTTTATGCTGTAAAGTTTCTCTAGCATTTAGTTCTTTGGGGACTTTTTTCTCTCTTTTTGATTTTATGGGTTGTATAGTCAATGCTGATATCTACTGAACTGTACCTTTTTTAAAGGCATACAAGTTTTGCCTTTGGCAGTCTTAAAGGCAAATTTTGGCTAGCACTATCACTGACTAGTCATGTAACTAAGGGCACCTGCCCAGAATAGGCAATCCATACCTAAAAAGGGCATCAAGGTGAGATCAAGTGTAGCCTTCAAAATGTTAAGTTATCTTCCAGATTGTTTTTCTCTTTGAACATTAAAAAATTTAGTGCTACCAGATAACATTTATTAAACTGGATACTGGGTGAATTATACAAAAATATGCTTACTTATTAGAAGAACTTTAATCAATTTTTATGCTTATTCAGTTTCAGGTGAGCTCTCAGCTAATAGAGCAAGCGACTTCCTATTAAAAATTGTATGAGTTGTGAAATCACTCCCTTTACATGACAAATTTGTAACTAGCTTATTTCACTTAACCAACATCTTCCATAATAAGTTAGGGAGATTTCTCTCTTTTTTAAGGCTAAAAATACTCCAGTGTATGTTTATATTATATTTATCATACATTTAGCTATCAATGGTCATTTATACTTTACAGATATTGGTGCTACCAGAAATAAAAATGCCATTCTAATTTTGACAGATAGTGTATAGAATAAATTAGGCAAGCGATATTGTGCATTTTTATGGCATCCTTAACTTATTTCATCAATGTTTCTTAATTTTCAGTGAATTTGTTAATTATTTCTGAGGTTAAGGTTATTTCTAAATATTTTATTCTGAAATGGAAGCTTCAGAAGCTCAGCAGTTACAAACATTGACTGTTCTTCCTAGATTCGTTTCTAGCCCCCATAGACCAGGTCACAAATCTCTGTATTTCCAGTTCCAGGAAACTCACACCCATTTATATTGTTCATGGCACGATGCATACTTGAGGTGCAAAAATCATACATATAGCCAAAACATCTGTATCATTAAGAGAAAAGAAAGAAAGAAAGAAAGAAAGAAAGAAAGAAAGAAAGAAAGAACTCTAAATTATTTTGTGGGACCTTAGGTCTTTCTGTAGATAAATTCATATAATCTCTAATTTGAAATGTACTTCATTCTTTCTTTTCATTTCTTGCCAAATTGCTTGGACTAGGATTAATACTACTACATTGGTATGAAAAAATAGGAGTGGGCTTATTTGTCTTTGATCTTAATAAAAGGGTTTAGGTTTTAGTTATTGGGATTTAGTTATGGGCTTTTACTACATAATTTTTATTATGATGAGGTAAATATTCTCTGTTCTTGATTCATTGGAAGTTTTCATCTTGAAAGTATGTTGAATTCCATTTTGTTCTAAATCTACTAAGATAACACTGTGATCACTACCCTTAATTTTATGAATGTGTTATAAAAATTAATGTATTTAAATATTATGAATAATCCATATAGCAAAAAACATGGATCCTACTAGAGTATGTTATATGAACATTTTAATATACTCTTGAATTTAATTCACTAGTAATTTTAGAGACTTTGTATCTATGTTCATCAGAATTATTAGCTTTAATTTTATTTCCTTGTGGTATCTTTACATGGTTTTTCTGTCAGAGTAATGCCAGCTTCTCAAAATAAGCTTGAAGGTAATCCCTCCACCTCCAAGTTTTTGAACTTTGAGAAGTATCGCTGTTCATTAAGTAGCTGGAATAATTCACAAGTAAAAACATCTTTTCCTAGGTCTTCTCTTAATTTATAGTTTGATTTCCAGTTCTTTAAAATGATCAATAACATTTCTGTCTAAACAGCTAAAAATTGAAAGCAAAAATCTTTTCTGGAGAAGTTGTAGTCTTTCTTTCTTTCTTTCTTTCTTTTTTTCTTTCTTTCTTTCTTTCTTTCTTTCTTTCTTTCTTTCTTTCTGTCTTCCTTCCTTCCTTCCTTTCTTTCTTTCTTTCTTTTTTCTTTTTTCTTTTTTAAATTTCATTTAGGCTTTTTTTACAGGCCAGATTTTATTCCCCTCCTGGTCCACCCTCTGATTGTTTCCCATCTCATACCTCCTCCCCCCTCCCCTGCTCCTGTCTACAAGAGGATGTCTTCCCTACCCCCATACCTCCCCACTCTTTGGGGCCTCAAGTCTCTCAAGGATTAAGTGCATCTTCTCTGACTAATCCCTGACCAGGCAGATCTCTGCTGTATATGTGTTGCGAGCTTCATATTAGCTGGAGTATGCTGCCTGGTTGGTGGTCCAGTGTCTAAGAGACCTCAGGGATCCACGTCAGTTGAGACTGCTGGTCCTCCTAAAGAGTCACCCTCCTCCTTGGCTTCTAGCTTTTCCAATTTCTTAACAAGCTTAGAAATAAAATTAAATTATTATATTAGTACATTATAACACAGAGATTTGTACAGATTTATATGCTATTTTATATACTTTAAAAATGTAGCAATTATGAGAAATAGAACAGGTATCATTTCTTCTGAATGATGGATAGTGTGACTTGCCGAAGGTCATATGGCTACTTAAGATTATGATAAGTCTAGTGAGATATGTCAGTGGAGACATGTATTGGAGTTTGACACTCTGGACAATCATGGTAAAAGGATAGAACCAACTCTCATAAGCTGTCCTTTGACCTCCACTTCATGTAGCACATGTATACATAAACCACACACATGCATACATGTAAGCAAATAAATTTAAAAACATAAAACAAAAATATTATGATGGAACCATTAAAAACTTATATAAGCATAGAAATGAATTGTAAACTAATGTTTTTTCAGATACTATTAAATAAATAGTAGTGTCTTGCTTCTTGGTTTTCTTTATATGAGCTAAAGTCTATGCCAGAAATGTCCTTAAATGTATTTTTCTATAATAATGAAAAATGAAGAGGATTAATTAAGTTTAACCAATTTTTTTTTATTTTTTATTGGTTATTATCTTTATTAACATTTCAAATGCTGTCCCACTTCCCCGTTTCCTCTCTGAGAAACCCCTATCACCCCCCCTCCATCTGCCTTCACAAGGGTGCTCCCCTACCCACAAGCCCACTCCTACCACCCTATCATCCCCTATGCTGGGACATCAGGTCTTCACAGGACCAAGGGCCTCCTCACCCTTTTATGCCAGACAAGTCCATCATTTGCTACATATGCAGCTGGAGTCATGGGTCCCTTCATGCGTATTCTTTGGTTGGTGCTTTAGTGCCTGGGGAGTCTGATTGGTTGATATGGTTGTTCATTCTATGGGGTTACAAACCCTTTCAGCTCCTTCAGTTCTTTCTCTAACTCCTCCATTGTGGTCCCCCTGCTCAGTCTGATGGTGGGATGAAAGCATCGATTCTGTATTTGTCAGGTTCTGGCAGAGCCTCTCAGGAGACATCCATATCAGTCACCTGTCAGCAAGTCCCTGTGTTGACATCCATTTTTCAAACCACATTTTTAGTAAAGGTTCTTAAATGCTTTAACCTCCTTTCTAGCTCACCATCGACCAGAAGTAGTAGGAAAGGAAGGTTATCAGGATACGGGAAAGTGGACCCATTTAGAAATAGTTCTTTGAAGCAAATCCAGTCTGCATTATCAGGATATATACCATCAGTGCAGTTCAGTAGAGTCAGGATAACAAACAGGAATGAACAGCGGTGGCATTACTCATCAGAAAAAGCCAGATCTCCACTGAATCAGCACAAGCCAGCAGGAGGCCTAGTAAAGATGCCAGGAGAAGTTCTCTGCTGTGCTTTTCTCAATGAAGTGAGGATCAGCAAGGATGATGATGAGAGACCAATGAAGTTATACAAGACCCCCATCAATGTCCACTGAGTTCTATTTATATTCCTTGCAAAGATCACATTTACTCCCATGGGTCTTGCCTCAGCAAAACGCCATCTGAGTCTGTTTTAGCAAAACTGTACATGAATCTGTATCAGCTGACATTTTTGTGATGAAGGATGAAAGAAAGACAGATAGACAGGCAGACAGAGAGGCAGACAATAGAATACCTCTGGAAATAAATACCTAGGCTCATAATTGCCCTGCTAGCTGCTATATTTCCAGGATCTAGAACAGTCACCATCATTGTCTTAGTCAGGGATTCTATTCCTGCACAAACATCATGACCAAGAATCAAGTTGGGGAGGAAAGGGTTTATTGAGCTTACACTTCCACACTGCTGTTCATCACTAAAGGAAGCTCAAGCAGGTTAGGGAGCAGGAGCTGATGCAGAGGCCATGGCGGGATGCTTCTTACTGGCTTGCTTCCACCTGGCTTGCTCAGCGTGCTCTCTTATAGAACCCAAGGCCACCAGGCCAGGGATGGAACTTTATCCTGGGTGGCTGCAGTAGATGGAAACATGATGAAAAAGCTATACCCATACTGTCTCACCAACATGACTGCACAAATGTGAGCTAAGCAACAATAGGCATGCCAAACTGAACCCATGAGGCCTCAGCCCTATGCAAAGTACTACAGGCAACTAACAAATGCTGAGAGTGGGAGTAAAAGTCTTACCAAGGGAAGATAATAGCAATTGATCATCCAATGCAAAATGGACAGTCATGAAAACGTATCTAAAATTAATATTTGGCATGCACACACTCATGCACGCATACAACAAAAAATTAATGAAAAAAGAAGCCATCAATGTGAAAGAGAAGTGTAATATTGTAGGGTTTGGAGTGAATAAAGGATAAAGAGCAGTTTGTAACTGTATTATAATCTCAAAATAAAAACAAATAACTAACATTTACAAGAGATGAGTAATATAATGCAATTTAAATTTGTTCATATAACTGTGTGTATAAAGGACCTGATACAGGACCAGGAATGATTTACTAGGGAGATTACTTTGAAAAGTCTAAGAACTAAACCAGGACAGTGACTGCAGGGAGCAGAGGTTGATGCAGAGGACCAACTGTAGTCTGTATTTAGAACAGGTAACTGACCAATTATACTGGAAAGGATAACAAAGTGAAGGAATAAGATGTTCTATGGGATTCTAGCTTGCACAATGTGAGATAATGGTGGCATCAAAGAATTCACAGAAGAGAGGAAAAAGTGCAGTGTAATTGCTTCTTGGTGGTTAGGTGTTCATTGTTTTCTCTTCCAGACTGCTTAACTCTAACAGCTTCCTTTTACTGCTAAATTTCGTTTTAACACCCTGACTGCTTGACTAGGTTCCCCGTAGCTATGGTGAAGACTGACTTTCTTGGACTCTTTCAGCTACATCTACGTACAAATCATTTTCACGATATACAAAATAAAACAAATGAATTCAACCAAAAATGGATACTTAAAGGAGTACCACTGAAATCAAACAACATCACATTGTAATTTGTGAGTTTTCATTGGTAAACTTTGTTGTGGGCTCTGTGGACACACACACACACACACACACACACACACACACACACACACACAAACCAAGAAGAAGTCTAGTTGCATGAAGATACTGCTGAGTTTTGAAGTCAGAGCTGGACTGCATTATTCCTTTTTGTTTGTTTGTTTGTTTGTTTGTTTTGAGACAGGGTTTCTCTGTGTAGCCCTGGCTGTCCTGGAACTCACTCTGTAGACCAGGCTTGGCTTCAAACTCAGAAATCTGCCTGCCTCTGCTTCCCAAGTTCTGGGAGTAATGGCGTGCATCACCACTGCCCAGTGCATTATTCCTTTTACTATGACCTAAGTTTCTGACCTTTTACTAGTTTGTAGGTATGTAGGGCTTTATCTTACCTTTATATGATGATGACCTTGAATAACACAGTCATCATTCAGGTATCTACTTAAGGGAAATTCTTAATTTAGCATACTAGCTACCATATTATAAGAACATGATAAATGTTAGCTACTGTGAAAATAAGATAAGAAATGTGCTCTCAAAAAGCAAACAGATTATTATAACATTTTTTAAAAATCTTAGACTCTTAATCTATATTATCTAGTCAGCAAATGAAATAGAATAATGCTTTTTCTCAAGAGAGAGAAAAAAAATAATTCAAATTTTTAGAACAATGTTTCTTCAAACTCCAAAATATCATTTAAGATTTCCTGGGAATTGATGGAAATCAAGAAGAAAACACGTTTTTTAAGTATTAAAATGATTTATTATAAATAATCAGTGAAAATATGTTGGTTGGTTATTATATAACACCATGCATGGGTATCAAAGGTTCAGGTAGGGGAAAATAAACATTGAATATCTGAGACACATGATATAATAGAAACTTAGTACAATGAAAGATTATCAAATATTGAGTCACAATGAACTGAATGTGTTTTAATACAGCTGTCAATTAAGTATATTATTGAATTTCATCAGAATCCTTTTTGGGCCATGTGGTGACAACTTTATAAAATTTTCATTTATAAGGACACCAACTCACCCATGAAACCTTTAACCCAAAATGTGTCCCCGCCTACAGGAAGTACAATGACAAAGTTGTTGTAGAGACTGAGGGAATAACCAACCAATGACTAGCCCAAATTGAGACCCATCCCATGGGCAAGAACCAATCCCTGACACTATTAATGATACTCTGTTATGCTTGCAGACAGGAGCTTAGCATTATTGTTCTCCGAGGCTCCACACTGCAGCTGACTAAAACAGATGAAGAGACTCACAGCCAAACATTGGATGGAGCTCAGGGAGTATTGTGGAAAAATTGGGGGAAAGATCAATGGACCAGGTGGGGGATTTGAACTCTATGGGAAGAACATCAGAGTCAACTGGCCTGGACACTTGGAGGCTTCCAGAGATTTAACCACCAAACAAAGAGTTGGTTGGACCTCCCCCCACCACACACATATGTAGTAGATATGCAGCTTGGTCTTCATGTAGGTCTCCAAATAATTGGAGTAGGTCTGACCCTAAATCTGTTACCTGTCTGTGGATCCAGTTCCCCAACCTGTGCTGCTTTGTCTGGTTTCAGTGGGGAAGGATGCACCTAGTCCTGCAGTCACTTGATACTCTCGGGTGGGGAAATACTGGGGGTAGCTCCCCATTCTCAGACTAGATGGGAAGGAGGTGTAGAAGAAGGTGTTGTGTGAGGGGGAACATGTAGGAAGGAGGGTACTATAATTGGCATTTAAAGTGAATAAATGAATTAATTAATGAAAAATAGATTTGGGTGTAATCTAAGCACATTACTTTATTCTCATCATTTAATTGGCGAAACATGTTTGTCTGTAACTCATAAACTGCATTGTTCCTCATCTCAGTATTTGTGCTATAATGAGAGAATTTTTGAATAATAACAGCATATATTTAAAATACTCTTTGCTGTCACAAAATCAAAGGAGCTAGATTTTGAATGAAGTACATGATTTGATAAAGTTTAATTTAAAGAAGTAAATGTAACCTTTTGACTTTAATTTTTTATTCTATGTGTGGGATTTTGTAATATTCAAACTTTTATATTTCATGCAAACCTGGGTAAGCTTCAGAATAGCAAATGCCAGAAAGACAGATGGCAATGACTCTTGTGTGGGTTGGTCCAAGTGATGCTTTTCAACATTCAGCAATAGATTCTTTGACCATCCACTGGGAAGGCCAGTACTTGGCAGTGCTATTCAGTTGGCATATTCTTTCTTTGTTGTCTATTATTCCTGGTTTTGTACCCTTTCCCAGACTTCCAGCTGCCTTTCCATTTATTGACAATCAGCAGTTCTGGCTTCACTGCTGTCCCCAAATGTTTTTGACTTAGAATATTTCTCATAAGAGTAATCTGTTATATTTTCAAAGGATATTTTTTTAGTTCCAAAATTTATGCCTCAATATTCTCTACTGATGAAAAACATAACTCTATTTTATTCTTGAGAATTTCAATGTAATATTAGATGCATTTAAATACACATTCATCTAGATCTCTCTTTATACAATTAAATGTATATATACAAAATATGTTATGTATATATGTTTATCTATCTATATATAATTTATATATG